>BMAU01011597.1:0-57937 GCA_019973935.1 Trichonephila clavipes
AAGCTGAGATCTGACTAAAAAAACTGACTAGCCGACCCGGGTCTTTTTATACATTTCGGTCAGAAACCTCTTGCACTTGCCAGAATAATCGAGAAATAGAAAGGTATAGCAAAATCCGAAGGTATGAGAAAAGCTCAATACAGTGTTACAATACCGCGATAGGGTTGCCAGACAGGGTTATTAGGAGCAGGGTTGCCATGGTCGCCAAGCTTATCGCCCACATTTGGCGATATATCGCCAAATTTGGCGCCAAAAATTAAGTCGCCAAATCCGTCGCCAACTTGGCGCTAGCTGCAATATTTGGCGAGTTTACTATTTAAACCAATGTTAAAGCATGGGGGCCGTGCAATGCAGTGGAAATGATATTACAGGTAAACAGGGTTGAAATCACATTAGATACGACAAATTAAACTGTAAAAATGAACACAAATGAGTAGAAACAATTAGAATAAGACTAAATTCGTAACAATATGTTTAGTATAATGTAGTTTGGTGCATCAAGGAAATATTCAGTTATATCTGCAGCATTTGATTTCAGAATACTTGTATTCGGAAGTCTAATTGCAGAATCAGCTGAGGACTGATTTTTGAATACATCATTTTCAGTAGTATTCCATCTCTTCGAAATATTGTTTCTCACAGAAACCCAGAACGCATTTGCCATGACATTTTCTCTACAGGAAAAAATTAATGATAAAGCTTTTAAGTTATATAAACTATTTTTAAAGCAAAAATTGGCCATGAAATTAATCTTTATTAATTAATTATGAGAAGTCAAAAAACTCAAAACATAATCAAGCAGAAATGATTGCAGTAATGAAAATTGGAATTAATAACCATTTCAAACTAAAAGCTCAAAAATATTTTTAATTAATTCAACTTAAGTGTGAAAAAATGCTTTAAAAGGAAACCGAAACCAAAACCATAGCTCATAAAACTTCAAATATCTTAAAAACTAATTTGCTAACAGATCTGAAATTTCGTGGCAAGCATCTCAATGATATGGGCCACCAAAACATGCAAAAAAAAATTTTTTTTTCGGTAAAAATGAAATTTTTAGTGTACTGTGTAGTACCAAAGCTTTTTTTAATGACATTAAAATATCTCTCTCGTGAATTGTCACTTCTGAAATCAGTGAGCATCTTCACTACAGAATCAAATTTAAATGTCTGGGGATAAAGCAGTTGTGGCAGTAATCTTTAGAATTGAATTCCTTCGTATACGAAAGAGGCTCATGATTGCATTGCGTATTATTACAATTTCAATTTAATGAAATTATTGCGGTTATTGTCAAACATCATGTTTGTGAATTTTTGAAAATAAACTTTGACAGAAGACTAAAACAAAAGGAATTAGAGTAGTTTTTAAACTGTAGAAATTTTATAGAATCTAAATGACTTCATACACTGGGTAAAGAAGGATACGATTCCTTGGGATTTATGACTCTAAGCCATCGGCTCAAGTGTAGTATAGGAGGGCAACATCGGATTTAGCGATTTTTTTTCGGACTTGCGATTTTTATTTAAATGTCATAATGAGATATTGAATTCATCCTAAAAAAATAATATTTCTATTTAAATGTCATAGTGAGATATTGAATTCATCCTAAAAAAATAATATTTCCGACAAAAGTACCTTGGCAACGCTTTTAGTCGCCAAAAAAAGGACTGCGCCAAATGCCCCACCCCCTATATTACCCTTTAACCCTACCCATGTGTTTGTGAATTTATTACGAAATATTTTTCAAAAACTGAACAGGGATATTCGAAATAAAATGAATTAGAAAAGGGTTTATATGTATATATATATTATTTACATACAGAGTCACATATTCTATTTCAGATGATTTAAGTAAATTCGCCAAATGTCTTTTTCCCTTTAGCCACAATCATAGCACGAAATCAATAGTGAATTTTATTGATGAATATAAAAAGTGACGCCAAATCTTTCGGTTACTTAAAAAATATAACATAATCATTAATTAACAAGAAAACTTCAGTACTTATGTATTTATCTTTGACTATTTTCAACAAATCAAAAATCGTCGCCAAATGCCTTAACATACAAGAAGTAAATTTTCCCCATCACTGCTTGAACACAATACCTTCTTATAAGTTGTCTTGGTATTTACGTACTACCGTAACCTATTGGCAACATTAAGTGAAAAGAAGTACCTGGTTGCTAATTGTGCGTGTACGACAAATATGAAATCGGGGTTGCCAACTTGGCGAGATATTAATACACTTTGTGATTGTTACGATAAGTGCCGTTGTCTTTTCTTTTCGTACTCGAAGTGAAAATTTGTAGCACATATTACAAATAGCAACTCACTTGACTCATCTGAACCCAAACAGTCCAATTCTGATATTGTTTGTTGTACGGATAAATACGAAAATAAGTGTGAATTTGAAACACATCGAAATATTTGAATTATTTATACATTAAAAGGAAGTATTAATGTATATGGCTGTAATATCTAAGAATACATTATACCCGGATATTCATCAAAATAGAAGTATTGGAAACTTCTTTAAAAAGGACATGCATTGGTTTTATGTATTAATTACTGAATGATTTATTAGAAAAATATCAAGGAAAGATTTTGAATAACATTTTCTCAATGGGGTTTCATTTTAGTGATTGACACAACCCTAACACAGCCCTAAACGGGAAAGCTATTTCTTGGTGACAACCTCATTAACAAATTTGGACGCTTGAATTATTATTTTTTATTTAAATTCTCTTCGGATGCTAAATATTGCTGTGATTTAATTTTGCCTGAGCCAAATTGATACTCAAGGCATGTTTTACATGCTACATAATCATATTACATGCATGACTACGATTTTCGCATTCAGAAAATCTATGAACACCAGCCGGAGTCATACCATCAACCTTGGGATTACGAAGAGGACACGCTACCTCTAAGCTAATGGAGCCGACGGATCTTGAATATATTTCCATTCAAGTTATATACCAAGCATTTCTGACATCAAACTGATGTAATTGTTGAATTTCTTCAGGAACACTTTCATTTTATTACTAGGCCTTATGAATTTCTCTTCTCTTTCCACATGTATTGTAGAAAACTCTCTGTTTTCAGAGAAAAGACAAATTATCTCTAAGAAAGATACAAAATTTATCTAGAATTGACACCTAAAACAGATCAAATACTGCAAAACAAACGCCAAGTATTAGGTCTTCGGCGGGGAAAACTCAATACTTGCACGACATTTAGAAACTGCGGATAGTATGTTGGAGATAAACTGTAAGGTCTCTTTTCCTTTCGCCGGCGTACGGTGCCAAAGTTACTTGGTAAGTTACTAAAACAAAAAATAAAAAGCTTTTGCCTCATTTACGTACTAAACCGTCGACCAATTAAAAAAGCTTATGAAAAATTTGAAGAATGTATATCAAAATTTATAACTAACTAATAATCACTTTCCGACAACACATAACATATATTAGAGATAAATTTAAAAATACTACGCGTAAACTTTACTCCCTTATCTGCAGAAAGTCTAAATTGAATAGACATAACAAACTGCTTATCTATACTCTGATCATAAAACCATTACTTACCTATGCCTCCCCTGTATGGGGACATGCAGCAAAAACTAATATAAATTTACTTGAAACTGCTCAAAATTTAATAATAAGACAAATTTGCAATGCTCATTGGTATATGCGAAATAAAGATCTAAGAATAGCTTGCAATATACCAACTATTCGACAGACCATACGAAAACTTGCTATCAACTTTTTCAATAATATAGACGACTCAGATAATGCTTCTATTAATGAAATCTCCCCCTACTTCTCCCCCTTTTCTGTAAAAAGACCAAGATACATCTTGGTCAATCCAGATTTCAATTAATTTATTTATTTTATTTATTTTTCCCCCAAGATCACTTTCCCGCCTTTTCTGATAGTCAGTTTTTGCTGCACTCGGATTGGCTAGGATAACTCCGCCCACTTTTCTCGCATTTTTCAATGATTTTTTCACTGTTTTTAAAGTTAAATTTTTAATAGTTATTTTAATCTCACATCCAAGTAGCTTAAATTTTTAAAATCTACGGAACTTTCTCATTATTAAACTGATTTATTCCTAAAACTGGGCAATGGTAGAACTCGTCAAAGGCATCTCAAAATTACCTGATAGGAGGTTAGAGGCCGACAGGCCTAGGCACTCCATCCAGTTCATCAACGATCAACTAACTAATAAGTAAAATTTATAAATACGATTAAACTAGATTTCATTACAGAGATTGATACATATTTATAGGTTATATATGAGTATCATTGATCATCAGTATATTGACCATACGTTAGCGACTATTTATTTGGGTTTCGGCTACTTTACATATTCATATTAGCAATCGGTAGGAAATAATTCCTTGCATTTTCTATGCAATACCGTCTTTGACTTTATGGTTCCTGTAATTGATTAATTAACAGTGTAACAGCCATAAAATACCAAATTCAAATTGACCACTATTTTAAGATTAAGGGTATTTGAAAATAATGCGAACTAATCAGAAAATTAGCCAGAATTTGGCATACTTTGTTCGGCTCGATGGTTCTTATAACCGATAGGCGCGCACAAACTGTATTATTCAATTTCTACTACTAACTCACGATCTCTATTTATTTATTTATTTGTTTATCTATTTATCTTGGTGGAATTTTCAATCGTTATTAAAATACATTTTAAAGCGCTCAATTGAGCTGAAATTTTATATACAGGATTATTTTGGATGACAATACAATAATTTAGTTATAATTAATAAAAACTAATTGATTAAAACTAATTATTCAAAGAATTAGAAATAAGCCACGTTGGCATCATTTTTGGCGATTTAGCGACCATTTTGGCCACTTGTGCCGAAACTTGAAACGGTTTTTTCTCACATTTTAAAACCCTCTTTTGAGCTGAAATGCTCCATACACTATTGTTTTGGATGAGTGATTGAGTGAGTGATTGTGGTGTTTTTGGCGCAAGAGCTGATCTTGGCTATACTGCGCCAAACATTTGTTTTAAATAACACAGAATTTTTTGAAAATCTGTTAAAATTTTAAAATAAAGGCATGCATAAGGTATATCTAAAATATTCATGAAGATTTTTAAATGAATTTTAAAACATTTTTATAATATTAAAAGCTATAGAGTAAATTTATAAAAAGTTTTAAAAGTAAAATTAATAAATTTTGGTTGGTATTTCCCCACCAAGTCAGAGAATAGCGTGTAGTTCGTAATAAAATAATTTACAAGGGTAAGAAAAAAATACCTCTTGCTGTTTCTAACACTATTTTCTGATCAGGTATTGGAAGTCGTAGCGAATAAACGCTTTAGTAGGTGTTACGACTAACTCTTCCTTGTAGCAGATTTTATGATGTTTTTTGACATTATCTGGATTCGACTCAGGCTCATCTTCCACACATGTCATATACTATCATATCCTCCTCATCTGTAGTGTATTCCACTGATGCTGACTTTCTGGGTTTATGTGGAGCCATCTTTATTTCTATTTTTTCTCTTCATCTAATTTTTTAAATAATTCTTTTTTTTCTTTTTCTTGATCGAGCTTTTGAATTTAGTTTGGTAGATGCTGTAGTAGATGCGGAGGAGGGGGTTGAACACTGGAGCTAGATGGGCAAGTGGATATGACTGATGAAGATTCAATTGGGGTAATCATATTGTTATTGGTGGAAGGTACGTCATTAGGTATAGGACATTTAGGAATAGGTGGCTGGGACTCTGATATTGCAAATGTCGAAGGTAATAGGTGTGCTTGAGTGGAAGCATACGATATAGATAGATGCAGTTTTATTTTGTTTCGAGATGGAGATGAAGCTGGTTGAAGTAGTTTTAAAGGTGGGCACTTTATTTTTGTAATATTTTCATCCGTCTGTGTAGAAGAGGATGTTATTGATGATTTAACAGCCCGGGAATATGTCTGTTATAAAGGTGGGGCTACTAACTTTCGGGCTTCTAAGTAAGTTATATTTTTATTAGTTTTAATTTCTTGTATTTGTTTTTCAGTTTTCCATTTTGGGCAAAGTTTGGAATCGGCAGAATGAAGCTGCGAACAGTTAATGCATTTCGGTTCTAGGATACAATCTGTAGAGGAATGCCCTACAGATGCACACCTAGAGCATGTTAGTTGTCCGCGGCAGGAAGTTTGAGAATGACCGAATCTCTGACACTTAAAGCAGCACAGAGGATTCGAAATGTAAGGGCGTATTTTACAATTAAGATATCCATCTTTTATTGTAGATGGTAGTTTGGGGCCATTGAAAGTTAATATTAAATGCTTCGTTGGGGAGTTTTTATTTTAATTCTTCTGACTTGTGTAACCCCTTGGTCAGAAAGTCCTTCCAAGTTTTCTGTTTCGGGGGCCCACAAAAGATCTGTTTCAGATATGACGCCACGAGAAGAATTTAAGGATCTATGAGGATTTACAGTTAAAGGGCAATTTAAAAATGTTTTGGTTAAAAAGAAAGATTTCGTTTGCAAAGCAGATGATATTTCAATAAGCAAATCATCAGATCGTAATTTTTTGACCGATTTGGGATCGCCGCTTATTCCTTGAATAGCTTTTTGAATTGCAAATGGTGACTTTTGTGACATTTCATTGTTAGGAAGAGATATGATTAAAAAACGAGCATGTTCGGAAACTTTGTCTATGTTGAGAGTAGGTAAAACAAGGCCTTTATCCGGGCACATCATATTTAGATCCATAAGCGCAAGAAAAAACTTCATCCTGGCGTGCCTCCACCCACCACGGAGTCCAATAAAGGAGGCAGTGTGCCGGTCATCTGGCAAAACCAGGCTCGGCACTTACATAGAGTACACCCAGAATGTAGTGATACAGCATCTGGGCGAGGATCCAACGGGTAAACCCGCCAACCCTTATCTGCAGCACTAACCCAAGAGCAATGTCTCTTCGGGGACACGGAAGTGAGGTATCACCAACCGATTGATAGGAGCAGGCTCACTCCAGCCTCACGTCTACAGCGAAGCGTGGGCCAAAGGTATTCCCAGGACACCATTTTCCTTTTTACGGGACGCCGGACACGGCAAACATGCGGGTTGGCTAACCAACGTTGTTAATCGAAAACGAATAAAGCAACATAATCAAGATATTGAAAGAAATATACGAAAAGGAAACTAAATAAACGCAAGACAGAATGCAAACAAAAATATGTTAATAAATAATTGTAAATTTTCTCATTCGAAAAAATTTATACCTTATACTTTGTACATCTTCAACTAGTGGCCTGTGGTCTAGACGGGAAATAAAGGGAGGGAAGAAGGGGGGGGGATAGAAAAGAGGGACGGGAGGGAAAGATCACTAGGACACCTCGGGGTCGTGACACCCGTACTCATCTAAAAAAGAGGAGCCCCCTGAAGGGACTATTGTTTTGGGTTAAGGTACGATAATTTAATTTTGATTAATTAACATTAACTCAGACCAAAACTAATTATTTAAAGAAATACAGATACACAGGGCCGATCCTAGTTATCGACTGCCCTCGTACAAACATCTAATGTGCTGCCCCCTAGAGAACTGTTAATATTTTGACTAATACTTAACGTTGGCGTTAAAAAATCCTCCACTTATATAGGAATAAAAAGTAAAACACATTAAGAAAACTCAAATAAAATTTGAAGTGCAGAACTTCGTTTTTTGGCCAGGTAATGAGTTATAGTAGCCACAAAATGCTTTAACAAAATAATAAACTAACAAAAATATAATCTTTAAAATAAAAATAACCATTTTATAATTATAAATACAAAATAACAGAATTTACTCAAAAAATAAAATCTAATAAAAATAAATAGTAAGACACAAATCTCGTGAAAAGAAAAGTAAGTAAATCAGTCCTTCTAAGACAAAGTAATAAACTATACCGTAAAATCCGGTGTATAAAGCGCACTTTTAACTCAAAAAAAAAGATCGAAATTTACGGTTGCGCGTTATACGCCGGGTATAAAAATGAGAACTTTAAAAATACAAAAAAAGAGCATAGAAAAAGATCAGACTTTTACATATATCGAAATACTATTTCTGTAAAAGAAATAACATTCCTTATGAACTTTAAAGGGTTGTAATTCTGAAAGTACACTATTTTTACTAATGCTTGGAATAATATTCCAATAAAAGACTTTAAAACACAAGATCATTGCGCACATGCATTTCAGGTTTCTTCGTAAAAAAAAGTGTGCGTTCTATGCGGCAAATATGCGTAGAGGCACGTTATACGCCAGATTTTACCGTTAGTATAAAATAGCTTTTCTTGCTTTCTGAGAAGCAAATTTGTTAATAGTTTCGGTTCAATCAGTTTTTTCTGAAAATTCGGATTCAATTGTGACTAAGACCAAATCTGAAAGTCTTTCTTGCGTCATAATATTGCTCAAGTAATTTTTAATGATTTTTAATTTACTGAAATTTCTTTCATCGGAAGCTACAGAAATAGGTTAGGTTAAAAAATTCTTAATGCTTGAGCAAAATTGGGAAAACAGGAAATAAGATAATTTTTCACTATAATTTTTAATATCTCAGTTGGCTGTTTTTTACCAGGAAAAATATCTTTGAATGAAGTTATTTCATTGAATAGCAGCATATACCGTCTACTTCTTATTTTGGAATTTCTTTTTTATTTTCGCTTATTGTTCCAGAAATAGGTTTTTTTTTTCTTTTCAAAAATTCATCTGAAAGTGGATGTGTACCTGTTGTCTCCTTTAAAGTCACGTTCTTTCCAAATATTTATGTGTTTTTATATTTATGTTATTTATGTGTATTTATTTCTAATTGTGTCTTCCTCTGCTAAATCTGGATCGATTTCAGTGCAGGAATCATACTTGCTGTTATACTCTTCATCATTTGTTTCTTTCACATCATAATTACGAACAGAACTTCTTCATCCGAAAATACTGTTGTACTGCATCTGTTAATTTCTGTATCTATTAAATTACTTAAATATCACATTTCTTCATCATAACTACAATAATACGCCATAGTATAAGGAAGATTTAAAACGTGTCATGCATTCAGAACTGTAACGGCGATTTACGCGCAGGGTATGACATATCCAAAGAAGCGGTATTCAAAAATATATATTTAGATTTCGCCAACAAGCTAAGGCTCCTTAAAGGATATGTCCTTAAAATCAACTACACGAGACACTATCCATTTTCCGAAATAGGTTTAGAAGGAGCGTAGAAATGATGGAAGAAGATGGAAATGAAGGTTAGATGGTGGGTATGACATACCCTGCGCAGGAAGTGCCGGGTTAAAACTGAGAAAGATCTCTGACCTGATGCATTCTATATCGGTATAGTTAAAAATATTTTTAAAATGTCTCTACATTAGGGGAAGTCGAGACCATATTTCTTTTGTAACTTCGATGCTTGCACAAAGCCTCGGGTCTTCCCGAGGGACGATTTCCAATTCCAGTCATAATTTACTTCTCTATAGCAGTGTGGAAGGAATTTTTGTGAATGCTTGAAAATAAAGTTATAAATTTTGCATTAAAAATAACTAAATTCTTTTTTTTAATTGAATCTAAATTTTGAAACTTTTTAAAGTTTTCTAATTATTATTGCAAACTGTGAATTTTTTCCGTTAAATATTTAGAAAATTAAAATAATATATAATCTTAAGCTTTTTAATTTTTTTCCAAACTCTCAGAAACTTACAATTAATTTTTTTTCAAATTTTCTGACTGAACTATGAAATTTCTAATTTAATACTAACATATCTTGTTTAATTCTTTTATTACATATAGAAATCATAGTTTCATATCTAGAACAAAACGTAGCTTGGCTTCCAGGTTATTTATATCAAAATAATTAAAATATCTCCACCAAAAGTAAGCATTCAAAAATTCTAAGTTTTTTTTTTTTAAAAACTAGAAACGCTATCACAATTTCTCTAAATATGTAAGGGGTTTCATTTTACAATTTCTAAATATAAGTTAATAAAACATTAATATTATTATTATATTTGTTTGTTTATTTTTTCAAACATCTTAATACTTTGAGACTAAACAGAACAGCAAAACATTTCTAGAATAATTTGAAATATTTTATTACTTTTTGACAAAGGCCACACTTTTTGTAATATTGTGGTCTTACTTTTTGACAAAGACCAGAATACCACAAAAGAAATCTAAAATTTTTCAACTAAATTTACATCTTAATTACATTAAAAATACTCAAGATTATACAGACTTACACTTAATGATAATTTTTTACATTTCTGTTTTGTTTAAAATCACTTATCTACTTTATGAATTGTGTTTATCATATTTTTGTTTCTGTAATGCGTTTTGCTATCACTTTAATTAAATAGTTTTATACTACTAGGAGCAACTAAAAATATTATCTATATTTTTCAACATTTATTATTTTTCTGTAAAAATAAACCTTTCATTAAATGCTTTTTATTAGAAACTAGCTGTTCCCTGCCATGCGTTGCTGTGGCTCAGTCTTGTTAAACAGAAAGCACATGTTTTCAGTATGTTAAAACATTTGCATTGCAGGTATGGTCTTTAAAAAAATGTATAAATATATATACGCAAAACTTTTTCCTTAAAGGATATCATTTATAATTTGTAAACCAAATATTTGAAGTTATTACGGCTTGTTTTTGTCCTTATGTTATGAATCTAAATTTATTTACATTGTCTTTAAAGTGGAGACCTCAAGTTTGAAGATAAATTTTTAATGGCTCTACTCTGGATTCCTTGAGGGCAATGGGTTGGTTTTACAATGCTTATGGATATTTCTATTAAATCAGAGGTATGTTTACAAATGCACATTTATCCAAACAATGTCACTTGGAAACATGAATTGTATTTCCTGATGTTACATTGGAAATGTTTTGATTCCGCAGTATATCTAGCATGCAAAATTTTTAATGGCTCCGTGGTTCTCCGAGTTGAGGGAGTTTAATTTTTTCAGTGGTACAAAACATTCCTTTTGTTTCTCTCTTAAATTCCAGGGCATAGGAAAGAGCAATAAGGATACACTTCCATCATTGTGTTGATGAGAACATGCTGCCTGAACCTAGAAACTTCCACTGGATTGTACCGGAATGCAAGGTGACTGTTATTGTGTAATTGCTCTCCAATAAGTCATGTTTGACGCAGATGTGCTGTTTCTGGTTGACATCTTTCTAATGTTGTAAAACACGAATGATGTGCTCGCAAATGGGCCTCCTCAAGTCTGACTGCATGTTGCTCTACTGTACCCTCAGCATGTATTTGTGCCATTCTTTGTCTGTTTTTCTCGTTTGCTGATATCCATTCTTTCTCAGGTTGATGTGCAATTACACTCGTTGCAGTACTTTTGCCTTGCAAGTATGGGGATGTAAGTTTAATTTCCCACAAGACATTATTTTTATGTAGTGAAGCCAATTCACTGCACTTAAAAAGAAAAAAAAATTAAAACAAAAATTTATAAAATTTCAAAACAAAAAAAAAAGTTACAAAAGGAAAAGGAAAAAATAAAAAATGCTAATGAAATATTTAACTTCAAACGTGCATCAATTGACACAGCTCAAATCCAACGCAATGAGAGGCTGTGAAGGTATTTTCAATCGAATACTCCAGGAAAATTCCAATATAAACATGGATTTTGCAGCAGAAATATACGACAAAGTGTTGATAATGATGGAGTATTTTTGCAATTCACAATTCGATTAGCATTAGCAATTGTTATCAACAAAGTTAAAGGCCTATCTTTAAAACAGAGGGGCTTATATCTAGACACAGATTGTTTTTCACATGGACAATTATTTGTTATCTGTGTACTTAAATATTAACATCACCACAGCCAAATTACCACCATGCAAATCACAACATTTTCCATCCAAATCTCATTTTTTTCATAAAAAGATACACGTGGCACCAATTTTGTTATGGTGATGCTAATACATAATTACTGTTGTGTGTTACAGAGCAGCAGTCACCAATTGGTGATACGAGAGAAATTTTGGATGGTATGCAGAAAAATTGGAACATTATTTATACTTCTAAGAAGATTCAGTTTAAAAAAAGACGAACAACTAAACATATTATGGAACATGGATTATACTTTACTAAAAGCTTTTAGTTACCGAAATTACTAAACGAAAAAAGAAACGAACAAAACTCCTGAGGATAGCAATTTTTAGTAACCTCAACCAATTTTTGGAAAATTGGTGGCAAAACACTTCAGTGTGTTGATTGTTATTGCTTTTCATGAAGCTTATTTTCAGGGGTATGGAAGATTAACTAAATACGTAAATATAGCTGTAGTGGTCCGCCACACAGTCAATCCTTTTAGTGAACCACAAATTATAAAGTAATACATTAAGTGGTTCATGAAGTGTGTTGAAAAATGGCAACACTGCTCTAAAGTAGACACAGCAGTCAATTCCTGTATCTATACAGACAATGAAACAAGACAAAATGTCTACCCATAAGCATTGTAAAATTAACCCTATGACCTCAAGATGAGTCATTTTAAATTTATTTTCAAACTTGATACCTCCCCTATGGAGACAATGCAAATAATTTTAGATTCATAACATGACAAAAAAACCCATAATAACTTGGGAGTATTCTGTTAATAAATTACATATGAAATCTGTTTAGAAAAGTTTTGTTTATGTATATTTCCACATTTTTTTATAAAAAAAAATCATACAACAAGTGCAAGCGATTAAAGATACTAGAAATCTATCTAGAATTATCTATCTAGAAATCTATTAGAAATCTATTAGCTATCTCTTTTCTTTCTTTTTAAGCAGACTGAGCCACAGGAAAAAATTGTTGGGTGCAGCTAGCTATAACAAACTTAAATGATAAAATACTTTCAAAAACCAATTATTAATTGTAAACTATCAATATTTTGATGAAATCACCAAAAAAGGAGCAAACAAAAGTACTCGGGTACTGTTGCAACTATAATAACCCTGATTTTATTTGCATCATACACGGTGAATTGGCAATTAAGTGCCAATGTTGCCAATATAGTTGCAATAATACATAAATATCAAAACAAACACAAAATATACTTCAGAAAATCTTAATTTTTCCATTTGTATTTCACAGTAATACCAAATGAAATTTTGAAATTACACAAAGTAGATATTTTGTGAGTCTAATGTTATTGCTCCAACTATTAGAAATTTCAATAACTATTTCGATGAAAAATTCACTGCCAAGCACAAAAAAGATATTATTATTGTGCACAAACAAGCATAGAATGCTTTTCCCTTATTAAATGAATACTTCAACATTTGGCGATGTCTTAAGATTTTAGGTAAATGGTCGACTAAAAAAAAGTACTAAAAATCAAAATTATATATTAATTTAATTTAGATTCATTGGAGAAAGGTAAAATAGGTGGAAGATTTTAATCGGTATGCTACTCGTTTGTGGAGAGATTTTGAAATCGCGTCAAGCAGATCCATAGTGTACAGAATTAAAAAATTAGTATTTTATATATAAAAATTATCCAGAATTAAATATTCTGAGCTTGAAAATAAATTGAAAAATGATGTTCAATACTAACACTAATTGACATAAAAAGAGCTGAACTATCTTTATCAACGCGAAAGTATAATTTGAAAAAATAATTACAATCTTATGACCCCTTGCTTCCTCAACATATATTTGAGCCATCTGTCTGTTTTGCTCCTTCACTGATGCCTACTTTAATTTGATGAGCAACTACCCCTCTCACTACGTTTGCTTGGTCAGTATGATGACCTAAGTTCGAGTTTCTGCAATACAATTTTATGTACTGAAGCCGATTGACTGCAGTTAAAATGCAGGTTTAAATAAAAACATTTGAAATTACAAAACAGCTCTGAGTGGGCCTTGTATCCGAATTCCTTTGGGGCCCTTTTTCAGATATGAGTACCATGTAAGTGGAACTGTAATAACATTCGTTGGGGCCCCTGCATCATTGATACAGCGGTAGCTCAACATCCCAGACAAAAACAAACCCTAATAACTTCACGTATTTTTTTTTAACAAATTACTAATGGAATCTGTTTAAGAAGGTTATAATCTTATAAATCAATCAAAAGCAAAATAAGGTGCAATATTTTGATGTCTCAAAATCAGAAAATCTTAGTTTTACCATTTGTATTTCAATAGTAACATCAAATGAAAGGTACTTACGTATTATTATCAACCTTTTGGCGATATTGTGTAAAACGAAGAACATGATTGCCAATTCTGCGCGTACAACATCTGCGAAAATGGAATGCCCTTTTTTGCGAGTTATCATGGAAGTTGGTGATTGTTGCGATAATACGTAAGAACCAAACGAAATTTAAAAAGTTGTCTAAAACAGAGAAAAAACATCCTTATATTAAAACTCCGTCGATTAATTTCGTCAAATTAAAATGCCTCCAAGTGGGAAAAAATATTATTTTCCAAACATTTAATGTTATATAGTGACATTTGGCTACGTCATTTTATTTGAGGTAAATGGTTGACGGAAACTATTTGGTAGAAAAATAAGTAGCGTATAGAAATCAATTAAGTAAATTTCATTTTCGCTTAATAAAGAGAAATAAATTTAGCTTAAAATTACAACAAAAAAACATACGCAAAACCAAACACAATATATATATATATATATATATATATATATATATATATATATATATATATATATATATATATATATATATATATATAGATTTCTGCAATAGTTCTGACATTCTCATTGTTGCCTTTTTTTAAAGATTTTAAATATTGCTATACATTGTTAAAGATGAATTTTGATTAACTTTATTAGAAGCATACAGAATGCTACACAATATTTTAAAGAAATTATACGATTTTTACACAATTACACGTAATTAATTATTAGTTTTCATTAAATATACATTCAAAATCTCTGGGCAAAAGATCTTAATCAAGAAAGCATCGTGCAAATCACTCTTAAAATAGCAATAAATACAAAAAGAAAAAAGAATTTGGGCTTTTCAAATTCAATCTTACAAATAATGGTTCTCTTAACAGTCGTATAGTATATTATAGAAAAAATGTGTTTATTTCACATGTTACCCCAATAAAAATAAGTGTGTGTGTGTATCTTTAAGTAAACTTAACATACTTTATTTATTTGAAAATTCTTTTCACAGTTTGAAGCAATTTAAATTAAATATTTAGAAATTGTAGATTGCTTCATTTATTACTAAACAAAATTATCGTAATACGTTATGATTACAAACAAAATCATCAAAATAAATATTACTATGTTTTCTTTCGCGCTATTGTTAGGATCCTTTTAAGTATGGTAAATAATTAATCAATGTACTCAAAGGCTCATTAGTGTTTTGTATTTTAAATGAACTACTACCGTTTTTCATAAGTGACTAAAGGAGTTATTTTTATACGAGAGGCAAATAATATTTTTTCTATTGAATAACAATGCCGATTGAAAATGCTTTAGGAAGATTACGGTACATTTAAGCTACGAAAACATACACTTAAATATGTTAATCAACAGGAAAGTATTCTAAGAAACTGTGTGTGTGATGACAGTTATTTATATTTATATAATAAATAAATAAATAAAATAATTATCGCACAAATGCAACAAAATATTTTTTTCCACTTAATCTTACGCAATGATTAAAATACCTGGGCGTTAAATCTTAAAAATCGAAAAGAGAATTTTGAAAGGAAAGTGAAAATATGATTACCGTTTTTGTTGTTTCGATTTTGGTTTTTGTCTAAGAGATTAGTTCGGAAGTCAAATTGACGCAATATTTCCTCAGTTTTCTTCGAAAAGGGGTCTTTTTTTAGGGTCATTCTGCCTCATTCTTTTCATTCGTCCTTAAGCATGTCATAAATCTTGATCGTCCTTTGAATTTTTTTGTCAGAAGTGTCGAAATTCTTCCTTAAAGTCTCCTCCCCTGTCCCCCATGGCACCAGCGTAAAGAATTCATGAATACTCGCTAAACAAATAATTAACTATAGACTTGGAGGGTGACAGAAAATTTCTGGTGCTTATGGGCCAGATTTTTCTCGGAACGGGAGCAGATCTTTTTCTGACTGAATGCACATTCGGTCTTTTGGTTGCTACAGAAATAAAAGAGAACCGGGAAAGATAAAATCTAATATTCTCTTTCACTGGACCACTCCTGAAAAAATTCCAACTGCCAAGCCTTCGAGTAGCTTCTTAGTGCGACGTTTATTACAGTCAATCAATCAACAGATGAAGGGGGTATTTTCATTTACAAGCAAATAACATTCTTAATTCCCCCCATCCCAAGTGTTAGTTATCTGTATTTCACTTCAAACGATCTTTTTGTAGAACCGCTTTGAATGAGAAGTATTTCCTGCTATCTGATCACATATCACTCCTTGTTTTCTCATTATTTTGAGTAACTTTACCAGTTTTTAAACTTTTTTATAGTGGGACCTAAGATTCAGAATTCACACGGAAAATTTATATCGTTTGAAGCCAGTGACCTATTATTTTATAAACGTAGAAAGGAACTCTTAATATGACCATTAATAACATTTTACGACCTTTTGTTTATTCACGTCCGGGGCCCCTGTAGCTAGGGGGTCCTGTATCATTGATACTGGCCCCCTGATAAGGCAGGTTACTCCCCTGATGAGAAGGAATGTTCTTCAGAATTTGAAATCCATTCTTATTTTTCTCGAACTAGATTATGCTATCAGGAAATCGTGAGTTATTTTGATTTTTCAATAGCTATTTAAATTTCAGCATATTTATTCAACTTATTATAAATTTTACTTTGAGAAATTCACAAAAAATTTTGCTTGATCGAAAGAATTATAGGTGGCCTGCGGCCACCCGCGCGCGGTGCACGCGCTGTACACCTGCTAGGATCGGTCCTATTTCTCGTTATGCTAGATTTCTATTTAGCAACAGAAGCATGTTATCTATAAACCATATGTTTCAGATGTCCTCACAGATAAAAATTGCAAGGATTACGTTCCGGTGAACGTAGGCGCCAGGCGTTCGAGACATCTGCTTATGACTCGATCTGCACCAAAAATGTAGTGATATCTTAACAGGTTTAGCGATGTGAGTGGATGCTCCATCCTGTATAAATATTGGGGTTTCTAAGCAATGTCTCCCTTGCAAAGCTGGAATCATTTGTTCTTTCAATATCGCTACACAGTGGGGTCTTTTTTATACTGATCGATGGGCTTAAAATTTGCATATATGTCGTCGATAAGCATTGAAACACGACACAGCGCCCTCTGTGACATCCCATGCGGCTTTTCTTTAACTAGTCCTTTGGTTTCTTTGGGCCAGAATTAACGGCAACTCTTTTCCAACCAAATCCAAGAAATGAAATGTAAATAAGAGATGCAAATAAACGGACTTTAAATATCGGATCTTAGAGTAAGCGAGATGGCAATGTAAGGGAATGTTAGACAATTGATGTGGGTTGTGGCAGTTGATACTTACTGCAGTTCGTGTTTCAAGTTTGGATGAGTTCTATGTGACGTGGATACATATATTGGCGCTCGATTTGAAGGAAGCCGTACAGTTTCATCCCATTGCATATAAAGACAAGAGCTACTACAAGCTATAATAAGGTAGGATTGATTACTTAATATTAGAATCGAGGATTATGCGGTTCGCTTATTGATATTGGTCTGAATCGGATTAGGTCTTATATATATATATATATATATATATATATATATATATATATATATATATATATATATATATATATATATATATATATTGTGTGTTGCGTATTGCGTCATCGTAGATTCTCTCATATTAATTATTATATTTGAATTTGTTAAAGTTTTTAAGTTGAATATCTTAATAAAGTTATATTAAGATAATGTTTGATCTTAGTTCTTTCGCTAGTCATACACCTCTAGCTCACGCTGATACTTCGAGAGATGTACTTTCAAGAGGAGGAACATCACACATCTATCGGTTAAAAATGGCTATTTTTGCATATTTGACTTGCGCATGCTCGGAAACATGTAGGTACCAAATTTCACAGGTCCATTTCCGGTAGTTTTCTCTCCAGCACCTCTTGAACACTTGCAGCTCAATTATGGCCACCTTGTATTTTAATTAGTTAAACTAGAGCTATTATTTAAAGAGGATTACAGTTAAAATTATTTCATTTGCGTATAAAAGGAATAAAATGGATAATAGGACTCTATGTTTGAATTATTTTTTTCCTGTAGAGGAGACCGGGACAAGATGTGTTATTGTTGTTTATTTTTAAGGATAAAAAATTATTTTTACATGATGTGTTAGAGTATTCCTTTGTAGTATTAAATACATTACCATTTAATTTTTCAAATAAAAAAAACAAAGGATAATTTTGTTTCTTGATAACCTTAACAGGGGCCAGAGGACTTTGGCCTTGGGGCAAGAAGATAACACTTAGAATGGTTGAACAGATTTTATCTTTTGAATAGGTTATATGGTTTAACAAATGATATCTGTGTTTTTCAACCTTACAAAGTATCAAACTAAGTGTAATGCATCGTAACGTAATGTTGAAGTGTTTAGTTGTGCAGCTAACGGTAGTCACAAATAAAAATGCCATTTTCATAATTGGAACATTCCTCATGCCACCTCTCTTGGTATTCACAGCACTAGATCTATTCTTCTGTTGGAGGGTCACAATATTCCTCTTCACAAGCAGGACATGTATAACACCATCCTTTGAAGTTGATGAAACTGGACTGTTTGGCCTGAATTTTATAGACTTCGGCTTACAGGAACTTAGTATGAGTTTTTTTACTCCCTTTTTAGCTTTCCGAGTATTCTGTTTTTGTTTTTTCAAAGTTTCTTGTTCTTTCTTCTGCTTTTCCATCTGTTCTAACATTTCTTTGATGGGTGTGCTTGTAAGAATGCTTGAGCCCACTTTTTTGCCTTTTCTTTTTTTTTCTCACATTGTGTTGCTTTAGGCAATGGTTTGAAATAAAAACACTATAACAGGGCTTCTTTAGTGCATCGTAATCAGTATTTGCCATAAGTTCTTTTGGAGGATTTATATGTTCGTTTTCTACTACCGCAGTCTAAGAATTAGCACTATTGTTCTCAGTTTTATCGCGAACAACATCATAGTCAGTAGCTTTTGAAGCAACAAAATGTTCGCTAAACACAAGATGATTATGAGTCTCAATCCCACATTTTAAAGCTATTTAATGACATTTCCAACTGTAGCTGATCTGAAGTAAGCGGTGCTCAAACACTCACCAATATTTTTGTCTATTTTAGTTTGTCCTGAATGAGTGACCATAAAGTTGTTAGCGTATGGCCAAAACTTCTTCCTCTGGTCGCCCACTTTCGAACCACACATTCCCCGATCCAATGCATCCCTTAGCCCCAGAAGAGATAGAAGCGCAAGGTCGAGCGGACAAAAACACAGACATACACGTGTTATAGGATTTAATAAAATAGACAACATTGTTGGTTTAATAAATTCCGAAACACAGGGCAAGATGACGAGCACGTCATCTTGCCCCGGATTTTCTGTTTAAAAATATTTGTTTCCATTTCCATGAATGAAGTCGATTAATTGACACTTATTCATGCTAATATGTAGTATTTAAACTAAGTTACTCATAAATATTCAAGATAAATGACGTATATTGCCTGTATCTGCAGCAGAGCTCATTTACACATCCATAAAAGCTATATAGGGGCAGCGGTAAACAACCAATGCTTCACAACTAACACAAAAATTGCGATTTCAGCTTTTCTATACTATTGTTTAACGAACGGCCAATAGGAGAGCCAATAGTGTTGGGTTGATCCTGCTACCTAGCGGCAAATGTAAAAATTAAGACATTCGTTATCTTGCTCCACCCTTCATCTTGCCCCTGTCTCCCCTAAAAGTAAATAATTCATTTAGACTTTGTTTCATAAGCCTATTGGTTTTGAGTGCATGGTTTGAACGTCTCTGTGAATGATTTAAAAGTAATGAAGCAGTCGTTTTTTTCTACTCTCTCTCTCTATAAAATAATAATTTGCTTATATATACATGCATAATAATTTTCTTAATTTACTAATAACAGAATAATAGTAAGTATTCATATTGTTAAAAATACCATTTAAAGATTTTTGATTTGCTGTAACGAGATTTTAAATCAGCTTCTTTGTTATAATAAAGTTTAAAAAAATATTGTAGAATTTTTAAAACAATATTTTGCAACAATACTGCTTTTCTCTAATTTATTTAAAAAAATATTAATATTAACATCCGAACACTGCCAGCGAAACAATGCAGCGAGAAAACAGCAAAACAATAATAAAAACTCATTTTGAAGAAAAATTCGTTGCTAAGTCTGCAGCGTTTATCAATTTGTGTGAATTTTGAGTTTCGTGATTTATTCTAAGCGGCTGTATCAATTGATATAGTCATGGATTTTGCTTTCCTCTTGGAAATCTCTTTCTATCTTTTGGTTTTTGGGAGGACCACACTTTTTCACGGGCATTTGCCGTATTTTATTGAGATATTTGAATGTGTGGCGATTGTGGAGATATTTAAGAAATACTTTTTACCGAACTTTGACAGAACACCCCAACTGAATGAAAATTTGATGTTATCAGAGTGTAAAGAACAAGAACCGGTAAATAACTTAATGCCAACTGTACACTCTGGTATGATTTTTAAATTATGTCAATCATTGGACATAAAAGCACAACTAGCTCCAGAAGAAGAAAGAAACATCTGGATTCCGAAACACAAGAAAAGCACGGAATCAAAGCCCACTGTTCCAGTGGTAAAATCGGAAATAATATACCAAATGTGCAACGCTCTCGATATTAAGGTAATACTATCGCCAACCGTAGAGAAAGATATAGTTGTACTGGAACCAAACCGAGAGGCAAAGAAGAATAAACCTTCTCCTTTAGTTGGTCAGTTATGATTTACAAGATGTTGCTTGTATTAGGCCTTGTGGCTGAATTATTCTAGAATAAAATTTTAAGTGGTTCTCTCAAAAGAAAAAAAACCCCGAAATATTCTCTTTCTCACAATATGGGGTAATTTTGGTACTTTATTGAGTCTTAAATTTAAAATCTGTGATGGTTGATCTACTACCTAAATTGAGATACAATGGATTACTCAAGCAAATAAATGAATACCAAGAAATATTTTACTGAACATGAAAATACTACCAATAAACAATAGCTCTTATTTAAAGCATATTGAAAATATTTTCACAATTTTATGTCATGAATATGATTAATAAGAAGATACGACGAGATTCTCTTAGCCTAGTATATGCATTTGCTTTTATTTTTCATATACAATGATACGTTACTAATTTCTAAATCCTGCTAAAAATTATGCTTGAGAGACGCTTATGTACTGTAATTATCTGAAATGGTAACATATTACTATTTTTCCGGATAGATTTTCTGCAATCCGTACTGGCTACATGAACACACAAGTATTGTCGAAGCAAATAAATGAATACTAAGAAATTCTTTATTGAATATGAGAATCCTATCTTAAATAACTGTTATTTTATGCAAATTAAAAAAACTACCACAATTTTGAATCATAAAGAAAATTAATAAGAAGATGCGACGAGATTCTTATTGCCTCTTACATTCATTGATTTTATTTGTCACATACAATGATTCATTACTTATTATTTATTACTCTAAACTGCCTCCTGTGCTTGTACCATGTGTTACATATCTTATCTGAAATGGTGACATATTTGATATTTTTTGATGGCTTTTCTGCGATTTGTACTGGCTGCATTATATTGCCATATGAAAAAGAAACTGATTGCAAAAGAATTATTTGAAGATCTTAACTTAAAGATGCATGTTTCATATCAAGGAATAGTTTTCAAATGAAATTTCATAGATTTTAATTGTGAAATGATTCAGAAATCTTAAAAGATTAGGAAAAGCAAATTGTCAACGACTACATTTTGTGGAATATTTAAAAATACATTCAAAATCAGAAAACACAAAATATGGATTTTCAGACATGACATTATTTGCGATTCAAAAACCGCAAGTATCGCCAGAAATTTTATATACTATTGAGAGAAATGAGTACCTTTATTTATAGAAGTGGAGACGGAAAAGTTTACGGGAGATTATACTTATTTATAATTAATACTTGTGGTTTTTCACAATATGTTGCATCTATTACCATTGTGTGCAACATGAAAAGAGGGAGAATTTTAGAATTTCTTATTAAGTGCAGCTAAAAATGCCATAACATTTAGCTGATCAATAATGTCAACGGTTTGTGCAATCATCCTCTAAAAATGTGGAAGAAGAAAAGAAAGTGATAGAAGAGCTGCTTAAGAATCTATAGATATCAGAAAGAGATATTCAAAGAATGGATATAAGTATAGATATTTGATAGATAACAGAGATATCATTTATTTAAAAAAAAGAAACGAAAACATTGTGGCTCAGAAGAGATTTTCTAGGCATTACATGAATACAAAAAGCAAACCGAGTTCAAACTCAAGTTGCTATTGACGAGAATAATCCACTAGGATAATGGATTTGCTATCCACAAAAAAAATGGATTTACTCTGTTACAGATGGAATACTTTCCTAAGATAATGGTGTGTTTCTTAAAGTTGGCCTAATCCACAAACGGAGAATGACTTCTAGGATATGACAGATAATTCTTTTTTAACTTGTGATCATAAGAACCAGAAATAAAAAACAAAAAACATAGTTTGATTTTGTGAAATCAAAAGGCACATCAGAAATGCGTTCAGGATGGGGGAAAATGGAAGCAATCCAGCATTCTATCAGAATCCTTCTAGTGTACTTTGGTACATATTATTCTTAAGACTTATTGATCTGTAAAACACAGCTAACATTACCCAGCAAAGACTATAAGAAACCACGGGTAAACTTTTCACCATTTTTCACTGAAAACTAGTAAGTTGAGAAATTGTTAAGTAATAACGAAGTCGACACGATCGAGACCGTTATAACAAGAAAACAACCAGACGAGAAAAACTGTAAAAGTTAAAAGAAATAAAAATAAAAATGCAAGCAAAAACTAGATTCTGAAAATTAAAAAACTACATTTCATCAGTGGTTATCAAAAATCAAAGTAATACATGATATCTTTGAACCAATCACTGACATTACGCGAATTCAATTTTGTGGATTATGGATGGGGTCGGAAAAATAAATAATGAACAAGAAGTGGAAAGAGAAATAAATAAAAAGGCTTTGTGGTGACTCATATCATGATCTAAAGAATTTATTATAAGAAATATGGAAGGAAGTGATAAAGTTTTATATATATGTTCATTTGAAGATGAAGATCTCTGATGTTTTCTAAAAATGAACTCTCTATTTATGTAGAAATAATGGTTCTGAAGAAATATCGCTGATTCCAATATAGTCATCATCATGTTTATCACAATTATTTTTCACTCTTTTTTTAGGCTTCATTCCTTACCATATTTTATCACAACCATTTGGCGATAAATTATAAATTAAACCAAATATCTTAGGATTTGAACTTATTGTCACTTAATATAATTTTAATTTTAATAAATTATGTTTAATTCAAACGAATGAGAACTTATTTATCATTTCTTTTATGTTGGTTATCTTTTTTATATTGTAAGCATAAAATGTGATTGTTTAAAAATTTATTAAATAAATTTCGAAAACAATTTTGAAATTTTGTTTGATTCATTAGAGAAGTTAAGTTTTTTTTTCATATTTTAACATGATATAATTCTTTTGTATATTTTTCTATAGTTTGTTTAATGAAGCATACAGTTAAAAATGGTGAACTAATGTTTGTTATTACATTAATATTAAGCAGTCTCTTTCCTGATTAAAAAAAATGTAGAAAATTGTCGTAGGAGGTATTTGTCTCATCATGCTGATTCTAAAATTAAATGTACTTGCTACTATAGATGATAACAAGTAAGCAGAATGAATAAATTGAATTATACTGCCACTGTTTTTTAACTTATATTTAGTGAGTTTTATGGTACAATTTATACCTTTTCTGAGATGCAAAATTAACTAATGAATGCAATCAATTTAATACAGTACGGCGCTTCGGTACCCTGAGATCCCACAATATTGTTCTCGAGTCAAAATAATAGCCTGCTCCTTATCTAGATAAATTATTCTTGTAATTTTTAGAAATTTCTCTCTTTTTTTGTTTTTAGCATTGTAAATTTAACTACATTGATCCTCAATAATTTACATCTGTAACAAATTTATCCCACAGCACTTAAATGAATACATTTAATACTCTCTACACGAAAGTAATCAAGACAACTGTTTTCCATCAAAAGAAATCGGAGCTTTCTCAGAGAAATTATATCAAAAATTGCCGCCCTTAAAATTAAACGTAATTAACGTTAACAGTTATTCAACATATCATTGAGCCCAACATGCGCAAACAGAACTGACTAATATGCCTACTGATCATGAAACTAAAGGTAACGTTCGAAGCAAAAGCCAGAAAAATAATTTTAATTTAGATTGCTGAGAGTTTGTTTTCATTAATGGTATTTCTAGGAATAGACAGTTCTAATTAAGCAAATAAACGCCTTATTTTCTCAATAACGGAAAGCAACTGATTCATTCAAATACCGTATTCTTTAACTCAGACTTCACTCAGACTTCAAGGAAAAATGTTCAGTTGGTGGTAATAAATAATTTCGGTTATTAACAGAGTTTCTGGATTAGATAAGAACATACGCAAGATAAAAGGAATCTTTTAACGATGTAATTAGTTCACATACACGATAGAAAGTTAAAGATAGGTGCGCAAAGTTAGTTATTCTATAGAAACCAACATGTTATTTGTTTGTTGAGTAGAAATGTGTAAGGTTAATAAAAGATGTTGCAGCAATGCAGGCACAGCTTTGTGTAATGTATACTAGGAATGGATTATTTGATTAGAGAGAACTTTTACTGTTTCATTTTATGTAATATGTTCGGTATTGTTTTTAAATTAAAATCAGATATTTTTTGTTTTGCCAGTTATGATATTAACTAAAAAAACGGAACTTGGATCCATATTAATTTTATTCATCTTCAAGACATTTTTTTTAAGCTTCTCAGTTTTATATCCAAAAATTTAAAAAAAATTTAAATGTAAAATTAATGAGAGAAAAATACTTTTGCACACACACAATATTATACACAAGCTTACTGAACAACTAAATTTCTATATTCTCTTTAAAAATTCAACCAAATATTTCCCAATACCGTATCTGGGGCATAGTCACCATATTTTTAGAAATTATAATACTCATTTTCCAATAAGAATTCAATAAATGTGAACATTCATCAGATAAACGCATAGTATAGATGCACCTTATCCACACCTTATTCTAATAAAATGTTTCATTTCTAGGAACTCGAAAATGTAATGGTTATAAATCATAAAATATTTAGTTCTAGAGTTGAGATACATTTAGTTATAGTTTGAAAACAATATATAGATGGTTTATGTACACTAATTAACTATTTAATAAATTTATATTTTAAAGAATTTAAATAATTTTTTTTCGTGATTTTGTTGAGTAGAACTTTAATTTTACAGTTATATAAAACGTCATAAATCCATATTAATGAATTGCTCTGAATTTTAGAAGAAAGGTAATTACTTCCTTTTAGAAATTAAATTTATAACATGTGATCATTATTTATAAACAAAAATTTATTAATATTATGTTTTAAATTGACTATACTCTATATAAACCTTTCTTCCCATCATAAAGTAAATTAAAATAATATTTCTCTTTCTACTTATGTTAATCCTTTAAAACTAAATAACAGAGATCATTTAACTACGATTTGATTTTCATCCATTTTACGTAATGATGTTAAATGCTAATTATTTTTCTTAAAAATCAGTTAGTACTCAGATTGACTGAGATTCTAAGGAATGAATTTACCCCGTTTCTAAAGAAAAAAATAGCATTTACGAAATTCTTTAATGGATGAAGTTTGAAAACAGGAAAACAACAAATGCATTAGGTGTGTTGTTGAGTTCAGGAGAACATTTTTCTAAATGTTTTGAATTCTAACATATTTCAATTAAATCCGAAACCCCTAGTATAATTTTAAGAGATTTAACATTGAAAAAAATTTACACGTCCCTCCCTGCTTTTAGTTTTTTCTGCGAGTCTCTTAAGATCCTTTTTTCAGTGCATTGTTTTTCAGTACAGTTGTATTTTCCAATTATGAAAAGCCCTTTTATTAATTCTTTGCTGTAGTACTTAAAACTGGAATTCAAACAAGATTTACCTTTTTAAAATAGGATCGTAAGCTTTTTCCGACTTCATGAGAAACTTCGGTGTTGTTTAGTACGTGTTTTTAAAGAAAAAAAAAAGAACTCTAAAAGTAATATAATCGTATTGAAATGAAAATTCTTATGTACTAATTATGCAAATGAATAGATTTTCAAAGTAAATGACTATTAACTTCCGTCTGAGGGCGCGATTCTAAGATACATGATCATGTCTTTATATTAAATATCCTTAAAATTATCGTAGAATATTTTTAAAACAGGATTCTTTAATACTTTTGAAATTTATAAACGAAACAAAAAACTCTTTAGAAGTTTCAGTGATGAATTATTTGGGTCCATGATTTGAAAATAGCTGAGAAAAATTTAAAAATAGCTGGTTACAAATTTTCTTTTTATTTTCTTCTGATGAATTCGTCCATAAATATTGTTCCTACATGTTTAGGAAGGAATTTACGGTATAATTAGTAAGTTAGTCTCTCAATATTGTCACGGAGTTCGAAAGAAGTACACAGTTCAATTAAACAAACAATTAGATTTATTCTAACGCTTGGAGCTCGATACAACACTGGACTGAGAACATGCCCAACTGGCGATGAACTCTGCTTTTATACACTTCGGAATATTCGAGAAATAACCAGTATGCACTCTAAAGAATGATCTGGATTCATCTAGAACCTAGAGAAACAATACATTAAAAACGGAAACAAAATTCCAGTCTTTGATAAATCTGCCGGTGCCGGGATTCGAACCCGAGACCTGAGGAAGTTCAGTCCAACGCTCTGCCAACTCGGCTATCGGGACTTGTAGCAAATTAATTGCTCCCCTCGAAAAAGAAGACAGCGCCCCGCTGTCATTTTGTTCAAGGGTCTTTATTTGGAACGAGTGATGGGTCCTTTGTATGATTCTTTGGGAGGAATATCCTCGGTTTCGATTTGCTCGGCGGGATCATGGTACGGTTTCATACGCAGTACATGGACAACTTCTCTTAGTTTTCTTTTCGTGAAGCAGGATCAAAATCTTGTACTTCGTAAGTCACGGCTGATAAACGGCGTAGCACCTGATACGGTCCGAAATTTCTTAAGAGTTTTTCGAGAGACCGACTTTTCTCACTGGAGTATAAACCCATACGAGATCTCCGGGAGCGTAAGATACCATTTGGTGTTTGGAATCGTAACGTCGACGATCTTTGTCTTGAGCTCTCAGAGTGTGCACTCGGGCTAGCTGTCGTGATTCTTCGGCTCTGGCTGCTATCTTGGTGATGTTATTGTCATCAAAATCGTTAGGACAGAATGGTAGCATTGTATCTAGTGTCGTTTCCGCTTCACGACCATTAAATAGAACGGCGTAAAACCTGTGGTTCTTTGTTTAGCGGTATTATAAGCGAAGGTTACAAATGGTAGAATTTCATCCCAATTTTTCTGCTCTACATTACATTGACAACATGTCGGCCAAGGTCTTATTGAAGCGCTCCGTCAGTCCATTTGTTTGGGGATGATACGCCGTTGTGAAACGATGATCAATGTTACACAAGTCGACGAGAGAGGAAACAAGTCTGGATTCCACGATCTGTGATAATTACTCGAGGAGCTCCATGCCTGAGGACAATTTCTTCAAGTAAGAACTTCGCTATTTCGTCGACTTCGGCTGTCGGCAAGGCTTTTGTTATTGCATATCGTGTTGAGTAATCCGTGCAGATATTATCCATTTGTTTCCATGAGCAGACTTTGGAAATCTCCCAAGGAGATCAATTCCAATGCGATGGAAAAGCTATAGCTGGAGGGATGGGAACTAAACGTCCAGGTGGTCGTTGAGGAACGGACTTTCTCCCTTTGGCACTCCCGACAATGCATGACATACCGAACGACATTTCGGTACATTCCCGGCCAGTAAAATCTCTTGCGTATCCTGTCATAAGTTTTCGCGAAACCAAGGTGTCCTGCGGTGGGGGCGTCATGAAAGTGCCTTAGTATGTCTGCTCGTAGATGTTTAGGAATGACTGGCAACCACAACTTTCCATCTGGATCAAAATTCTTCCTGCAAAGGATACCGTCGATAAATCTGAATTTTCGTTTTTATGAGTTGCTCAAAAGTTTTAATTTCGCAAGGTCTTGATCCTTTTTCTGTTCCAGGTTCATACTGTCGTGACTGCTAAAAATTTGTCTGATTCTTTCCTCTTCCACTGGATTTCTCGAAAGAGCGTCGGCGTCACTATGCTTCTTACCGGTTTTATATTTTACGTCAAAATCATGCTCTTGAAGTCGGAGGGCCCATCTGGCAAGCCTTCCTGAAGGATCCTTTAAATTCATGAGCCAGCACAAGGAATGATGGTCAGTTACAACAGTAAAGTGTTTCCCGAATATGTACGGCCGAAATTTGTTGGTAGCCCATACGATGGCAAGACAGTGGAATATTCTTTTCGGCTTTTGTCAGAGTTCTAGAAGCGTATGCTATAACTTTCTCGACATTATTCTGAATTTGTACACAGCTCCGATACCGTACCCGCTTGCATCAGTATGGATTTCTGTAGAAGCTCTTTCGTCGTACATCCTTTTAAAATACTGGATCCGAAGTAAGTGCTTTCTTAAGACTGTTAAATGCTTCCACCTCTTCAGGACCCCAATGAAACTCCACGCCACTTTTCAGCAACGACTGCAAAGGTTCGGCGAGATAACAGAAACCTTTAATAAATCTTCTAAAAAAGTATGAACAAAGGCCAAGAAAACTTCGTATGTCATGTATATTCTTTGGAGTGGGAAAATTTCTTACGGCTTTTATTTTGTCGGGATCGGGACGAACGCCATTACTAGATACAAGATGGCCCAGAATCTTTTTTTGGGCAGCAAAAAGACACTTCTTTGAATTTAATTTAAGAAAGACATTTTAGAACAAGATAATCGTAAGATGGTCTTCAAAAGTTTTCTATTATGTCATCTAGGTAACAAAGACACATAGTCCATTTAAAATGGCGCAGCAAATTGTCCATCATTCTCTCGAAGGTCGCAGGTGCATTCAGAACAAACGGCATGACTTTAAACTCGTATAAGCCTTCGGGGGTAATAAATGCCTTTCTTTCACGATCCGCTTCGTCTATTTCTATTTGCCAATAACCAGAAGATCCATGGAAGAAAAGAACATGGCACCTTTCAGACAGTCGAGCGTATCGTCAATACGAGGCAGAGGATAAACGTCTTTTCGTGACGCTATTCAGCTTGCGATAATCGACGCAAAAACGCCAACTACCGTCTTTTTTTTACGAGCACAATGGGTGATGACCAAGGACTTTCATATTGACGATACCTTCATCAAGCATTTTCTGAACCTCTTCATGAATGATGCGTCTTTCAAAGATTGGAGCATGATCACCAGTAAAAATCCTGTGTTTCACATTCGTCTTCGCGGCTGTCGACTTGTCGGTCTTCGTGAAAAGCCCAGAAAATTTCCGGAGTATTCGGTTAGCTTGTTTCTCTGTTCGTCACTTAACTCGGGTGACATCATTAACGAACAATTCATCTGTGACTCCGAAGTTTCTTGCTGGTCATCCAAGCAACCTGATGTGTCGGAAATAACACATAGATGCCCTTCATTTAGTGGTTCAGCTTGGCCTATGCACATTCCTCTAGGGATGATTTGGTTTCGGAACTGCAGGTTGGTAACCCAGACATCACTTTTTCCGTTACGATATGTGGATACCATGGACGGTGTAGCAATATTTTTCTCGAAGAGCAAATGTTTGCTGCCGTCTAGAACTACATTTATGTCTCCTCGGGTTTGATATCCTGATACTGTTATTCTTTAACTAGAATGCGGCTTAAGTGTATAGTCTCTGGTGGCATACAAATTCCAGGCGTCAGGCGCTGTGGAGTCTCGACAGATGTCTTCTAGAACAAGTTCATTTTGTCCACAGTCTATAACGGCTTGAGACGCCTCTAAAAAGTCCCATCCTAGGATGACGTCATGGCTACAATGTGATAAAACAATAAATTCAAAAGGCAGTTCTCGATTGTTTATACGGACACGTAAAACACATTTCCCTATCGGCCGAACAAAATTTCCATCCGCAACTTTCAGCATAACGCTCTTGGCATCAGCAAACAGAACTTTCTTTAAAAATCGGCGATACTTATCGGATATGACAGAAAACGATGCCCCAGAATCTACTAGAGCACGTATCGGCTTCTTATCATTATTACGTCTAGTTGGTTACCAGTCATCTTGGCGGTCGACGGAGGATTTCCAGTACACGCGGCCTCACCTCCTTGAAGGTCGCTCTCTTTAGTTTTTCTCGCCCTACGGCCTGGCGACTGACTGGATCGGCGATATGGCGACGGGGATCTGTAACGACGTATTGGGGATTGGCCTCTCGTGGGATTGGCGTAAAACGGCGAGAAGAGTTTGGTCGGCGTATTTTCTTCAGTGCCAACGTCGTCGAAGTTCCGTCGGCGGTTTCGAGAGTTGTCAAAGACAGCCTTTCTCTCTCGGCAGTAGCGCATTACATGTCCAGGACGTCCGCAGTGGAAACAAACATGTCTGTTGTCAGCCGTTCTCCCACGCATCTGTTTTTCTTGGTTCAGGTGGGAATTTCTGAACAGGAGCTCTGTATTTCCTGGTTACAGCGGCGTATGTTGGTCGTGGTCTAGTTTCTGTAGGTTTTGTTGACACTGGGGCCAAAACCCTTTCAACTTCGTCTTGAACGATCTCTTCTAAGGATTGGGGATCGGAGTCCAAAGATTCTTGCGTCTGGTTAACTAGTCGATGGACTTCTTCTCGTACGATTGTGCGAATAAGAGAGACCAAATCAGTCTCATCCGTCAGGGATGCAACCGGTACGACGTTTGGAAGCCTTCAAATCTCGGTCGACCAACTCTCTTCTGCTTCATATCTTCGATATAGTTGCACCATTTGATAAAACTTGCTGTGTCGTTGATTTCTCTCGTCAGCAGGGCCTGATAAATATCCTCAGCAACACCTTCATTAGGTGTGACACTTTTTCGTCTTCTTTCATCAGAGGATTTACCTCTTGGCAAAGTCCTAATACACTTTGTATGTAGGACTGTGTACTCGCCTGAACGCTGGGCTCGGCATTTTAGTTGTTCTTCTGCCCTTCTGGTATATTTTTGACGGTCACCGAAAAGTCCACTTAGTCCATTTTTAAACGCTTCCCAGGAATCTAAGGCGTCTTCGTTGTTGACATACCACTGTCTCGCAGTTCCGTCAAGAAAGAAATAAACGTTAGCCAGGCACATCATGTCATCCCACTTGTTAAAGTTGGCTACTCGATCGTACTCTTTAAGCCATTTGAGAGGGTCTTCCCCAGGCGCTCCTCGGAAGGTCGATGGCTCCTCCATTGCTGTAACGAAGGTGTTACTACAGCGGGCTTGGCTTTGCTCGGTCGGCATTTTGTCCTCTTCCCTACTATTTTCTTTTAACAGTCCGAATTCGGGGGATAATCCTTTGCGAAGGTTGTCACTATTATCCACGTTTGAGTTGTACCCCCGCGCCTCCACCAAACTTGTCACGGAGTTCGAAAGAAGTACACAGTTCAATTAAACAAACAATTAGATTTATTCTAACGCTTGGAGCTCGATACAACACTGGACTGAGAACATGCCCAACTGGCGATGAACTCTGCTTTTATACACTTCGGAATATTCGAGAAATAACCAGTATGCACTCTAAAGAATGATCTGGATTCATCTAGAACCTAGAGAAACAATACATTAAAAACGGAAACAAAATTCCAGTCTTTGGATAAATCTGCCGGTGACGGGATTCGAACCCGAGACCTGAGGAAGTTCAGTCCAACGCTCTGCCAACTCGGCTATCGGGACTTGTAGCAAATTATGCGTGTGGCAATATAAGTCTTGAAAATTTATAATATTTTACAAAACATTCTAAAAAAATTCTATTTAATAATTTTTAATTGACATTAATACATAATAAAATACTTAAATTAATTCCCTTTTAAAAGTTTTGAAGCAATTAAACATATTTCACAAACTTATTTTACAAGAGATTTTATTATATTCTTCGAAAAATTTACCAGATTACAAGTGACATATACTACCGGCGTAATTTTTAAAAGGTTTTTTCCTACTTTATTTTTTCCATTCAAGTTGCTGTTTAACATTATAGTTATTGTTCACGTGTTTATATTATATTTTTAAATTGTAAAAATTTTTGTAGTCATAAATTAGTTTACATTATAAAGATTCGGTAGAAAACACAATAACGGAAGGATTATATTTCAAAAAAGGAAAGTTTTGGAAATAATTTTATTATTATTAATAACTTTTACTTTATGTAACATAACAACCAAATATTTTAATGTATTCACACACACACATTTTACAAAATATTTATACAACAAAATTATCTTAGGTTTCGTGATTGGAAATTGTACTATGTATGTCTGATCATAGTTACTGCAGTACATTCTGCAAAAAAGTTATTGAAAAAATTGAAGCCAATATAGTTAATGTATAGAGTGTAAAGATCTTTGTATAGAAAGAATTCTTCTTAATGAAATGTATAGCCATTGTGTCTTGATTTCGCAAATCTTCCTCTAGGCTCTCTTTTCTATTCACGAACTATTTGAAATCTTTTTTTTTTCCGAGCTGCTTGAATGTGCGATTGTACGCATATTCTTGCATCGTTCCGGAAACCGATAGGTATCCCGCTCAATTCCATTGTAAAGTACTAATGCAATATGGGCTGTTATTCAAGAACGTTTACAAAAATCTTCAATTAAGTTAAAGCTAAGTGTTAGTAGTACGTTAAAACACTAATACCCAACCTTTTATCGCTGCACACCAGTCAACGTTTGATAATTTTACCGCCGCCCTCTCACGTTGATTGTTTATATTTTAGATTGTTTTGATTTAACAATTTTAATTTAGTTACATTTAAATATGCCTTCAGAATAAAATATAGTTACCCCAAAAATGAATAAAAGTGATTTAACGTGGAATATAAAGTGAGAGAGAAATGCCCCACTTTAAATAAAATGGCAATAGCTTAATGTTCTTTAGGCGGCCCGGCACCAATTTGATCCACGGGCCGGTACCAGTACGCGAACCAGGGGTTGCCGATAACTGCGTTAAAGGATTCGAAGATGAAACCTGATTCGATAGCAATTAGCATTCATGCACTTTGAAACGAAAACCTGCATTTTAGTATATTATAGTAAGTTAAGTTAATATACACATAATAATTAACATTGAACGTGGAAAAAATTAAAGTAACAAATTTGCTAACTTGGATATAAAGTAATTTTATTAATTTTTGTTAAGATATTAATGTCTTTTTACTAGTTAAACTAAAACTATAATTTAAAAAGGTTTCCAATATAGATTGATTCTTATATGTAAAAGGAATACACAATAGGTAGCACGACACTAAATTTTAATTCTTTTATCCGTGTAATTGTAAATGTTACATTTAGACTTTATTTCGTATGTTTATTAGTTTTGAGGAGAAGGTTTCAATATTTTTGAAATTTCAGAAAGCTATAAACAGGACATATCTTCATATACAGTTGTTTTTCTACTTTATATACATTTACATACACATAACTTTTTTAATTAATTTAATCTTAACAGAATAATAGTAAGTATTCATGTATTGTTTAAAAAGCCTTTTAAATAGAGAAATGTGTTGATATGAGATTTTAAAATACCTTCTTTGCTAAGTAGAGAACTATTGTAGAAATTTTAAAACAATATTCTACAAGAATAGTATCCCTCTTTAATTTATCTGAACAATATTCTTATTGATACGTCAACAATGACAACGAAACAATGGAGCAAATAATCAGAAAAACAATAATTAAAATTCACTTAAAAGTATTTTGTCGTTAAGTTGGCAGTGTTTATCAATTTGTGCGAATTTTGAGGTTCTTGATTTATTCTAAGCGGTTGTATCTATTGATATAGTCATGGATTTTGCTTTCCTCTTGGAAATCTCTTTCTACCTGGTAGTATGGGTGATGTCCACACTTTTGCACGGACATTCGCCCTATTTTATTGAAATACTTGGATTTGTTTCGATCGTGGAGATATTTAAGAAGTACCTTTTACCGAACTTTGAAAAAACAGAGCAATTGAATGGAAATTTGTTGTTATTGGAAAATATAGAACAAAAACAGGAAAATGATTCAGTTCCAATAGTGCACTCTGTTATAGTTTTTAAAATTTGCCAATCGTTGGATATAAAAGCACGACTAGCCCCAGAAGGAGAAAGAACTCCCTGGATTCCGAAATTCAAAAAACAACTGGAATCAAAACAGACTATTCCAGTGGTAAAATCCAAAATAATATTCGAAATATGTAACGCTCTCAATATTAAGGCTGTACTGACCCCAACCATAGAACAAGATACAGCTATACTGGAGCCAAAGCAGAAAAACCTGCACCGTTAGTTCGTTCTGTTATGGTGTACATCATGTGCCAAGCTTTAGGCATTGAGGCTGAATTAATTTTCGAATAAGATTTTAAGAAGTACTAGAAAACAAACAAACGATCAAAATTTTAACTAAAGAAAATATTCTCTTTCATACAATCTAGGCAATTTTGATATTTTATTGAGTCTTTTGATTTGAGATTTTTGAGTCTTAGATTCAAAATCTATGAAGGCTGATTAACTACCCAATTTGAGATATAATGGACTATTGAAGCAAGTAAATGAATATCAACAACTGTTTTTTTATTGAACATGAGAATATTACCAATATATACATTTTTCATGAAAGATATCATTTATATGTAACGAGATTTCTGCAGCCTCCAACAAGCATTGACTTGTCATACGCAATGATACTTATTACCTTAAATTAACGTAAAACTATAGCTGTGTGATGATTATTTTACAGGGATTATTAGAAATGATGACATACGAATTTTGCTGGTAGCTCTTCTTAAATCTGTACTGACTGCTTAAAAATGATCAGTGTAGGAAAAAACTGATTACAAAAAGAATCAATTAAAGATCTTATGACCTGAAGATGTAGGATTCTGGTGAAGGAACAACTTTCGAATGGTAAACAGATTTCAATTGTGGAATGATTCAGAAATCTAAAAGTAGTAAAAAAAGCAAGATTTCAACGACGGCTTTTTGCGGAATTTTTAAAATACGTTCACTTAGAGTGCACTAAAAGTGGAGACAAAACATTTTTTGCGATTCAAAACTTTAATCATCGATAGAAATAGTTTACACTGTTGGAAGAACTGATCTCTCTTGTTTATTAAAACGGGGATTGAAAATATATGGAGGCTTAATCGTAACAGGAATTATTCCTCGTAGTTTTTCAAAACATGGTTGTTCCCAAATAACATCTTATACTACACGTGAAGAGGAAGAATTTTTGAACAGTTTTTAGCTGCAGCTAAAAATATCAAAACTTTCGAAAAATATCACACGTTAAAAACTGATGCAAGATAGAAAAGAAAGTCTAATGAGAATTGTTTAAGAATTTGTGTATAAATGAATTATACTTTGTTAGATATCAGAGCGATTATTTATTTAAAGAAAAAACACGAAAGTACGGATTGAAGATGGCAACATTATGGTATTGGATCAACTTCTCCGAATAATATATGAATCTTAAAAAAAAAAAATGTAGATTCTTTTGCCAGTTTCTATCGTTAAGAAACGTCTAGTCGAATAAAAGACTTTCTCTTTTGTAGATGGAAAATATACTTTTCTAAGATAATGGTGTATTTCATAAAGGGGGGCGAGAATTGTGATTTCAAGAATATGGTAGAAATTTCTGGCTTAATTTATGATCACAAGTATCAGAAATATATAAATCACGTGGCTCTGGTTTAGTAACATCAGAAGAACATCAGGAAAATGGAATCATGCTGATTAAATTGAAGAAAAAGGAAGTATGATCCAGTGTTCTATCGGAATTTATCTCTAGTGTACTTTGATACATATTATTCTTAAGATTTATTAGTCTATATACTATAGTTAACATTGCCCAGAGAGGACATAAGAAATCACTGGGAAACTATAACTTGTTTATTTGAAGCCATTTTTTCACTGTAAACTAATAAGAATTATTGAGTAATACCGAAGTCGAAACCCGACTAAAAACAACTAGTAAACAATCTATCTAGAAAAACTGCATAATTTAAAAGAAAATCACGATAAAAATGTAAGCAAAAATGATATTCTGAAAATAAAAGAACACATTTCATCAGTGGTTATCAAACATCAAAGTAATACATCAGATCATCTTTGAAGCGATCATCGATATTTCACAAGTTCGTATTGTATCCGTATGTATTGTGAAAAATCAGTGATAAACAAGAATTGAACAGAGAAGAAAATAATAATGCGTTCGTAACTTAAATCATGAGCTAAATAATTTATACTAAGATGTAAGTAAGGAAGTGATAAAGTTTTAATCACTTGAAGATGAAGATCTCTGCGTCTCATGTGAAACAACTCCCTATTGATGATGGAATAATGATTCCGATGAAGTACTTCTGATTCTGATATAGTCAGCAACTGTTTATCGCAATTCATTTTTTCTGTCTTAGGCTTCTTTCCTGACTATATCTTATCTCTACCATTTGGCTATTAACAGCAAATTATAAATAATTTTAATAAGGTTTCCTCATATAACTTTAATTTTTATTACATATATTTAATCCAAATGGGAAAAAAATTTAGTTATCATCCCTTTCATATCAGGTGTCTTTTTCGCATTGTATGTATAATACTTATTTCTTTTGAAGACTTGTTAAATAAAATTTGAACCCTTGTTTCTTTTATTTGAAATTTAGTTTTTTTTTTGTTCGTGTTAACATGTTATAGCATTTTTTTCATTTTTTTATAGTTTGTATTACAGAATACAAAGTTAAAAATATTTAAACAATTTTTGCTATTAAATCAACATAATATTTTTAAACTGCGTAAAATGTGCGCACACAATATAAATAATAAATAAGTTTACCTTCTGTTACCCGAACGATATTATTTGAAAGATGTATAGTAAAATCTATCTATCTATCTATCTATCTATCTATCTATCTATCTATAGATAGATAGATAGATTGGATTTTTTATTTTGGATTATATATACATACATACATATATATATATATATGTATATGTATATATATATATATATGAATATATATATATAGATCTTAAATCATCAATAGTAAATATCCAAAATGACTTCGTTATTACATATGTTGATAAGGTCTCTGCTAATTATGCCATAATTTGTAAATATTTTTACAGTAAAATATTAAGTAACCACATTTTAAATAATAATTCATTTCAAAAATCAATTCACAATAATAGAAGATGGTAATCGTCTTTTAGCTTTTAACAAAAGACTGAATATTCATCTAAATAATATTAAATATCCAAGTATTTCTTTAACACCAAAATTTCATAAAAGCCCTATAAAATTCCGTAGTATCACTAATGGATACAATACATATATCACGAAGTCTGGGAAGATCTTACAATCTCTTCTTCAAAATCTAATTGATAATTTACAAAACACGGCAATTATTAAAAATAGCTTATAGATTGCTAGAGTTACTAAGGATATGATTATTTTTTCTATGCATGGTTTTGATTTCGAGGACCTTTTTAATTCTATAGATATTGACGATATGATTAAGGTCCTACAGTTAATTTATGATAAATATGAATTATATACTTCAGTGAAAAAAGAAAAATTTGATATTCTTGTTAACCTCGTATTAAAAGAAAATTTCATTACATTTGATCAGAATCTTTATAAACAGATCAAAGGATTACCTCAGGGTGGTCCAGCTAGTAATTGTTTAGCGAACCTATATTTACATTTTTTTTGAAATAGATCATGTTGTAAATAATTCTTACTTAATTTATCGTTATATAGATGATATAATAATTTTTGGTAAAAATAGTGAATACAAACCAAATATTACATTCTACCCTGATTATCTCAAGCTTCTTAAAACTAACTTCAACTCTAATAGGGTGGAATTCTTGGATTTAGACTTGCATCTTATTAACAATAATGTAGTCAGTAACATTTTTGACAAAAGAGATTCGCTTAAGTTCCATATAATTAAAATTCCCGTATGGAACAGTAATTTACATATATCAATTTACAGAAATATCATTTTGAATTTTTTATTTAGAAATGATAACTTAACTACCCACAAAATAGATAAATACAATAATATAAAATTTTTTTTTCAATGTTGTTTAGATCATGAATAAATACCCTTTTAATTTCTTGAGATCTTATATTCATCACAAATACATTAACCGGCTTGCTACTTCGAATTCCAAATCCACCACACAACAATAGGTTTTCAAAGTCAGCATGTTAGTGGTCTTGCTGTGAAGATTATATCATAACACTCATATCATAGTTTACATTTTTTCCACACACATCTTGAACATCTTACACATTGTTGACAACCAACCAAATTAGAGCCTAGCAAATATACATTTTTGACAATCAACCAATTCAAATTTTACCATATTTGATTGTCGTCATTTTATACTTGTCTTTTCTGGCTGGTTTAAAAGTCAGCTCAAAAGATGTGGTTATGTATTTTCGAATTTTTAACTTAGTGAATAATTGACTTTCATTAATGGGAAGATGCTTGTTTCTCTTCGTAAAAGCTTTGTGAGTAAAGAAATTTTGTTAAATTGATTTTTGAATGATACTTTTCTTATGTAATTGTTTTAGCATTTTTCTACTTTTCTTACATAATTATTTTGTGATTTTGTGATTTTTCTGCATTAAGAGTTTGGGGAGAGTTTGTTACATAATAGTAGTGATTGGTTTTATCATGCTCTCTGAGTTATCCATACTCTTAAGTTTTGTTTATTTTATTTTATTTGATTTTCCTACCGAGTTGCAAAGGGGGAAGGTTGGCGCCTTTAAACTAGTTTAACCCTACTTATTCGGTCCTAAGTCCGAAATTGCTTTCTGACTCGCTAGGTTCTGCTTTTTTGTAGTTCTTTTATTTCTCTATAAGAAAATATTCTTCATGTTCTGCTTTTATATTTTTATTATGCTATTTCTTGTTATGTTCTTTATCTATTATTTCTTGTTTTTGATAAATAATACATATTTCTTTTATATATATATATATATATATATATATATATATATATATATATATATATATATATATATATATATATATATATATACACTGCTGGACAATTGCTAAGGACGGATCACAAATTGCTATGTAGCATAACATTAAGCGAGACATGAGTCCTAGTAGGATAAAATATAGTTGCCACACTGTTCAGACATTAATTAGAATAAAGAATATTTATTGTTCTGGAAAGTACAAAAGCTGTGAAACATCTGAAAGAAAAAATGTTCATTTGATCTGCAAACGGAGAAATGAAACAATGCATCTAAAAGTCAGCAGGCACCTTAAAGAAAGGTATCAGTACGGGATATGTCCACCGTGGAGTGTGATGCAACATTCCACACGTCGTACCATACTTTGCACAACATTATCCAGCAGCTGTTGAGGCAATTTATCCCATTCCTCTGTGAGTGCACGGATGAGGGTGTTCTTGCTTTTCGGAGGATAGTTTCGACCAGCCACTTGCCTCCCCAAAGCATCCCACACATTTTCAATGGTGTTTAGATCTGGAGAATGCGCTGGCCATACAATCCTGAACAGCGAGTGTTCGATGACATGTTGCGTTGTCGTCCATAAAAACAAATTTATCACCGACAGCACCACGGAAAAGACGAACATGAGGAAGTAGAACTTCATCAATGTATCGTTGGCCCGTCATAGTCCCATTCGCAACCACATGTAGGCGCGTGCGGCCATTGATTATGATGCCGGCCCACACCATGATACTGTATGTCGGATATCAGTCCTTTTCCTGGATATTTTCTGGACGATAAGCAGTACAACTCTCGTGCCTGATCAGTTGGCGTCTACAATCCGATGACAGACTGAACCTACTCTCATCTGAGAATAGTACGCATGCCCAGTCCTGTTCAGTCCAATTGTGATGCTCACGACACCATTGCAAACGGGCAGTACGGTGCTGTCTGGTCAATGGGACACAAACAACAGGTCTGCGTGCGTATAGTCCTCCTTCCCTCAAACGTCTGGCAACAGTTTTCGGGAGATCTGCTTTCCTGAGGCAGCAAGAAACTGATTTGCCACCTGCTGAGCTGTGGCGCGCCTGTTCCTTTTGCTGATAGGACGATATATCTGTCTTCTGCAGGCGTCGTACTTCTAACACGACCTCCCCGTGCCGTCTACTACTCATTCCAGTAGTTTTAAATGACTTCCACAGCCGTGAAACAACGCTGTGAGCGATGTCGAACTCCTGGCAACATCTGTTATTTTTCGCCCTTTTTCGATCTTTCCAATAATTCGGCCACGCATAAAATTATCTATGTGATGTCGGGAAGACATGCCAAAATTTTAAGTTCGTCTATTAAATCTTTCCTGTAAAACTTTGACTTGAAACAACAACTGTCCACACGCGTCAAAACCTTTAAGGCTCTTATGAACGCTATCACGTGATGAACAGACGTGGAAAAAAATTTGCATACTCATACTTCTTCTTACTAATATCCCGCACTTATTCTAATTTTCCACATTTTGCTTCCTTTCATTTTGTGTTTGCTATGGATGAAAGTGTTATCCGTCCTTAGCAATTGTCCAGCAGTGTATATATATATATATATATATATATATATATATATATATATATATATATATATATATATATATGTAGGATTTTCCTTTGAAACATTTTGTTAAAAGGTTGAGTCATATCCTTTTCAGAGGACCATAAATCTCAATTTTATTTATTACTGCATTCCGAAGCAGCGCCATCTAGTGAGCTTTCGTAGCTCCGGCTTGAATAATTTTTCGGCAGAGGCCTACTAACCACTGCTTGTTCAACACGTCGCGTCTTTTACCGCATTTCGCGCCTTGCGCATGGCACCACCTCAGTCCTAACGTCCAATAATGAGAAAGGTTTATTTCCCCGTCTTCTAAAAAGGTATAACTTAACTTTTAATTAACCTAATTCCTGCATGTCTTTGTAAATATCCCTTTTTTGTAAATATTTCCTTTAACTTTAAATAAATTCTTTTTTACTTAAAATGAAGTATCTGTGTTTAAATGACTTAGATTCAATTAATAATTCATCACTCACCCTTAAATATTTACCTAGACAAACCACCTTGCCAATCTAAAATCCCGCCTTCTGAAGAGTCTGATTTTTATTCGAAGATTTATTCGGACTCCCACAGAAATAATTGGGGATCGCCTGGGATTTGATTTCGAAAATCTTCTCTAAATAATAAGTTGATAACCTTCTAACTCTTCTTCTTTTAAAAAAAAAGAACCCATTTTTTTTGGCTGCACGCCTAAAAAATAACAAACGACTGAATCGAAAAAAAATGCGGATTGCCTCTCATAACATACTAACATTTAGGTGAATAAAACAACTCCATTTCAAGTCACAACTCAAGATCTTACAAGATCGCTCGCCGAAACCACGTTATTTTCTGCCGTGTACAACAACTACAAGAGTTTCACAAGTCCAGTGAACACATCCAGGTGCCTTTGAATTTTGTTTTCAAGTAATTAATCACACGTCGTCAACTGTATCAGGTGTGTACTGTTTTTTATTTCGTTTTCCTTGCAAAAGAAAAAAAGGGAATCTTCAGAAAGGAATACGTGAGTCACCGTTAATTTGATTATGAAAAAATTGTTGTAGTGTTGATTTCATGAAGTAATTTATATTTTTAAATATGTGTGTTTTTCTGAAATACTATTTTTCTATTTGTGTATAGAAATCGTATCAATTAAAATTTTCTACAAGTATATCTTTTAAAAAATTAAGTAAGTCGTACGTAATATTCAAGTTTTTCTATTGTATCTCATTTAATAAGGAATTGCATTTCATATGAAAAGTTTTCATCTTCTTTGGTGGTTACGTCATCGACCTTGAACTAAGAGATTAATGTCTTCCCATTCCTAAACATTTTCCGTTTCGAAGCAATCGTAATTTCGATGACTCATATAGTGTAACATTTCTCTTGCAGCTGTTTAGTAATTAATTATTTTTTACGAGTATTCCAGAAATATATTTTGAAAGAATACGCTATGTTTTTTAGAATTGATGAAGGATAATGTATAATCTTATTTTTAATGGTGTATTTTATCATTCAATATATAAGTATTTTGAGCTCATTTTTGACAGAACTATTATGCCTTCTATTGAAACATGTGTTTATCCTTAGAATGTGCTGAAGAGATGCTAAAAAGATTTTATTTTTATTGGTGTAATAAAAAATATATATGAGATTTTTCTTAAGTAACTAACTTCTAATTGTTTGCTTTTTTCAGCAAAGAACTTTAAATGATTAAATTTTCATATCACAATAAATTTAATCACATTATTTCTAAACAAGATTTATATTAATTTAATTTTCTTTCAAATTCGTTTTGAATTTATTATAACTTAAAAATGAGAACTGATATATCAAATGGTTTAAAAAAAGGTTTTGTTTTAGTTGAAATTAATGATTTGACTACTTTTAAATTAAGCATTACGTATTTTAGCTCGCACTGTTGTCTTTACGCGTTACTGGTTTAAAATATTTCTAAATGAATAGAATTTTGAATATTTCAATGTATATTTAGTGTATTTTGATGCAATATCATTTTAACTTGAGAATTTTGTAAATGCAAACGAGAATTGCCAATAGCAACATCATTGTTTTTGTTTGAACGCGTGACAATTTTGTTTATTCCTTTGGTTACTATTTAAACTTAAATTTAAATTTTAAAATGGCGTATCTTGGCAAAGGTCGACGCGAAGATTTATTTGTCTTAGCCACGGAATTAAATTTAAAATTCGATAAATCTATGACCATCGCCACACTCAAAGATCTAATTATTGGTAGTGAAGATTATGACGAAGAACTGACCAAAACATACATTCAACGATTGTTGAGGATCACGCAAAGCCAGAGAAGAAAATTTACGCATTGAAGAGCAAAAAGAAAAATTACGCATTGAAGAACGAGAAGAAAAATTACGCTTCGAACAATTGTGAGGTTAGATGAGCAAAAACGCAAAGATGAATTTGAGTTGAAAAAGTTAAGAATCCAATTAGGCGCTGATACATCCAAAGAAAGTGATACTAAATTTCTCGTCAAAGAAGTTTCAAAGTTTATACATCGTTTTGATTTGAAAGAAGACATCAGTCTTTATCTAAAATTATTTGAACGTCAAGCGCAGAGATTAAATATTGATCAAGAAAATTGGGTTTCTCATCTGTTAGGCTTGTTACCGACGGAAGTATCTCACATCATAGCGAGAGAGCCTGACGATAAAGCCAACTCTTACGAACACGTTAAAGATTTACTGCTGTGAAACGCTTTAAACTAACTCCAGAAAAGTTTCGACAACTATTTGTCACTCACCAAAAAGCATCTGAAAGAACATGGATTGATTTTTACCATGAGTTAAACACTTACTTCAACGGATGGATAGATGGATTGAAGATAGATACTTTCAACAAGTTATCAGATCTAATCATAACAGATCATCTCAAACGAAAAACTCCTTTTGAATTTAAAGAATATTATCTTGATGTGAATGGGCAAATATGAACTCCCCTGTTCAATTAGCAGAAAAACTAGAAGAATTCGAAGACTTTAAAAGGACTCTGAAACAAAAATCTAGCAGTCCATTTGTGAAGAAACAAGAATTCAGATTCACAGAAAAGAATCGCAGATATGAAGCACAGGGAAAATTCGAGTATAACAGGAAAGATAAGAAGTTTCCAGCGTGAACGAATTACAACAAACATTACGAAGCCCCTGTTACCAAGTCTGTTCAAAGATATCAAGACAGCGCGCAGAAAGGGTATTACAACAAAAATTACGAGAAACACTCAAATCACAATGCTTCCAAGATATATGCTAAGACGAACTATTCAAAATCGCAGAAATTCAAAGAACCTCCAAAAGAAACTTGCACACTCATCGTTAAGGAAGGTTTACGTACTAAAGAGATATTTTTTGGAAAGGTGAAAATCACGGCGCTCATAGACAGTGGTAGTACCGTAAGTTTGCTTCGAGAAAACACAAGCAGAAGAATAATGGATCCAACAAAATTATCGAAGAACAAGATGCTTCTCACAGGTATTAGTGAAGCACAAGTGACAACTATCGGTTCCTTTGAACATAAGTTCAAAATAGATGATGAAAATTACTCGTTAATTTGGCATGTTGTACCGACTGATAAATTAAAATTCGAAGCAGTTATTGGATCAGATCTTTTGGAACAAGCAACGATAAGTTTTACTAAAGAAGGAGTTAAATTCAACAAATATGAGAATCATGCACACAGCTTATGCAAATATCTGCTGAAAATCTTCAAGAAGAACTAGACATACGTCATGTTGAAAATCGTCAAATCAAGAAGGAACTTGAAAAGTTAATTCAAGACTACAAGCCAGAAAAAACAGCATCTACTGACGTCACAATGAGAATTATTTTAAAAGACGAAGAACCAGTCTGTCAACACCCTCGTCGACTAGCTTTCACAGAAAGACAAGAAGTAAACAAACAGATAGAAGAATGGCTCAACGAACGCATTAAACGTCCGAGTTCTTCAGAATATGCAAGTCCAATCGTAATGGTAAAAAAGAAAGATGGATCTTCGAGAATGTGCATTGACTACAGAAAATTGAAACAGAAGCTTGTGAAAGATAAATTTCCGTTACCTATCATCGAAGATGTTTTAGACACTTTGCAAGAAGCAAAGGTATATTCTGCATTAGATTTACGCAATGGTTTCTTTCACGTCGATGTTGACGAAGATTGCAGAAAGTATACATCCTTTATCGTCCCAGATGGACAATTTGAATTCAAAAAGTTCCTTTCGGACTAAGCACAAGTCCAGGAGTTTTCCAACGCTACGTATCAAGTATATTTAGAGATCTTACTCAGAAAGGAATTGTAATCAGTTATTTAGATGATCTCGTCATTCCAGCGAAAAACGAACAGGAAGGTCTCGAAAAACTTAAAATTAATTTTGAAGTCGCAAAGAAATACGGATTAGAAATTAAGTTCAAGAAGTGCCAATTCTTAAAAAAGAAAATTGAATTTCTAGATCACATTGTAGAAAGCGGAACTATTAAACAATCTCCCACGAAGACACTAGCTGTCCGAAAATTTCCAGAACCAACAACAATAAAACAAGTACAAAGTTTTCTTCTTTTAACTGGATATTTCCGCAAGTACATCAAAGATTATTCAAAGATAGCTAAACCACTTAGTGATTTAACAAGAAAGAAAAACCTCTTTGTTTTTTCGGGACTCAACAAAAAGAAGCATTTGAAAAATTGAAGAAAATCATGTCCGAAGGCCCAATCTTGCACCTTTTACAAGTATGGAAGAAAACAGAACTGCATACAGACGCCTGTAAACAAGGGTACGGCACAATTTTGTTACAAGAAGCCGAAGATGGAAAGTTACATCCGTTTACTACATGTCGAAAAAGACAAATACAGCAGAAGAAAAAAAGTATGACAGCTACGAATTAGAGGTACTAGCAATTATCAACGCATTAAAGAAGTTTCGTGTTTATCTTTTAGGACAACACTTTAAAATAGTAACTGACTGTTCAGCATTTCAGAAGACTATGCAAAAAAGGAGCTAATTACTCGCATAGCCAGATGGGCGCTTCAATTAGAAGAATTCGATTATGAAATAGAGCACAGAGCTGGAAGTCGTATGAAGCACGTTGATGCTCTTAGCCGATATCCCGTAATGATGGTATGCAATGATACATTAACTTCAAAGCTTAAAAAAGCACAAGAGGAAGATGACAACATCCAAACATTTAAATCACTTCTAGAGAATCAAGAATCAGAAGAATTTTTTGAGCGAAACGGTATATTCTATAAGTACTTAAATGGCTGAGAATTAATTGTAACCCCTAAAACAATGCAAGCTGAACTAATTAAATTGATTCACGAAAATGGTCATTTCTCAGTATGAAAAACAGTAAAAATTGTGAAACAGGAATTTTTTATCCCAAATTTATCCAACGTCGTTAAAAAAGTAATAGTTAATTGTGTTCCATGTATCTTAGCTAATAAGAAAACTGGCAAAAAGGAAGGGTTTTTGAATCCTATTTCTAAGGAAAGCATTCCTTTAAGTACGTACCATGTTGACTTCATTGGTCCTTTACCCTCCACAAACAAAAGTTATCAACACATTTTCACCGTAGTAGACGCATTTCCCAAATTTACTTGGCTATATCCCGTCAAAACTGTGTCTGTTGAAAGTGCCCTCGAAAAACTTAAACAACAGCAGAAGACCTTTGGTAATCCCATCAGAATTATCTCTGATAGAGGTTCAGCGTTCACTTCAAAATTATTCAACGACTACTGTGATGAAGAGAACATTCAGCATCTACAAATAGCAACAGGTGTTCCTCGAGGAAACGGACAAGTTGAACGAATTCATCGAACTTTGATTCCAGTTCTCACCAAACTATCATTAGACGACTCAACGAAATGGTACAAATACGTCGACAGATTACAGAGAATACTAAATAGTACTATAAGTCGCAGTACAAAATGGACACCATTCGAACTATTAGTGGGAATCAAAATGCGTAACAAGGAAGACATCCTAATCAAAGACTTACTTCTAGAAGAAATGGCGAAAGAATTACTAGAACAACGCGAATTTTTAAGAAACGATGCAAAAAAGAACATCGAAACCCTGCAGTCTGAAAATAGAAAGACGTATAACAGAAGAAGAAAGAAAGCTTCGTTATACAAAGAAGGTGATTTAGTTGCCATCCAAAGAACCCAATTTGGAGCTGGACTGAAATTAAGACCAAAGTAAAAGTTTAAAGTTTTAGAGTAAAACTTTAACTTTCTTCACACAAAACAATGACGATTAAAAATAGTCTAAAAATAATATTTCTCTCTCTCCTTATGCAATCCCTTAAAACTAAATATTAGAGATCATTAAATTATGATTTTCTTTATTCCCTATTTTACGGAACGACGAAAAATGCAAGTTAGTGCTGAGATTCTAAGGAATGAATTTACTCTGCTTCAGTGCATTGTTTTTCAGCACAGTTGTATTTCCCAATTATGAAAAGCTGTTTGTTTCTTCTTTGCTGTAGTACTTAAATCTGGAATTTAAACAAGATTTACATTTTCAAAATGGGATAGTAAACCTTTTTCCTACTTCATGAAAAATTTCAATGTTGTTTAGAACGCGTTTTTTTTTTTTTTTAAATGAAGCATTCTGGAAGTAAAACAATCAGATTGAAATGAAAGAAATTTCCTGTGCAGTAAATATTTAAATAAATAGAATTTAAAGGAAAACGATTTTTAACGTCAGTCATATTACGAGTTTCTGCTGAGTAGCTAGAATTATATAAAACAGGTAACAATTTCGAACATTTTATTTTTTCTTGTTATCAGTGTTCCAGTTCCATGGAAATGCAGCTAATAATGGCGTTAGAACAATATCTAAGACCTTTCTTCCAATAGATGACTTGGAATGTGGTTGCATATTCAAAATATATGAAGTTACAGGTTATGCTGAGCAATAGGCCGCAATTTGCAAATATGCCACAGTTATGTAAATATGCTGGGCTCAAAGTTTGCTGCTAGTAACTCATTGGCAGAATGTAGCTTCCAGATGGCTTACGTGCACGATTGCGAGGCAAAATGGGAGGATTGTGCGACTGGCTCAAACTACCTCCAAAGGCATCGTTGTCCTTTATCCAAAGTACTACAATCTTTACAATCGTGTTTCTTGTCTGTAGTAGAGTAGCATTCACCCCTCCCCATTCCCTCGCCCCTCCACACGCACGCACTGATTAATGTACCTAATCGTCTGTCGTACCGTACTTTGTAATGATGTACCATAGATTGCCATACCTAATCATTAAGGTTGTCAGCAAACTGCTTAGTGATATAGTGTTCAGCGAGGAAGTGTACTTCGGTCTTAGGGCAGATATTAGGTGGATTCATGATGTGTAGAGGGAACCTAACCAGCAGTCTTAATTATGCTTGTCTTAGAGATCTACACAGATGTTGCCTGCTCAATGTTTACGGTCCAGTTTTCAAGCATAATTTTTTTGATGTCCCTTTCCATATAATAATAATAATGTATTGAATTCAATAATATTTTGACTTTAACTATAAACCATACAAAATTCTAAGTTAAGTTTTAAATTTTGTATTTAACAAGCCCATGGGTCACTAGTAATTATGAAACTTGTTCATAACTTAGTATTGATGAATTTCTGATCAAATACATTGTGAAGTACTGATACATTCATATTATATGATTGTAAATGTGTAATTTTTATTATCTCAGAATGTATTTTGTTTTGATTCCTTTCAGTAAATTAGTAATACTTTTAAATCTTTTATTTTTTTACTGTTCGATATACTCTCCCCCTCTGAGAGTATTATTACCCCCCCCGTAGGGGAGGGGGAGGCGCCACACAAATTGAGAAACACTGTGTTATTCACACCATAAAATGTCATCATACATTGATATGACATTTTTGAATTTTTATTAGTTTCATGATCTGTGTTGCAGCTTTTATTTATTTAATTTCAGTAAAAAGAGAAACTTTCTTCATCGCGCTTCGTTTTTTTGACAAGAGTTACTGTATACTGTGATCTAAGAAAGGTTCTTATGAGTTTCAACACTTTTCATTTCTGTATTTAAGTAAAATATGATTTTTAATTTGCTTTCCCTTCCAGTAATAAGTATTTGGCATTTAAAAATTTACTTTGATAACTCAAAAAAGGAAATTCAAAAAATTTAGAATTTTAATTTTGTTTATTTTTTGCAAAAAGCTCCAAGTCTAATTTTAAAACAAATTAAATTTTTCTAACATCTAAAACTTAATATAATTTTTTAAACTTTTTTTGTGAAAGTAATTTAATTTTTTCTTTTGCAAATAATTTTATTTGAGTGGAACAACACAAAAATTAAAGGTTGATTCTGCCATAAAAACTTTATTTTAAAGCTTAATTATTTTTGAATTATTTTGTTGTCATTCATTTTCCAAAACATTTATTATAAGACTTCTGTCAGATAATGTAGCTGAAAAGTTTGAAGATAGTTGTAAAGTTACCATGTAGTTGCATGTTATTTTATTTTAATTTATTGCAAATTATTTAACCATTTCATTAAAAGAGCTTCTTGTTATGCTCAAGACTAAAAATCAGGACTGACAAACTTTAAAACAAAGACTTAACACACATTTCTTCTTTATATTAAGTAATCTGAAAATCATTATACATTTGTAAAGCCATGTTCTTCAATAACTTATGAATACAAAATCGTAGGGAAAAAACTCCTAAGAAATTCTTTTGGGGAATTATGTGTGTCTACATATACTTTCTTCACTTAAAACAGAAAGAATTAATAAGAAAAAAAATATGTTTTCCATATTGTTTCTAAATGCCGAAGAATATACTGTTTGAATAACAAAATGATGAACTTCTTAGTACAAATTCTGGAAATTTATAGTTTTATTTTGTCTGTCTAATAATTATTTCAGTCATCTTTTAGTTGATATTAATATATATATATATATAAGAAACTTATATATTAGAATCACTTTTTAAATCATTTTGAAATGATTAAACATTTTCACTAAATTATTCTGCATACAATTTTATTCTGTTCAAGAAAAAATTTTACTAGGCTGAAAGTCATACATACGGTGCAGTTTTTTAAAAAATTTTCCCTATTTTATTTTGCGTTTTGAAGTAATACTTGACTTTTTTGCTATTGTTAATATGCTTACATATATTTTTTAATGAAAAAGGAATTTTAAAGAGTCGTATGAAAAAGATGCGGCGAAAAACACAATAATATACTTCGGGAAAAAAAAACGAAAATATATTTTGGAAAATTTTTTATTGTTAATAAATTTTACGTTATTAGTGATAAAGATATTTTAATATGTTCACACATCACACAGAATATAGAATATTTATGCAAGAAAATTAATTATCTCAGGATTTTTAAAAGAATTAAAAAAATTCAGAAATACAAATAAGTTATTGAGAGAATGTAATTTCATAATAAAGAATAGAAGAAATTGAGAGGATAATTACTTCAGTATATAATGGTAAATTTGTAGTATTGAAAAAATGAGGACAAAAGAAAAAGAAATGAAGTAAATATAATTAATGAATCGAGTTTAAAAGTCTTCTATAGTTTAGACTTAGCCTTTAATGAAAATAAACATTATGTCTTGGCTTTCACAAATCATCGTCACTCTCATTACTGAAGTACTAATTATTTGAAATCTCTTTCTCGAGTTCCTTCAATGCGCGTCTGTACTCCATTTCTTGCATCGCTTCACAGACCGATAGTTCTAAATCCATAGTGAAATACTAATCTAATATGGGCTATTACACAAGAAAGCTTAAAAAAAATCTTCAATTAAGTCTTTTAGTTAAAGCTTAGTAGTTCGTCAAAGGATTCGAATACGATTATTAGTACCTGGTTCTTAGATTAACATGACCTTTCTGTAATTTTTAACTAATTTGATTGGAGAATGCATGTTCGAGTTCTTTCAAGTATAAAACTAGAGAGGAAGAAACTACAATGGGGGGATTTAAATATATTACATAGAATTTATTTAGTTAGCCAAAAAAAATCAATGAGAGTTATATATCTTAGAAGAATATATATATATATTTATTTCTCTATATGGAATGGTGCCCAAAAATAATTCTAAATTAATAATGAGAGTGATAATTTTACTAAATGAGCGTATATGAAATGATAAGGATGAATTTCAATGTCCTTCTTTTCTGCTTGTAACTCGAACATGTTGAAAAAAGGAAACGAAAAGTTTATGTAACTCTGGTACAGTTAATTCTGCCGCCAACTCAAAATCTGTTACGGAAACAAAAGAAATATAGATTTTTCTTTTTTAAATCAACCCTAAAAACATGTAACAGCTTTTACAAAAACTTCATCTATTGTTTTTCAAGCAAACGAGATTTTGCATACATTATCTTAACATTTTTCCAAAGGAAATTTGGAAAATATACATATGTATGTGATTCTTTTTTTAGATATAAATTCTAATGCTCGACATAAAAGCTATTGATTTAAAACTAAATAATACAGCTTACTAAAATAAAATATTGAAAAATACCTTCCTATGCAAAAAATGCCTTATGTCTTAATGCAATATTAGTTTTGAAAATTTGTTATTCTATAACTTTGATGCAATTTCATACCAATAAAATAAAACCAAATATTTTTGGATTGTTTGTGGAATTTGGCTTAATTAAGAAACTGCAATATTTATATAACACGCATAATGGATTCGAAAAGGTTAGTTAAGAACATATAATAGTATAACACTAATGAAAGAAAATTCATATAAGATTGTCATTAATGCTGTTAAGACGTTTCTATTTCAAATTAATTATAAGAGAATAATAACTCGCTTTTAATGAGACGTAATTTGATTACTGCGAACACTGTATACACTCTACTCTGAACCCGAAGCCGAATTTTGTGATATTGTAGTATTTCTAGATAATATACACTAATAATTAACAATTATGTACGGAAAAAATTATAATACGAAATTTATAAGTTATGATATGAAATATAATTTACTGTGTTAAAATATTAATATTTTTTCTCGTAAAACTAGGACAATAACTTAAAAAAGTTTTTCTTCTTTATGTTTACCAGAATATACATAATTTTTTTACTTAATTTACTTACAGCTGAATAATAGTTCGTATTCAAATACTTTAAAATACTCTTTAAAAGGTTTAATGTTTTTATACAAGATTAAATAATAGATTTTTTATTATGCTAAGTTAAGAATAAATATTATAGAATTTTTGAAACAATACTTTGCAACAGTACCATTTTTCTATAATTTATTTAAGCAATACTAATATTAATATCCCAACAAATCTAAAGAAACAATGTAACCAGAACACAGAAGAAAAACAATAATTAAAATTTATTTTAAAGTAATTTGTTGTTAGGTTTGTAGCGTTTATTAATTTGTGCGAATTCTGAGTTTCTTGATTTATTCTAAGCGGCTGTTTCAATCGGTATAGTCATGGATCTCTTGCTTTCCTCTTGGAAATCTCTTTTTATCATCTGAGCATCCGGAACGAACACTGGAAAATGATTCAGTTCCGATAGTACAATCAGCTATGGTGTTTGAAATGTGCCAATCATTGGACATACAAGCACGATTAGCTTGGGAAGAAGAAAGAATTGTCTGGATTGCGAAAAGTAAGAAACGCACGGAATAAAAATCCACAATTGCAGTGGTAAAATCCGAAATAATATACCATATGTGTAAGGCTCTTGATATCGAAGCAGTATTGTATCCAACCATAAATCAAAATCAAAATATAGTTGCACTGAAACCAAACCGAGAGCCAAAACAGAATAAACCTGTACCTTTAATTCGTTCTGTTATGGTTTATAGCATGTGCCAAGCTTTGGGCCTTGAGGCTGAATTAAATCTGGAATAAGGTTCCAAGAAGAACTCTCAAACAAACAACGGAAATAAATTGAAATTAAAGAAAATATTCTCTTTTCTACACTCTGGGGCAATTTTGACATTTTATTGAGTCTTAAGTTTAAAATTTGTGATGACTGATCCACAACCTAATTGGAAATATAACGGATTATAGAAGCAAATAAATGAATATCAAGAATTTTTTTTATTGAACATGAGAACACTATTAATATACAACTGCCACGAAAGACTTAAGACATCACGAGATTTTTTTAGCCTCTAATAAGCATTGATTTTATTTGTTATATATGCAATGATAAATTATTTATTACTCAAAAGTTCCTTAATATTATACTTATGTGACTCTTCTTTTAATTGAACTATTTGAAATGATGACATACTAAGTATTTTCAGATAGCTCTTCTTTAATCTGTACTGACTGCTTTATATGATCACTGTAGAAAGAAACTGATTGCAAAAAGAATCAATTAAAGATCTTATGATCTGAAGATGTAGGATTCTGGTGAAGGAATAACTTTTAAATAGTATTATACAGATTTAAATTGAGGAATGATTCACAGAAACCTAAAGATAATAAAAAAAGATCTCTACGACAGCTTTTTTACGAAATTTTTTCAATGCATTCACTTAGAGTGCACAAAAAGGGGACTTTGAAACAAAATTTTTGCGATTCAAAACTACAATCATCGTTTGAAAGCGTTTACACTGTTGGAAGGAGAATCGATCTCTTTTGTTTATTCAAATGGAGGGAGAAAAGTATATGGAGGTTTAACCTTAACAGGAATTAATCCTTGTGATTCTTCAAAGCACAATTGTATCGCATAACATCGCATACTGAAGAGGAAGAACTTTAGGACTGTTTATTAATTGTAGCCAAAAATATCATAACTTTTGGGTTAATTTGTGCTAACGTGCTACAAAAAAATGATGCAAGATAATTATCATAATTTTATAGCTGATTAATAATGTCAATTTTGTGCAACCACCCCGTAAAGAAGGATAGAAGGTAGAAGCTAAAGTACTGGAAGAGCTGTTTAAGAACCCAAGGACTTCAGAGAGAAATGTTCAGTGTATAGGTATAACTATTGATATTTAACAGATATCTGAGAGATTATTTATTTAAAAAAGAAACATTATGGCTTAAGAGAGATTTTTTAGATATTAAACATGAATAAAAAAAGCAAGAAAAGTTCTAATACCAGTTGCTGTATCAACGAGGTACATCCAATAAAGGGCTTATTATGTTACACATGTTATACTTTTCCATGTTAATGACATATTTCACAAAGTTAGTGGAGTCCACAACATAATGATGGCTTCAAGAATATCACGAAATTTTCTGGTATAACTTGTGGGATCACAACTACCGAAAAACAATTACTTATTTAGTGCTGATTTTGTGAAATAAAAAAGGACAGCAAGAAAATGAAAATAGGAAAAAAAAAAGAATTAATCTAGTGTTCTCTATCTAGTGCTTTTTGACACATCTGAAATAAAGGCCATTCTTAAAATTTATTGATCTGTATAACATTGTTCAGGGATGGCCTTAGAAAGTCTGTGAGAAACTTCAACTTGTTTATCTGACATCACTTTTCGCTGGAAATTCAAGAGTTCAGAAATTCCGCGAAGTGGACGCGTTCGAGATCATTACAACTAGAAATCAATCAGTTGTGTAAAACCATAACGATTAACGGAATGTCAAGATGAAAACGCGAAAAGCAAAAATTGGGATTTCGAAAATCAAGAGCCCATTTCATCATTGGGTATCAAAAATGAAATAAATGCATCAGATCTTTATAACCAATTCCCGATACTCCAGGAATTTCGTACTGTGGAATATGGATGTGTTGTGAAAAATAAAAGATGAACAAAAAGTTGATCGAGAACCAAGTAATAATGCCTTAGTGACTCAACTCATGAGCATAAGCTTCTATTATAAGAAAAACGGAAGGAATTGATAAAGTTTTATTCAATAGAAAATAGATATCTCTGACGTCTTCTGAGATTGAACTATCTGTTTATGAAGAAATAATGATTCTGAAGAAGTACCCCTGATCCCTATATAGTCAGCATCATGTTTATCCCAATTATTCTTCCCAATTTTAGACCTTACCATATTTTATCACAACTATTCGGCTATAAATTATAAACTAAACATACTTTTTTGCTAGGATTGCTCTTATTATCACTTAATATAATTTCAATTTTAATAAATTATGTTTAATTCAAACGAAGAATTTATTTATCATCACTTTTATTTTGGCTATCTTTTTCATAGTGGATGCATAAAATGTGATTATTTTGAAAATGTATTAAATATATAAAGTTCGCGAATTTCAGCTCTTGAGATTCATTTGAAATTTAGTTTTTTGTGCTTATATTTTAAAACGCTCTAGTTCTCTTTTGTACACTTTTTTACAGTTTGTTTGATGAAGCGTACAATTAAAAATATTTAACCAATGTTTGCTATTACACTAACACTCCTGATTTAAGAAAAATGTAGAAAAGCGTGGCAGGTGGTATTTGCCTGATCAAGCTGATTCTAAAATTAAATGTACCTGTTGCTATAAATGATAAGAAATTAGCACAATAAATAAATTGCATATTACTGCCACTATTTTATTTAACTTATATTTAGGGATTTTTATGGTAAAATTTATACCTTTTCTGAGATGCAAAATTATTTAATGAATGAAATCGTTTTAATAAGATGCGGCATTGTGGTATCCTTCGAAACCCCAATATTGTTCTTGTATCAAAACAATAGCCCACCCCTGCTCTAGATAAATTATTCTTGTAATTTCTTGAAATTTCTTTCTTTGTTTCTAGAATTTTGAGTTAGCATTGTAAATTTAAACTACCTTGATTTTCAATTATTTACAATTGTAACAAATATTTCCCATAACACTTAAATGAAATGAATACATTTAATGCTCTCTCCACGAAAGCGATCAAGACAACTGTTTTCGATCAAAAGAAATCCGAGCTTTCGCTTGAGAAAACTTATCAAAATTACCATGCTTACAATTAAACCCAATTAACGTTTACAGTTATTCAACATATCATTGAGCCAAATATATATGCTAACAGAACAGATCAACGCCTACTGATCATGAAACTAAAGATGACTTTCGAAGAAAATGGCAGAAAAATAATTTTAATTTAGGTTGCTGAGAGTTTGTTTTCGTTAATGGTGTTTCTAGGAATAGACAGTTCTAATTGACCAAATAAACGTCTTATTTTCTCAATGATGGAAAGGAATTGATTTATTAAACTACCGTATTCCTTCTTCTTTTATTCCCTCAGACTTCAAGGAAATATTTTCAGATGGTGGTAATAAATAGTTTCGATTATTAACAGAGTTGCTGGATAAGATAAGAACATAAGCAAAATAAAAGGAATCTTTCAACGATGTAATTAGTTCGCATACACACACGGAGATAGAAAGGTAAAGATGGAGGCGTAAAGTTAATTATTCTATGCAAACCAACATGTTGTTGGTTTGTTGAGTACAGATTTGTAAGGTTAATAAAGATGTTGCAACAATGCAGGGAAAGCTTGGTGTAATGTATACTAAAAATGAATTATTTGATTAGAGATTTAATCTCTTACTGTTTTATTTTATGCAATGTGTTCGGTATTATTTTTAAATTATCATCGGATATTTTTTTTTTTTTGCTAGTTTTGGTACTAAAAAAAAAAAAAAAACAAACAGAATTTGGATTCATGTTAATTTTATTGGTTTTCAAGACATTTGTTGGCACAGCTCAGTTTTCAGGTGCTTTAAGCGTTTAGATGTAAAATTATTCAGAAAAATGTTTTTGCACAATATATATTATATTCAACCTCAACTAACAATTGAATTTCTACATTCTATTTTAAAGTACGCCAGAAAATATCGCATTTATTCCAAGATAATATTCAGTAAAAATATGTATATTATAGAGAGAAAATTAAAAAGAAATGATGTTCTCAGTATTCTTATTGAGATGCTTGCTAAATTCAAACTGTTGAGGTGTGCTACATTATATGATATTAAATAAGAAATATTTTTAGAAATATTCTAACGGTATTTATTAAAAAAATCTCGACATTTAAGAAATATTTTATTTAAAAAAGTTGGAGAATATATCAAATTTGTTAGTATTGCTTTCACCGCATTTCAAGTGTTGACAAAATAGGAATTTATTTTTAAGGATATACTGTATTACTCAGGTTACATAGTACACAGGAATTGTATATCTGTTGTGGAGTTACAAAATAAGCTTGAAGTATAAATAGTTTTAATATAATAATATATAAATAAACAATGATTTAAGAGTGTTTTAAAGCCGTCACTATATATTTAGGTTTGATTATTAATTTATTTAAAAATTTAAAGTCAATTAATTTGCAATACATCACCCTAATGTACATATATTTAATATTTAAAACAATATTTAAAAGTAAAAAAAACCATTACATTCGTCAGTCATCTGCGAGGATCTACTTAGGTATATTTAGGTCTCTACCTTTACCATATCTGGGATAGTCACCATATTTCTTAATTAGTACTTATTACTTTCGGATAAGAATTCAGAGAAAATACATCAGATAAACGCATAGTATTGATTTGGAATACAAACACCTTTTTTTAATAAAAGGTTTCATTTCTCGGAATTGGAATATTTAATGGTTTTATAAATTACTAGCCCACTTTGCAGGGTATTTCATAGTGTAGTATAAGCATATAGTATTTATATATACAGTTGAACCTCTATGTAAAGAATCTCTATATAGCGAACTTTTTTCTTGGAACCTTGAACATTTCACGATTTTCTTCGTAAAATAACCTCTATATAGTGAGATGCATTTTTTATATTACGAACGTTTCTTTTCTGGTTCTTATTCGTCTCCCTATTTTTAACGTATTTCTGAACATTTCAAGTTATTCTCTCTTTAACACATTTTATGGTGGTCATAAATTTTGGACTGATTTTATTAGAACTTAACTCACCGAGAGCAACAAAGTTCTGGACGCTTCATTCAAGAAGTGCAACTTTTAACCACATTGTCCCGTTCACTAGAAACCTCTGCGATATC
>BMAU01011601.1:0-14154 GCA_019973935.1 Trichonephila clavipes
AATGGAAATAATGATCTATAACGCCCCTTAAGCCCCGCAACGCCACTTAGGAAACGATTTTCACAGAACCCATCTTATAGCAGATTTCTACTTAATGAATGGAATATGCTTACTCAATTTCTAGATTTTACGTCTAATAGTTTAAAAAAGGAGTTAATTGCCAATATATATATATAGCGCCCCTTAATTCTCCACAACGCCACTTGGGAGTCGATTTTCATTAAACCCATTTTTTAGTGGATCTGTACTCTATGAAAGGAGTCCGCTTATCAAATTTCAAAACTGCACGTCTAATAGTTAAAAAAATGGAAATAATTATCTCTAACGCCACAAGCCCCGCAACGCCACTTTGGAAACGATTTTCACAAAAACCTATCTTGTAGCGGATCTCTACTCAATGAATGGAATCTGCTTACTCAATTTCAAGATTTTACGTCTAATAGTTTAAAAAAGGAGTTAATTGCCTATAGCGCCACCTAATACTCTACAACGCCACTTGGGAGTCTATTTTGACAAAACCCATTTTGCAGTGTTTCTGTACTCTATTAAGACGTCTCAGGGTGTTAAATTTCTCTAGGGGTCTGAAAATATAAACGATTTTCAAACGGGTGTAGTTCTTTTAAATTTAAATTAAATTATTCGAATCTTTTACCTATTATTTAAAATAGAATGGGGCTTCAGAAAAGTATAAAATGTTTAAAATATAATAATAATTTTAAAAGTCATAAGCATATGAAAATTCTATAATAAATATTAAGTATTTTTGCTTTGTGCACGCTATTTTCTAAAATATTAGCCTCTGAAGTATAAAACTTTATAGAATTATACAATGCATCATACTCTTTAAAATCTACCTAATTTTAGTATTATATATATTTTTTATTTCAAAATATTTGTAAACTATTGCAACTTTTTAAATATTTTTTAAAAATGTATTTTTTTTATTTATTAAAATATATAAGTTATTATTCTATTTATATAAAAGTAGCTACAAAGTATTAAGAATACATTTGCCTTTATAAATCAACTTATATATATAGCTAGTAATTAAACCTTCTCTTTTAGAAAATAGCATGCGCGACGTAAAACTTAATAAATATTTCTTATAGAAATGTTTCTTATTTTCATATGCTTATAATTTTTAAAATTATTAATATATTTTAAACATTTTATACCTTTCTGAAGCCCCATTCCTTTATAAGTAATGTGTAAAACATTCGAATTATTTAACTTAAATTTAAAGAAATTATACATGCTTGAAAAATGTTTATATTTTCAGACCTCTATAGAAATTTAACACCCCTGTGACTCCTTAAAGGAATCCGCTTACCAAATTTCAAGACTGTACGTCTAATAGTTTAAAAATGGAAATAATTATCTGTAACACCCCTTAAGCCCCCGCAACGCCACTTAGGAAACGATTTTCACAAAACCCATCTTATAGCGGATCTCTACTCAATGAATGGAATCAGCTTACTAAATTTCGAGATTTTACGTCTAATAGTTTAAAAAAGAAGTTAATTGCCTATAACGCCACCTAATACTCTACAACGCCACTTGGGAGTCGATTTTGACAAAACCCATTCTGTAGGGGATCTGTACTCTATAAAAGGAATCCGCTTATACCAAATTTCTCAAGACTGTACGTCTAATAGGTTAAAAATGGAAATAATTATGTATAACGCCCCTTAAGCGCCCTCAATGCCCCTTGGAGGTCAATTTTTGTAAAAATCATTATGTAGGGAATCTCTACTTTATGAAAGAAATCTGTGTACCAAGTTTTTTTCACGACTTTACATCTACAGTTTAGTAAAGGAAATAATTATCTATAACACCCCTTAAACCCCCGTAACGCCCCTTGGGGTTCGAACTTTGCAAAATCCGTTCTTAGCTGTCGTCTACACCATGAAAGGAACCTACCTATATATACCAAATTTCAAGTCTGTAGGTTTAATAGTTCCGGAGATATCGTGATTAGTCAGTCAGTGAGTGAGTCGCTTTTCTCCTTTATATATATAGATATATCTTTTGGTAAGACTGTCTTCAGACTCTTGTTGGGTGAACTTGATTCCTGGGCAGTTCACAGCGTTTTTCAAAATTAGGGGATTACTCGCCAGAAGTAGTATATTTGTGCCACAACATAATTGTAATATAGTTCCAAAAGTATTCGTTGAAAGCAACCAAGAGGGCTGATAAACGAGTCTTACAAATGCAAGTAATCTCAGTTCTGTGGGCCGGTATCCCCAAAACATAAAATAATATTAATGTCAACCAATACTAAAACGATCCTTTTCAGTAACTGGACAATATTTTAGCAAAGAAATGATAAACAGCAGTTGGGAGAAGTTCAGGGAAGGCTGAATATCAGGGATGCACATTAAGTCGATCGCGGCCGACCGGTGGACCAGCAATAGTTTTTGGGATGACCGTCTGAACATTAGTAGTTAGTAATTATATATCGAAATATTCAATGACAGTATGCATTAGGCGTTTTTTAATGTATTTTGAATTGTTTCGTTACAAATACATCATTTGATATTATTATATTTTTGGTTATTATTATTATGTTTGTGAGTCTCTCTCTCTCTCTCTCTTGTATTTGGTATAAACGCGGTCTTTTATTGTAGTTATGTAGGTAAATACATATTCCGTATTTATTATTAAGTTTTATTAAATATTGTAGACCTTTTTCTTAGTTCACCAAACCTACGCCACTGGGTGCATCGAAACACCTTTCAAAAATTAGAAGTAGTCCGTACCCTGGGAAAGTTTGCCCACTCTGCTGTATATTAACTCATGCAATTGTTAAATTAATTGGGATTATTATTCATATCTGTGATGTTGGCATTAACACGTATACATGTGCTAAAATTCAGTTAATCTATGTTACGAGACTTGTTACATAAATCTGCTTATTATAACTATTCTCAGAATACCAAATATGTTACATGCATGCATAGTTTGAATTCGAGAGAGAGAGAGAGAGAAACTTTCAAAATATTAAGTTTATTGTTTTTCCTCGGGGAGTTGAATATTAATTGTTCTGGAGTATCTTATACTAAAACCCGGAATTATTTTTTTTTTCTTTCTATTCTCTTGCAAAATATATTTCTTTCAATATCATTAAGTCTAACTTTTAAACTATTTTTGTGAATATGTTACTATGTCTTAAACCATAAAAATAACAATAATTCGCTTTTCCTAGGCATGACTTTCTTATGAGATCATAAAAGTCAATTTAAACCAGTCTACACGAACGGATAAGATTTTTACTTAAGACATTTGACTGAAATTTTCAAACATCAATCTAGATTACGCATTTAAAGGTGAGAATATTTTGTAACAGATTTTACAAAAAAATTTGAAACGTTTCACACGCAAAGACCTTTGTGTAAAATTTACTTTTAAAATATATTTACCAGGAAATCACCAAAGAAATATTTTGGATTATACCAAATATCTCAAGTGATTCTATTCGAAGGCTGTTATCGTAGTTTTAAAACAGTTCAAAATACGAAAGCGGTATTTGAACTATAATCCCTTCATATCTTTACAAAATTCCACATGAAAACTTTTAAGCTTAGTTAATCTTAACTGAGGGCAACAACGTTATTGAATCTAATGACCTGTTGAAAAATATTACATATGCGGCTCCAAAAAAGGACCGATTTCCTGTTAGAGAGCTAATGACTTTCCAACTGTCACGTAGTTTCGTGTGGGAAAGCACCCAAAACAGTAACATACCGACACCAAAGGTCCAGGGCAAGTCAACCTTTGACATCCCTTTATTCAGCCGACAGAAAAGTGAACAGTGCAGTTCCCAAGCTAAGCTCTGGTTTCAAAGTCTACCGCACGAGGTGTGACACGGACCAATGGCCGAATAGTATTCCCTGCTACGTCCAAACAGAAGTGATTCTGCGTCATGTGTCATTTTTGAAGGCGTGACATGCCTCACCAGAAAAGAGACGAAACTTGGAAAACAATAGACACACTCTGCGACCCCCAAGTCGCTCCAACACACTCTCTTAGACTCTTTCAAACCTATTATCGGAACTTTAAAGGCCTCAGTAAAACGAGCATCATGTCATCCTAACGCAGCCATCACATCTGTAATCCGACCGTATCAGTACCTCATCAGTGGTGCCTCTCATCACATATAAACTGTTAACTGACTTCGCAATATTGAATCAAAAGGTAGATTACATGAAAACTCTAAAAACATTTTTTCACTCATTAAATTTTGCATTTCTCTTACATGAGAATTTTGTGAACCCTTAAAATTTAATTTGCATGGAACATGGAACAATAATTGGTACCTAACTCTTTATTTCCGCATTACGTGACTTGAGAACATCGAGGACAAATTTCATGTTTATATTCATTATTCCTTAAATTCCTATTATGCAATTTTTCTGTTAGGTTCAGGCCTTTACCAATATTTTGAATATTATTATTTATTAATATGAACAAAAAGGGTGAAAAAATCTACGTGTATACTCACAAACCGTGCGTAAATAAATAATTTAAAAAACGCAACAAACATCTTACGCTTACAAATCATACAATGTAGGACTTTGCGTTTCTCCATCCTTCAAGATTTTCCACACTCAATCTTCATTTTAATTTTGCTATTTCTTTTTGTAAATAATCTTTGTCGTAATTTTTTTTATTAATTTGGAAGTGTATTAATGTGTTTTGTGAAAGAAAATTTTGGAAGAAATTGAATAGTGCTTACGAAATTTATTTCCCAAGGTAAGTTATATATTTTTTAATATAATTTAATGTAAGTTAAAGGAAAAACGTTATTACATTCTAGTTTTAATGTAACTGACAACTTGTGTAATAATCTAAAGGTGTACCAAAAATTACGACGTTAGGACTGACCTTTTATTATTTGTGCTTTTTTTCTTAAGTTAGGCTTAACGACGAAACACCCCATCCTGAATTGCAAGTCCTTACGCATTCACCCCGTTCCTAGCGAGCATCTCATAGAAAATCGCCCAAAGTCACTCTTCAGAGCAACATGTAGGCTAATGGCAATGGACTTCGTAATTTGGAATTCTGATCAAATAATAAGAACGACCTCTGAGCTCACAGTATCTATTTCCTAACTTCTGCACCATGCCAACGTGAGGAACTTTGATCCATGGCAAATTTAACTTGCTTCAGCTCTTCTACATGGTGAGTCTTCCGAAAGATTTCCGTCCCATGGGTAAACTGGCATTGATTGCATATGGAATTTTAATATAAATATGCATCAAAGAATACAATCACCTCTAGAATAATAAGATTACTAATGCAGTACCTTGTAGAAGGGAAAAAAACTTAGCAGAAAGTCTCATAGAGTTAAAATTTTCATAAATATGAAAATTGTCCTTTCATCAAAAGGATTAATAGCTATTGGAATTTCAAAAGAAATGATTTTTTATGTAATATATTTACATTTTATTATTACTATACGCCAGAGGTCTTCAGACTTTTTCAATTCACGGAACCCTAGAACTTGAAGGTGCTTTCGTGGAACACCTAGCAATAGAAAGTGTTTTCGTGAAACCCCATTCCGTTCACATAAATCGAAGAGTATATATCAAAATATTATTTAATGTATATCAAGATGTTATAGGCATGTGGTTGTATAGATAGGCAGCATGCCTTCTGATCTGTAAGCACCTAACCCCATTTGACCAAAATGATCACTTCAGTCCGGAGGCTGTTACTGGCTTATATAGGAACCGCTACATAAGAACCGTTCTTGCTTAAATTTAAATTTCAACATCAACTCTGTTAATATGCTGCTCTCTTTCCTTCATTATAGGTGTTATTTTCCACAATTGTAAATAAGTGAATTTTCCATTAAAACACCATTTCGTTCAGCAAGATATTGTGCTGACTAACGAGTATTAAATTATCCTCGTGGAACCCGAGATAGTAAACAATAGAATATTCGCAATCTAGTAGGAAGTCTATATATAAAGATGAAACGCACGTTTTAATATTCTTTATTATATTATAATAAAAGTTTAAAAAGTGTTGCAAAATAAAGTTATTATATATAAATAAAATTTTCAGTTTTAATGAATAGGGGAGATGAGCTTTAGATACTTGTAACTATATAAACTTCATAGAGAACGTGAATCCATATTGCATACATATTTATTTATTTCCGATTTTTTTTTATTGTGACCCGTGGAACCCTAGGATTCCGTGGAATACAGTTTTGAAGACCACTGCCATACACTTTTTATAGTAACGTAATTAATAACAACTTTTTTAACGATAATGCTTTATTATACATTTACGCAATGAAATAACTAAAACAGTAGAGAGAGAGAGAGAATGAAATTTATCCTTTTATAATTAATGAATGCATACAATAAAATCGTGTAAATTACTGGAACATATTTACAATTTAGAATTATATTGTATATTATTTCGTCTTCTAATAGAATTACTTATACAAATTAAATATTATATACATGCTTTCATATATATATATATATATATATATATATATATATATATTTCTAAAACGCCTTTATACATTTGTCCTTATAACTGTACAATAACAATAAATGAGATTACTATAATATTTACTGTATTATGTGCATTATAAATTTAAAACATAATCATAAATTCAAAAGGAAAGTATTAAAAAAAGTGTCTTATACAACTTAACTCTATAATTTGGATAATTTATGGGTATTTTTCGTAAATAACCCCCCCCCCCCCACACACAGAGGAACGCTGTATTAAAAAATGTTTTTTATTTCTTTCTTTTGCACCCAAATACATTATAATTTCTTGCAATATTTAAACTTATTAACTGATTGTATTAAGTCCTGGAAGAATACCTGTAGCTTCATTTATAATTAATTATTTCCTGACACATACCAGTATGTACAAAACAGAATTTTTCTGGTTATACAGCTCACAGTTTTGTGTGTGTGTGGTTAGGTTTTTGAAATACTTTTTTCTACAATTGAAAAATAATTATTTATCTAATGGAGATGTAAATATTTCCTGATGGAAAATTAATTATTAATGAATTGGTTAATTGATAGAAATACATATTCAGTACGTGTTCGGAACTAGAAAATCACATCTTAAAATGATTACGACAGAAAATTAATGAAGTTGATACATTCGTTTTAATTGATGAGTGTAACATTATTAATGAATAGCATAATTAAGATGGCAGATATATTTTTCATATGATCAATTCATTATACCTAGTATCATATTGATAAATGATTATTATTATAATGTTTTACTATTATTGAGTGATTATATTTTTAAGTATGCGTTTTACCTGTTGCAAAAAGGAATGCATAGTATAATTAATTGCGTAATATAATGGTAGAAGGAAGTATAACTTTACAGAATATTAATAAGACTGTTCTTGAAATTGTTGGAAAGATTTTGGACGAGAGGCAATTCTTGGTTAAATTTTTACTTATCCTTGACATAGTTTAAAAATAGACATGAAACTGTGTGGAACGAATGTAAAATATTTTCTAACTTTATATTATTATCTTCTGCAAAAAGTTTTAACTATGTTTTATGTAATTCATTTGGTCGTGGGATTCCTGAAGTCATGGCCACAAACACGTGGGTGGCGTTATCGAGTCGTGGCTCGAGTCCTGATTCTAGAGCCGCTTTTTCGCTTAGGCACGTGCCTAGGGCACAATAAATTGGAAGGTGAAAAAAGCGAGAAAAATAAATAAAAATACAGCGAACGTACCCCCACCTAGCAAATCGTGAGAGAAACATTTTTCTGCTCTCAAGAGAGTGAAGACTAAAATGAGATCTACTATGGAAAAGGAAAATCTTAACAGTGTTTGATGTTGCGATGCACTCAAAACGATATTGCAATGGGAATTGATTACAATGAAGCTATAAATGGCTTCTTTTCTCAAAAAAATCATTCATTTTTCGAAGAAAATCTTCGTTGTACAAGTACAATGACAGTGACTCAATACAGAATAAGGATGTCAAAAAGCAAAAGATAATAAAGCAATAAACGAAGAAAAAAAATGATGATTAACAAGTTGAAAACAGTTCATACAATAAAGTATGCTCTATACCAGCGATACTCGACCTGTGGCCCACCGAGCCTTTTTAAGTGGCCCAGTCATGACCAATTACTCTGAAAAATTCTTTTATAGAAGACAAGTTATTAAAAATTTGGTGGAAATTCTTTGACAAGAAATCAAATATATCAATTTTGCTTTTTTGCTGTTCATGTAATGCCGCTGCGAATTGATATATTTGTTTCTGTTTGTAACGGTTAGTAATAAAAGACAACAGTGGATTAGCGACAATTGTATGTGTTGGAACTAAAATTTTGAACAATCTTTCATACCTTTCAAGCGAAAAATATTTGAATGACTTGGAGGTTGACTGTTTAGTAGTGAAAAACAAACAGGAATAAGAACTTGTTTGATTTATTAAGAAAGTACTGTATTTAAAAATACCAATAAACAGGAATTATTTAATGACGTTTTTCCTCTTTCAATAGGGGATAAATAGGCTTTATTGAATATTCTTAGTAACAGCAACAAAGCGTTTCGTCAGTGGTAATGTCACAATAGTAACAAAGACATCCTAAGAAGTTTGTTATATTATTGGTAATCATATGAAACCGTTTACGGAAGCAAAAATTGTGAAGGAATGTTTCTTAAATTCTTTTAATTTAGTGTCAGTGACAAAAAAAATATATAAAAAAATAATAATTCAAAAAAGCAAACAGGAGTTGTAATATTTTGATCAACACACTTTCCATATTTTAAATTTCCAATGTTATCTTGGTCTTAAGCATTTCTAATCGCCCCCTTTTAATTTCATGTTGCTTCCCGCGGGAAATAGCTAACATATGTATGCGGCCCGCGGGGAATGGCTGACATATGTATGCGGCCCAGCAGAAAAAAAGGTTGAGCACCCCTGCTCTATACTGTACTTGAAAACGATTTTATTAATGTACTGTACTAATTTAAAAAAGGGTTGGGTGGTTCGTGACGCCGTAAAGCCGTGATGCCGTGGGCAGCCTAGTGATTGGCACATCAGACTCCAGACCGGAAGGCCTGGGTTCTATGCCCGATGCCACCAAATACCCTCCGAGTACACACGCAGTACGTGCTCGTTAAATCAGTGGGTCCGAAGTCTTGTGGGCTGAGTCACGAGCTCAGGGACTGGAGAATATTTCCCTCCCCTTCAGTTCCATGCAGAAATTGTGGAGGTGGAGATAGGTGGTGTCGCCATCTATCGTCCCTTCGGGGAATTTCGTAGAACTAAATCGTACTGTCACCTGTATGGTACTCAAGGCCAACGACAGGCGTACTTCTAGCCCCTTGCCACGATGAATTTCGTGGGCCTCGATCTGACTACGACAGGCAGGTGGCATCAGAAACAACAACAACAACAAGAAATGAACAAGAGTGGCCAAACCATACCAGTATTCTTTCCTCATGACTGTCAGTCTATAACATGGCGGGTCCGTAGGTAGTCGATAATGGAAAGACTATTCGCGCGAACAGCAAAAACAAAGAAAGGGAAACAAGTAAGAAAGTCAAGGGAGAAAATCCCTCCCGAAACAACAACACAGGAAAAGTAAGAAAGAGGAAGGGGGTGCTTGGGTAATAGAAAGGGGGAGCATAGCTATTGAAGTGCTTAGGGCTCCGGGGAGGTTAAAGACGGCTCTGCCTGGTGTTACTGAAAACTCACCATGTAGAGGGGCTGATGTTCTTTAAATATGTCGTGGCTCACGTTGGCGTGGTGTGGAACTTAGAAGATTGGGTCAGCTCAAGTGTTGTTCTCATCCCTTGAGACGGTACAAAATTACGAAGTCCGTCTCCAACATTCCTCGTGTCACTTTAAATGCGATATTAATAAGCACTTACTCACTCACTGTAATGTGCCCGCTGTAGCAGAATTATGGCAGGCGTGTCATGAGTCCGAACCCCAGCATCCACCGTGTATAAGATCTAATGCCCATTAAATCTGTCTGAGCTCAAAGTCCTCCCGTTTACTTGATAAGGAATTTCGGAGAATTCTGTGCCAGCTCAGGTGACGTCCTCGCCACTTGACCACAGATTAAAATAACGAGATTCGACGCCAGTAGCTCTCGGATTGCTTAAAAGAGTGACAATAATAAACACTCACTCTCGCACTGTAACCCATTAGTTAAATTTTTTTGTTATATTAAACCTAGAGGAAAAGCAATAATCACTGTATAGAATTATCGAATTTACTATCAGTTTAACCCTTTATCTATTGATTTATAATTTAATGCAGTTTTTTTCCTGCAATATTTTTTTTGAATTACTACATTGAAAATTAAAAGATATACATAAACAAAATACTCAACTTTGGGAAATTTAATTAGTTAGAGCTAATTAATTAATAAAAGATATTCAACTGTAAAATTAATTATACACACTGTTCACTTAAAATAAATAGTCAAATCGTTTTCTAAAGTCTTCATTAACATACAAAAAAATAATAAGACACTTTTTGACATTAAGTATTTTTTCGGAACGAAAATGACCATCTTCGCAATCCGCTAAAAACGCAGTCAGCTGAAAACGCAATTTCTGCTATAAAACTATTCGCCTTCCCCGCTAAAGTACTCATCATAGAACCCGTGTTACTATATATCTTGGAAGAGTGGATTTAAAAGAATATTCCTGCTAAGTATCGTCAGAGTATTCGTAAAAAGGGTTATTCTATGTAATTTTAAAGTGAGTGGCACTTATAAGTACCGTCGGTAAATAAAGGGTTAAGTTATCTTTGCGTGTATGTTGCTCAATAGGTAGGATGCGATATATCATTTAACTACGGTCAAATTTTTATAATGATTACCCAAATAAAAGACAATACCGTTAAATTTAAAGAATAGTTAGGGATGACTATAGAAGTATTAGTTTGAATAACGCAGGTTCCGATGGCTTATAATTTTGCACCAATTTCATGAAACATGTTTTGTTTTTCAATTATGGTAAATTTTTGTAATGTTATATTATTTCAATGAATCGTAAATTTTGCACAGATAACATTTTTGTAACGTATCAGTAAATGTTACGATAATATAATAATATGCAGACTCAATTTCTGCATTAGAATTAGTGTTAGCAATTTCAGTATGTTAAGCCTATCTTAACATTCCTGCGAAAGATTTCAGAGAAACTGAGAAATTAAGGAAGTTTAATATTATTCTGCAAAAATAACTTTATAAAATATCAATAATGTCAAAGAATAATCCTGTTAAATACGTAAATGATGACGTATTACCGTTTTTATTTAGTATCAATATTTGTTAAATCCTAAATTAGTCAACATCTTTGTTGACGCAGAAAATAAATTACGTCAACAATTCTTTTGTCTGTATTAGATTGCTCTCTAATATAGTAACAATTTGCCAAATTGGTGATAAATAAAAGTATGTACTGAAATAGAGAATCCGACTTAATATTTATCAAGGTAACTGGTAACTTTCGTGAAGAGAAAAAATATTCTAGATTGATTTCTATTGGTACTAATTAGCAAATTAAAGAAAATTAAAATAAAGCTAAGTAAAAATAAAATCTGTAACGCGCAGTAAAATATCTGTGCATACGTTTGCTTACATAAAAGCATTGAAAACCCCTGCTGTTAACATCAAAGCTGAAAAATGTTAAGGATAATTTAGGACAAAATATATCTAACTTCCTCTAGTGTCCACAGTGGTCGAGTGGTCATAGTCACGAATGTGTGGCTGGCGTTGTTGAGTTGTATGTTCGAATCTTGATGCAAATGAAGACCCACCGTATAGAGAGGCCGATGCACTTAAATTTTGGGGAGACTTAAAATTCTCACGTTGCTGTGATGTGGAAATTTAGAGAATGGATTAACAGCACTGGTGTCGACTTCTTCACCTGACTAAGATTCAAACTCCAAGGTTCGTTGCTAATAGCTTCAAAGTGTGACCTTAGTAGAAAACAATTTTAATCAAATCTGTTTTTTCTATTTCTTAAAAAGCAAAAATTTTTTGATGTAAAATATTGTTAAATTAAACCTCACAACCCCCACAACGCGGGGTGGATTCTAGGAAGCCCAAAGACTGACTGATGGCATGTTCATATTTAACCAATTAATAAAACGTTAAAGGCAAATATTGACTTTACAAGGGGGGCGGGGATAAGATTCTCCGTTACGCTATTGGTTAACCCTTTATCTACCGCATTATGATTTACTGCAGTGCTTCTCAAACTTTCAATAATATTCAATAATAATTTTCTACTTTCCCCCTCCATACAATAACAATGTATTGAATTCAATAATACTATAGTTTGACGCTAAACCTACAACATGACTTTAACAGATTAAGCACCACCGATGTATATAAATACGTCTCGCTCAGCCAAAGCATTAATTTCCCCAGACTTACATATATGTCTTTCCAAAGTATGATCTTTTCTGTGTAAATGCAATAAAAGTATCTTGAGCGTGTTTGCGAAGGATTTACTTATTTCAGAGGATTTGCTTATTTATTCCTTTTCTTCCCCCCAATACATCATATACAAGCGCCTACGTGGAAAATGGTAGCATTGGGGAGCGAATCGCGTAACTTTTAATCGGCAGTTAAGGGACTAATGATAAGCCGTACAAATTATCGATAAGTGTTAACTGTTATATATAATTTTATATATGACAAGCCCATGGGGTTACTTATAATTATTAAATTTGTTCCTAACTTACCCTCGTATTCACCACTAACCTGACCCAGCGATGAAACCGGGACATAAGTTACCGGCAGTCAACCCCAGGTCAGAACTTCAATTCACAGCTCTTTTTCGACCCCCAGTTACTTGACTCTGGGTTTCTTAACCTGGGGTTATTGGAGGATTCCCATTGGTCGAAGTAAACCCCGTGACTTCGACTGATTTTTTTTCGCGATCTGAACAGAAGAGTTGCATATTCGTCTCTTTTCAATGTTTATTTTTCAAAATGAATACTATCGAAGTTTATTTTACGCTAATTTAGAAAAGGAACATTGGTATTTTATAGAAAATAATAATAATAATAATAATAAAACGAAGCGTATAGTGAAATAGCACGGCAATCTAATGACACTGATGGCACAACAAATCCGTCAATGAGTCATTAAAATTTTTTTAAAAAAAATTCAACTAAAAAATGCAGCGTTCTTTGCCAAAAAAGGTGGCAAACAGGGTGTGGTGAAATGTCTTAAGAAATGGAATAGAGACGGACTTTGAAATGAGGTTTTTGGAGCTGATACTGATGTTACCAATGTCTACGCCATTTAACAGCTACAGTACCAAAATCGAAATTTCAAGTAAGTAAATTTCTCTAGTTATAACATATTTTAATTAAATCTTACTCAATAAAAAATTGAAAGCTGTTATTTAATGCCCACTTCCCAGAGAGACTGTCTCAACAAGAATAAAGTTGATTCTTGTTCGTAAAAATTAAAATACTGTTTTGAAAAATGTTTCATAAGTTTCTTTTAAACTACCCATTAAATAGTATTATGTAACAATAAAAAAATATTAAAGAAAGTTTGCTGTAGATGTTTATTTGATCCAGTAGAGATGAAGTAAAAAAACTTTCTTCTACCTATACTAAAAGTTATAATATTTTTGTTTCAAATATAATCTCAAAAATATTTCAACGTGTCAACCTATATTTTATTACTCAAATGCATTAATATAAAATTTATCAAAACTTTCTTGACAAATAGATTAGATAAAAATATTTGATTATTTATGGTAATGAGCTGTTGGTGCCAAAAGATAAGCCTTTATAGCTTTTTCTGGTTTTTTGTGAAACATTGTATATTTTTTCTTATTATGATCTGACCATTCTTACAAACGTGGTCAGATTATCATGTGTGAAATAAGTTTATGAATTTAGTATAAAAAAAAAAAAAGAAAAGTTATATTTTAATGTTTTTTTTTTTCAAAAATTTAAATCATCTTTGCTTTTTCCATAATAGTTTCGATCCAAGTAATCATTTACTTTTAAATCCATCAAGCTGTTTAGTATAAAGTAAACTACTGTTATTGAGTAGTTGCAATAATAAACTTTTAATTTATTATGAATCAAGACACAAAATAGGTGTTACTTATCTGAAACAAAAGGAAATTTTTTTATTTGACC
>BMAU01011602.1:0-10516 GCA_019973935.1 Trichonephila clavipes
GGAAAATTAGAATAAGTGCGGAATATTAGTAAGAAGAAGTATGAGTATGCAAAATTTTTTTCACGTCTGTTCATCACGTGATAGCGTTCATAAGAGCTTTAAAGGTTTTGACGCCTGTGGACAGTTGTTGTTTCAAGTGAAAGTTTTACAGGAAAGATTTAATAGATGAACTTAAAATTTTTGGCATGTCTTCCCGACATCACATAGATGATTTTATGCGTGGCCGAATTATTGGAAAGATCGAAAAAAAGGCGAAAAAAATAACAGATGTTTCAGGAGTTCAACATCGCTCACAGTGTTGTTTCACGGCTGTGGAAGTCATTTAAAACTACTGGAATGTGTAGTAGACGGCACGGGGAGGTCGTGTTAGAAGTACGACACCTGCAGAAGACAGATATATCGTCCTATCAGCAAAAAGGAACAGGCGCACCACAGCTCAGCAGGTGGCAAATCAGTTTCTTGCTGCGTCAGGAAAGCAGATCTCCCGAAAAACTGTTGCCAGACGTTTGAGGGGAGGAGGACTATACGCACGCAGACCTGTTGTGTGTATCCCATTGACCAGACAGCACCGTACTGCTTACGTTTGCAATGGTGTCGTGAGCATCACAATTGACTGAACGGGGCTGGGCATGCTTACTATTCTCAGATGAGTAGGTTCAGTCTGTCATCGGATTGTAGACGCCAACTGATCTGCCGCGAGAGTGGTACTTTATCGTCCAGAAAATATCCAGGAAAAGGGACCGATATCCGACATGCAGTATCATGGTGTGGGCCGGCATCATGATCAATGGCCGCACGCGCCTACATGTGGTTGCGAATGGGACTATGACGGGCCAACGATACATTGATGAGTTCTACTTCCTCATGTTTGTCTTTTCCGTGGTGCTGTCGGTGATAAATTTGTTTTTATGGACGACAACGCAACATGTCATCGAACATTCGTTGTTCAGGATTGTCAGAACAGCGAGGGTATTCAACATCTCATATGGCCAGCGCGTTCTCCAGATCTAAACCCCATTGAAAATGTGTGGGATGCTTTGGGGAGGGGCAAGTTGCTGGTCGAAAATATCCTCCGACAAACAAGAACACCTCATCCGTGCACTCACAGAGAATGGAGTAAATTGCCTCAACAGCTGCTGGATAATGTTGTGCAAAGTATGGTACGACGTGGAATGTTGCATCACACTCCACGGTGGACATATCCCGTACTGATACCTTTCTTAAAGGTGCCTGCTGACTTTTAGATGCATTGTTCCATTTCTCCGTACGCAGATCAAATGAACATTTTTTTCTTTCAGATGTTTCACAGCTTTTGTACTTTCCAGAACAATAAATATTCTTTATTCTAATGTCGAACAGTGTGGCAACTTATATTTTATCCTACTAGGCCTCATGTCTCGCTTAATGTTATGCTGCATAGCAATTTGTGTTCCGTCCTTAGCAATTGTCCAGCAGTGTACTATTGTTTCAAGAGCCACACATTAAATTTATTATTTAAATAGAACATTCATAATAAATATACACGAAAACTTGAAAAAATCCTGAAGAGCCAGAGGTTATATAAAGAAATTTATAACCTCTAATCTTAGACCTAAGATTAGAAAGTGTATTTTTTAGCATTTTTTCATTATTGTATAAATTATAATATAAAATTCGAGCTAAATTAATATGACAACATTTTAAAAATATATTTAAAACACAAGGTTTTAGCTAAAAATATACGAGACTAAATAGAAAACCAAAGTTTTTTTTCAGCTATTTTTATTCTCAGAGATTAAAATGTAATCTTAGCATGGGCTCAATTCATTACGGTCACATGATAAAGAGTAACACGTATTCTCCAGTGGATTAAAACTAATTGTACTTGTTTTTCTATTTTTATGAAACTTAGATAAAATTTCAAATTTCATAATTGGTGAAAAAATATTCAAATGTTATGAAAAGTTTTTTTCAAAATTTCTTCTTTATTTTAATGTAACAAAAAAGGGAGGTGTGGTTGTGTCATAGACGCAGTCGTGTGTTGTACGTGCGAATACGTCGCGTAACGGGCAATATTTTTTTATATAAAATATTATTATTTATGTATGTCATAATCATGTTTGAACACTAAGAAGTCTTCAGGGTTTCCATGTTTTTTGCTTATGATGGCAACTATTTCCTTTCAACGGGTCCAGGGAAGAAATCAAGTTAACAAAATAATTACTCCGTTATAATATAACTTTATTAATTATAGGTCTATAATATGAAAAGTATGACAAAAATGGCATACAGGATACATCGAGAGATTTCTGGTAAACGTTAAATCAATACAAGTATTACCAAACGTTGTTGGAGAAGTTTCGATGTAAGACAAATTGAACTCACTGAGCATGAAACGCGGCAATGAGCGGTCTTGTGAGACATAAAAATTTAAGTCTCCGACTATCATAATTGGTTAAGTAAGATGAGAATCGTAATCGGGTATAATTTTAGCGATATTTTTAGAATGTTTTAATAGTGATCGTAATATAAAGAGTTTAATTTCTGCTAACGCTGTGTCCGGATGGAAGTACACACACCCGTGTATGGATTTGAAGATACCATTGACCTTTACGTTTACTAGACAGACATCACCACACACACAGCCTTTGCGTCTTTCATTCCCAAATCAATTCCCGAAAAAATGTCAATGTTAATTCTATTATAATCAGTGGCGTTATTGATGTTGCGATATACGGCAACTCCACCGACTTTGCGACTTGATGATGATGATATCGCCACCGATGATGAAGTTACAATTTGTCTGGGCTTAGTAGTATTACAGTATGATCTCAGATCAAAACCAGGCACATTCAGCCTTGCAAGCTGAACCTGCGACTCTGGTGCACTTCTGTCACAATGTAGATGCTCGATAGGATCATCACCAATGGCGATGGCTGCCACACAACTGGTTATTGTGTTAACATGAAATGAGTTTCAGATACTGTAATCTTGTAATGCTTATACAATGGTTGACCAAGTAAGAATAGTAGCCAAGCTTTTACCACTGACTTTTTGTCCACGCCGCTCAAATACGTAGATTTATGTATCATGGTCTTTACGTTAACATTGAACGAATTGCATTCTTGTGCATTATCCTTGTAATTGAATCCTTATAATTGAATCCTTGTAATTGAATCCCTTGTGCATTACTATTGTTGACAAATATGTACTTGTTAAGAGAAAGTTTCTGAAAATAGCAAAAGCTGGCAATGTATAACGAAGCACGTGAACTTTTAAGCTGGAAAATTTTTTTGCTTTTATCGTGTGACTATGACGTCACATGGGTTTTGAAATGATTGGCTGGAAACACGTGGTTGCCATTATCATGTGACTATGACGTCACATGAATTTAGTCTATTAGATGTTTTCATCAAATATTAGAATTTTAAGAATATATTTTAAAAGAATCAGAGCAGCCTTTGTACCAATGAGTTATTTTGATAAGTTTTTCTCAAAACTCCCAATTTTTTATTAAAAGACTCTAAAAAACATTAAAGTAATCCATGTCTTAAAAATAATTAAATAAATGAAAGCAATACGAAGCAAATCGCAAAATAATACGATACCATACCAAAAATTTACCAAGAAGAAAGCCAACTTAAAAAGAAATAGTTTGAAAATATTGATTTAAAAATGATTGTCACACAGCTGACTAAAATTTTTTTAATTTCATTTTATTTTCAGTCATTTTCGAAATTCTTTATTATGTATCACTTAAGTAAATGAATAAAATAATTTGTATACATTTTTTTCAGTCCGTTGACTCCATTCTCTATTACGTGACAATAATACAAACAAAAGAAGAAAAAAGCGTGCAAGCTGTGCTTGACGGCTTGAAGTGTTTAATTTTGCTATATTTTGATGGGTTTGATTTACGATCACGTGACAGTTATGAAACCGACAACTATAATGACGAATAACACGTGCTACACGAAAATACTCTTCATAACTTCTTTTTTTTGTTTCAGTGACATCCCATTAGCATACTTTTATGATTTATATTTCCCTTTTATATTTGAATGAGATTCGGTGTTTTTTTTTAAAAAACAATATTGATTCTTCTATATTTGAATAATCTATTTTAAATGTTAGTGACTAAATTCATGATGGTTACATAATGAATGCAATCACGTGTTCTCCATTGCATTCAAAACCGAGCATTAGACATGCATTTGTGGTTCTACTTGTAAAAATTAGGTAAAAGTTCAAATTTGATAATTGGGTAAAGTTGTTCAAGTATTTTAAGATTCTATAAAATTTTTTTCACAATTTTAAAAAAATGTATTATTTGCGTACTTTTTGAGCCAAGTGTATTTCGTTTACCTATGGGCGTTATTGTTTTTGGCAAATATGCATATGAGAGTCGGGTATTATGTGGAATTCCATTTATATAAATATATATATATATATACACTGCTGGACAATTGCTAAGGATGGATAACACTATCATCCATAGCAACCACAAAATGAAAAGAAGCAAAATGTGGAAAATTAGAATAAGTGCGGGATATTAGTAAGAAGAAGTATGAGTATGCAAATTTTTTCCCACGTCTGTTCATCACGTGATAGCGTTCATAAGAGCTTTAAAGGTTTTGACGCGTGTGGACAGTTGTTGTTTCAAGTCAAAGTTTTACAGGAAAGATTTAATAGACGAACTTAAAATTTTTGGCATGTCTTCCCGACACCACATAGATGATTTTATGCGTGGCCGAATTATTGAAAGATCGAAGAAGGGTGAAAAATAACAGATGTTGCCAGGAGTTCGACATCGCTCACAGCGTTGTTTCACGGCTGTGGAAGTCATTTAAAACTACTGGAATGTGTAGTAGACGGCACGGAGGAGGTCGTGTTAGAAGTACGACGCCTGCAGAAGACAGATATATCGTCTTATATATATCAGCAAAAAGGAACAGGAGCACCACAGCTCAGCAGGTGGCAAATCAGTTTCTTGCTGCCTCAGGAAAGCAGATCTCCCGAAAAACTGTTGCCAGGCGTTTGAGGGGAGGAGGACTATACGCACGCAGACCTGTTGTGTGTGTCCCATTGACCAGACAGCACCGTACTGCCCGTTTGCAATGGTGTCGTGAGCATCACAATTGGACTGAACAGGACTGGGCATGCGTACTATTCTCAGATGATACTAGGTTCAGTCTGTCATCGGATTGTAGACGCCAACTGATCTGGCGCGAGAGTGGTACTGCTTATCGTCCAGAAAATATCCAGGAAAAGGACCAATATCCGACATGCAGTATCATGGTGTGGGCCGGCATCATGATCAATGGCCGCACGCGCCTACATGTGGTTGCGAATGGGACTATGACGGGCCAACGATACATTGATGAAGTTTCTACTTCTTCATGTTCGTCTTTTCCGTGGTGCTGTCGGTGATAAATTTGTTTTTATGGACGACAACGCAACATGTCATCGAACACTCTCTGTTCAGGATTGTCTAGATAGCGAGGGTATTCAACGTCTCGTATGGCCAGCGCGTTCTCCAGATCTAAACCCCATTGAAAATGTGTGGGATGCTTTGGGGAGGCAAGTTGCTGGTCGAAAATATCCTCCGACAAAAAGAACACCCTCATCCGTGCACTCACAGAGGAATGGGATAAATTGCCTCAACAGCTGCTGGATAATGTTGTGCAAAGTATGGTACGACGTGTGGAATGTTGCATCACACTCCACGGTGGACATATACCGTACTGATACCTTCTTTAAGGTGCCTGCTGACTTTTAGAGGCATTGTTCCATTTCTCCGTACGCAGATCAAACGAAATTTTTTTTGCTTTCAGATGTTTCACAGCTTTTGTACTTTCCAGAACAATAAATATTCTTTATTCTAATGTCTGAACAGTGTGGCAACTATATTTTATCCTACTAGGTCTCATGTCTCGTTTAATGTTATGCTACATAGCAATTTGTGATCCGTCCTTAGCAATTGTCCAGCAGTGTATATATATACATTTCTAAAACTAACTTTACTTGTTTTTGATAAAAATCTCCAAAATCATCATGCATATATATAAGGTGACCAATCCTCCTCCTTTTGGGAGGACAGTGCTTCTTTAATAAGTTCTGTCTTTCCTCAAAAAGTGTCCTCCGAACTGTTACGCGTCATGTGTCAGTACAGTATGAATTATCGAAAATATTAAAGTACTTTGTACATGCTCAGACATTCTTTTTTACAGGGACCGCGACACCCTAGTGGTCAAGGTATCGAATCATGGCAGGCATGTAATGAGTTCGAGCCCAGTACCACGAAAGACCCGCCGTGTAGGGGAGAGATGCACGTTAAATCAGTCGAGAGCTCAAGGGCTCTCCCATTGGTGTGGTGTGGTAGTTAGGAGAGGGGGTACCAGTTCAGGTGTCGTGCTCTTGACTTGACTGTGGTTCAAAATTATGTGATCCGTTGCTAAAAGCTCGCATGTAGCTGAACAGTGCAACGCTAATATTCACTCACTCACTCACTGATTTCAGAAAGCAATTTAGAATATTGATCGTGAGCATATTTCAGCTAGAGAAGTTAGTCTTATTTTGAATGCTTTTGTCTTTGAATAAAAATAAAAATTTGAAGAAAAATGTATTCCTTTTTACAATAAAAATAAAATTGTCAAACTCAGAAGAATCAAATTCGGGCACATCGGAAAAGTTTACCCAAGAAATACAGAATTTTTACCAAACATATTCCCAAATCTAAAAATCTAAAAATTATCACAGGAAAAAACAGTTTTCAATGGTATTTTTTGATTTCATCGAAAGTAAATTGGACAGATATAGAAAATTGTGTTGAGTTTTTATTGAAAGAAATGCATGTTATTAAAATCGATGACAATTATCTGTTTGAAGAAATTAGAAGACTGAATGTATATTTAAAAAGATGAGTGGAAATATTGAACCATTTCAAAAGTGAACGCATTCTATATGAAAATTTAGTTATTCTTGTTGAATTTACGTTGTGTTGCCCTGGAACTATGCGGAAGTTTAATAAAAAGGATATTTCTTGCTCCGAAATTTCTAATGTATGCAAAAATGATATGAATTCCACGAAAAATACTCCTTTAAGTAAAATAATTAAAATGCATGTACGCGTAATTAGTGAATTTTTGTATGAATCAATAAAATTTTTCATATATTTACGTTTTAATGTTTTCTTAAATTTTTATCCTCCTTTTCATTGTAACAAATTGGTCATCTTAATATATATTAAAAACGTTTATAAGGAACTACACTAATCAATAAGAATAATATTTATTTTGCTGTTATAAAAAAAAGTTTATTAAAAAAAGTGATTAGTGGAGAGTAATATGGTATAGTCTGGTAATAAACACTGGTGTGCAAAAATTAAGGACGAAGTCGAAAAATTAGCATATCAGCTGAACGAAGAGGCAGAGCGGACAGAAAGACCAATCAGGAGATTAAGTAAGGTGATGTACGGTAGCACATGCGCAGATATGCAGGTAGACGTAATGGGGGAGTGTCTGAGTAGTATAAAGCATGTTGTCGGTGTAAGATCAGTATTTCTGGCAAAGAGATTGCACGCCGTATAGCAGTTAAAATCACACCGAGTTGCTGCCTCAGCGAGAAATGGCGAATAATCAATCTGTTAGATGACAACTGGATGCTTTTACCCGAGGTCGAATCATTGGGAAGTTGGAGGAAGGCCGCAGTGTGACAAGTGTGGCTGCAGAGTTCGGAATGGCTCACAACATCGTTTCACGACTTTAGAGACAATTTCAAACTACAGAAAAGCTATCCGGGGTTCAGTAGTGGTCGTCCACGAGGAACCACACCCGCAGATGACCGGTACCTTGTCTTACAGACCAGAAGAAACAGGCGGCAGACAACGGAAGAAATCGCTAGACACACGACACAGGTGACTGGACGACCGATATCGCGTTTTACCGTGGCCAGAAGACTGCACGGTGGTGGTCTGTTTGCACGACGCCCTGTACGGTGTGTACCTTTAACGCCTGCCCATCGAGAAGGCGTTCTCTGTGGTGCCGGGAACATCGGAATTGGAGAGACAATGAATGGGGACGAGTACTCTTTACAGATGAGTGCAGATTCAGTTTGAGTAGCGATTGTAATCGCATACTCATCTGGAGAGAGCGGGGAAGCCGCAATCATCCTCGAACATCATTGAAAGGGACAGGTATGGAGGTCGCGGTGTTCTCGTTTGGGGAGGCATCATGCTTGGTAGTCGTACATACCTTCACATCTTCGACGCAGGTTCAGTCAACGGGACCCGTTATTGTAACGAGATTCTTCTTCCATATGTGCGTCTTTTAGAGGCGCTATGGGTCTGCAGTTCCTTTTCATGGACGACAATGCATCATGTCATCGCACAGTAGCTGCCGAACAGCTCTTAGAGAGTGAGGATATTGAACGTATGGATTGGCCGGCACGATCTCCGGATCTCAATCCCATCGAGCATGTGGGATTTTCTAGGCAGACGCTTGGCAGCTCGTACCTTACCACCAGTAACGATTCGGAGCTTCGATTGGCGCTGCAAGACGAATGGGCAGCAATGCCTCAACAACTCATTGACACCCTCATTCTCAGCATGGGCAGACGCTGTGAAACCTGCCTAGCAGTCAGGGGAGATCATATCCCCTACTAAAGACCGGATGTTTCTTGCTGACACCCATCACAGGGATGTTTCGGCTTTCAGTAGCATTGCGCTTCATTCTAATTTTTCAATAAAGCTTCTTTTTATCCCTGTGATCTCTCTTTTAGTAAGTGTTGCTTACATTGCACATGTCCTTACGTATTGGGATCTTACGGTATTAAATGTGTTGATTTGGAAAGCTTTTGTACAAAGTTATATTGAAAAAAAAAACCGTCTCGTCCTTAATTTTTGCACACCAGTGTATATGGAATAGGTGGTTTAAACCACTTGGAAAACTAATAAAGAATACATAAAATGTAGTTATTTTTTTCTATAAAAGCCATATTTTTAGAATACGTAAAAAGCCATTTCTGTTTTGAGTTTACAAAAATCACAAATATAATATTCTTTCTCTGCTCCAGCACATTCAAGTGATCCCACGGAAAACAGCTAAAATATTTAATACAAATTTCCCCTCGTTGATCTTCGGAGAATTTTGCGTTACCAGAGATACGTCTTTCTTTTCCATTACAGATTATCCATCAGAATGGAACGATTCATTGTTGCTAATCAGGGCGTAGCTACCACCGTATCAATGGTACGGGGCCCCAACATGTGCAACTACAGTCTCGCTAACAGGGCTTTCATATCACCGAAGGAACTATAATTCAGAGCCCATTCAAAACTAGCTACGACAGTGCTGCTAACACTGGTGTTAATTCTAAGTCTAAAAAAGTTCGGTCGGATTACTTAACAAAGTGTCTTTAAATATCCATTTGTTCTGAAGTCTCCGGTTCTTTCTTCTTGTTCTTTTCTTTTAGTTTATCCTCTAACACTTTTTATGTGGGGAATATGGGGGAGGACGTTATTATAGAAGAAAATTCAGCTTTCTTGTTTGTTGTTTACGTTTTGTCTCCATGTACTTTAACTTTAAATTAGGTTATGTTACATTTCTATTGTTTAACAGTAACTACTATATTAACTATTGTTTAGCTAGCAATGTTATACTTCAAACTCATTTTTTAATCATTTTTATGCAGTATATTTTGCAGGGTCATATAGAATACTATGTTTTTATTGTCGGGTATTATGGAATACTAGGTATTCCATAATACCCGAAGCGCCATCTTGGAAAATGAACCTTTAAACAAGGGCAAAAAACATGATCAACTGAAAAACGATCCCAGTATTACAAACTACAATTCTTTAAGTGTACGTTCTGCTTAACTTCAGTGTTCAAGTCACAAGTATACTAGTTAGTAAAATGTTTGAAATCTTACCAGCAAAATCTTTTGAAAATCGCAAAACACACTTTGTTCTGTAGCGAGTCGTACGACGACAAGTTGTCAACTCTCACGTCGATGCATCATAAGTCTTTCTTTTTTGTAGTTCAAGATTTTCCCAAGCATTAGCAACTACAAACAAAGCCAAAAATCTTAGTATTCCATATTACTTGACCCTCATCCAGTGGCGTAAAGGAGAACACACACATTTGGGCCCTCTCTCCCTGCAAAGTCAGGTTTTGTGCCCCCACGTTGGATTTTACAAAGGGGTAGGTACTTGGTGGCAGTCAGGCTTTGGGGCCCCCTAGGAACCCTGCCCCCGCAGTGCAGGGATTGCGGGGGTATACGTTACGCCACTGCTTTCATCTACTTTTAAAGGAAAATATCTTTGAAAATCAAAAGTTTGTAACATCGAAGCACATGAACTAAATGAAATGGAAACACATGATTGCATTTATCACACGACTATGAAGTCATATGAATTTTATGAGCAGATTGGCTGGAAACATGTGATTGCAGTTATCATGTGATCATGACGTGAGTTTTTGTTTAAAAATAAAAGCTAAGGATAAACATTTAGAAAAGGTCAATGGTATAGATCCTG
>BMAU01011604.1:0-32435 GCA_019973935.1 Trichonephila clavipes
AACAGGCATTACCTTCTCGAATATCATTCTAGAATATTTGGTCATGTAAAATTAAATATAAATATTTTTCTTTTTAAAAAAGTGGTATTTAAAAATACAAAATTCATTTGTTTTTAATTGTTTTCTTGTTTGGAGTGTACGGTAGTTTGGTTAATTTCATTTCCTTTAATTAAAACGTGTCAAACTCATATAATATTAGGGGCCCTCATGGTCTATTTTTAAGCTTGTTATCGCATGTTTACAATCTTCAAGACATCAATAAATTACAATTTTTATGATGTATTACTTATTAAATTCAATGTAAAGCTCAATGTATTGTATATTATACAAGGGTAGTCGGTTTATATATATTACTAGCCATTACCCACCCGCTCACTAGGTATTTCACAATGTTGTATATATGTATACTGTTTACATATATATTATATTATTGATATCTAGCATTAAGAATTCGATTGTATTGAAAAATATATTTATAGCTAAAACACTCTCGCCCCTTGATATAAAAAGAACATAAATTATAATATTCTAATTTCTATTTATATCTAAAATAGAAGTAGAAAGATTTTTTCGCTCACTTAACCTAATAATCAAGTGGATTTCCACCAAAGCAACTTTCAGTGGATCTCTACTCCATAAAATAAACATGCGTGCTAAATTTCAAATCTAAATCTAACAGAGCAAAAACGGAATTTTTATCATCAATACCTCGTTGACAGCATTCTTAGTGGATTCCAACTCAACAAAAGAAGCATGCAAACCAAATTTTATTATTATAGTCTTAGCAGTTCAAAAACGGGAATTTTGTCTAACAATACGCCCCAATAACTCTCCCCAATTTCCCCAGGAGTTGATTTCCGTAAAATCCGTTCTTAGTGGAACTCTATTCAACTATAAAGAAAAGTGCTCAACAAATTTCAAGTAGATGAGTTAAATTCAAAACAGAAATATTTCTATAACACGCTCTTAATCCCCTCACAACCTCACTGCTTTTGGGGTCCGTTTTCGCAAAAATCTTTGTAAAAGGAACTTTATTCCATGAACGGAGCATACCTTCTAATTTTCAAGCAGGTGGTTCTATTAGTTGAAAAGCGGAAATATTTATCTATTACGCCCCTTAATCCCCCTCAGTGACCCTTGGAGATCAATTTTCCCCAAAACTATTTTGTAGCGGATCTCTACACCATAAAAGTAATTCGCTTACCAAATTTTAAGACTGTACGTCTAATAGTTTAAACATGGAATTAATTATATATAACGCCCCTTAAGCTCCCGCAACCCCACTTAGGAAACGATTTTCTCAAAACCCATCTTATGACAGATCAGTACTCAATGAAATGGAAACTGCTTACTTAATTTCAAGATTTTTACGTCTAATAGTTTAAAAAAGGAGTTCATTGCCTTTAACGCCCCTTAATTCTCCACAACGCCACTTGGGTGTCGATTCTGACAAAACCCATTTCGCAGCGGATCTATACTCTATGAAGTGAACCCGCTTAACAAATTTCAAGACTGTACGTCTAATAGTTTAAAAATGGAAATAATTATGTATAACGCCCTTAAGCCCCCGCAAACGCCATTTAGGAAACGATTTTTGCCAAAACCATCTTACAAATCTCGCTCACAATGAATGGATTCAGCTTACTAAATTTCCGAGATTTTACATCTAGGCCAGTTTAAAAAGGAGTTAATTAAGCCCCCGCAACGCCATTTATACAAAAACCATACACGCCAGCTTACTAAATTTCGAGATTTACGTCTAATAGTTTAAAAAGGAGTTACCGCTCATAACGCCATAATATTTACAACGCGCCACTTGGGTGTCGATTTACAAAACCCATTCTGTAGGGGATCTGTACTCATGAAAGGAATCCGCTTACACAAATTTCAAGACTGTACGTCTAATAGTTTAAAAATGGAAATAATTATGTATAACGTCTAGGAGGTCGATTTTTGTAAAAAATCATTATGTAGGGAATTTACTTTATAAAAGAAATTCTGTGTACCAAGTTTCTCACGACTGTACATCTAATAGTTTAGTTGTGAAAATAATTATCTATAACGCCTTAAAAACCCCCGTAACGCCCCCTGAGGGCTGGAACTTCGCAAAAATACGCTGTTCCTTAGCTGCGGACGTCTACTCCATGAAGGAACCTACCTACCAAATCCTCAAGTCTGTAGGTTTAATAGTTCCGGAGATATCGTGATTAGTCAGTGTCAGTGAGGGAGTCTCATTTCTCCTTTATATATATAGATTATTTTTTTACCTAAACTATAAATATTTTTTATAAAAACAAAAACAAAAAAAAAATTACTGAATGATATTCAGTTTGAAGCAGTTATCGGTAAAAGTACGAGAGCTTGAACTAAACGCTATGAAAGCACATTTTCAGATAGAAAATGCCTCAATTTCCATGGAAATTGCATTATTATAACTCATACCTCTGTTAACTATATATATGTTTTTAAATTTCAATAATATTCCATGAATATATTGTTTTTATTTTTAATACGTGAAGGCATAGCCCATTTAACATTACGGTATAGGAGAAAAAAAGAAAACGCATTTATACAAAATGGATCAACTCAAAAAATGAAATGTATGATAAAAAATGCTCCTCTCTAAAGGATAGTGAAGCTTTCAGAATAGCATATTAATTTTTAATTTTCTCTTTATATCTGAAAAAAATATTTCGAATTCCGGCCCTATTCTTTAACATTGACCGAAAAACAGCCTTAACATTATTTCTGGAAGATATTTGACATGTTTTTTCCCCTCACAAAGCAAATTATCAAGATTTTAATAAAGATATTGAGATGCGATGCAAATTTTTAAAATTGACGAAAAAATGTTGATTGGGGTTAATCTGGATCTTTCTGATCTGTCACTATTTTCATTAAAGAAATTTATGGCCAGCATAATTAAGTGCTCCTGAACATAACCATTATTTACATAATAAACAATTAATTTTAGAGAACCTATCAACTGAGAAATACGTATAAAAATTTGAATTTTACTACCATTGATTATTTAAACACGTATCTAACAAAAGTATGTTATACAATACTAACATTATTCATTATTTTAACAATCATACAGAAATGTGTGTATGAATTAAAAATGTATTAGAATAAAAAGGTAAAAATGTTAGAGATTTTTTCATTCACTGTGTAAAATCATTAAAAAAGAAAATATACTATGTTATAAAAAAATATATTTCAGATTTATTAAGATTTTTTATTCCATTGTTCTTCAATAATTCATTCTTTAAGAATGAAGAAAATCTATTAGCTTTCTTGCACTCTTTAAACATTTATCTGTAATGTGTAATGAATTGAATACCGCTATAAAAATCAAATAACGTTATAATCTGCTATAAATATCAATAAAGTAGCAAAATTTGCCTTTCTTTAAAACCGGTGAAACAGGGATCTTATCAATCGGGCATGCAAAATTTCACCCACATCCTCAGAGTTGAAGCGAAATAACCTTGGCAAAACAGAGTTTTTCATGAAATATTTAAAAATAATTCTTTAAGAGTATGATTTCTAAGCTAATGCTTTCAAACTTAACACATCGATTGCAAATAACGGTAATTTTTCAACAAAAATGAAACAAAATTATGCTAAAATATTTCTCGCAAAAGGGAAAAAAAAAAAAGAAAAACACAATTTTTCGTTTTAAAAACGTAATTTTTATAATTGTTTTCAATCCTTATACAAATTACGGATAATATTATCCCACATACGGAAAAATGTCCTCGTGAGATTATTTTTATAAATTAAGAAGTTATTAAGCATTTAAATTAAATTTTGAGTATTTTTTGAAAATCGTAAAAAAAATTTTTGACACCTATTTTTTTAAATGACTTATTCTAAAAGAGAAAAGCATGAACCATTTAGTGTAATATATCGTTTCATTAACGTGGAAAAAACTGCGGAACGATTTTAGAAATCATTTTAATAAAGACGTATCAATTTGACTCATTTTTAGAAAAAAGAAAATCGAAAATATCATTATTTTGTAAAATAAATTGTACCGTATCGTGGCGAAGTAAATGATATTTCTGATTCTGTAATTATTTTTTGGTCGAGTCTCATAAAAAATTAATTAGATCGTGTGTTTTAAAAACGTCTGGGTGAAAAAGAAAGGTCAGAGAATTGGAACTTCGGCGCCTGGTGGGAATGGCAATGATTATGCGTTTTAAAGTTTTCAATTACTATCGTTTTAACTAATTGCAGTATCGTAATATAAATGGTCAAAACGATTCCCTCAGATAATTCCCAAACGCTTGGTACCTAAGGCGCGTTTGCGTCGTGTGGTTCGTTAGAAGATACACCTAGTCTTATACATAGTTGCATATATACGTTTGCTTACCTTCGAATTTTAATAGTGTAAATATACATATACATTGATAGCAGACATTGCACTCGCACAAAAATCCGTTGAAGTTGATATATTGCACACAAAAAAATCGCTTAAAAAAAAGGATTGCACAAAATCAGGTTTTATTGTAAAATCAAGCTTAGATCAGATGGAGTTTGGGCAGGCTAAACGCAAATGACCACGCGGGCCACTTCGGAAGAGCTTACAATCCCGCGGGCCGCATATAAAATATAGATCTTTATATTAATTTTGGTTTCATTACATTACTACATATGTTGATGAAAATTTTAAACAGGCTGATGTATTAGATATTTGAGTTTTCATTGTTTTCATGTATACAAACAGAGATAGTATATAATAATAATGCAATGATCAGATAATGTTTAATTTACTTAATTAGTAAGATATCTATTTCTCAAATCTCGCCTAGTTTTTTTTTGCAAGCCGATCTCAATGCATCGTATTTGCGTAACAAATGTCTTTTCAATTTAGAAAAAAGGATTCGCAGTAACAGGAGCAACGTGTGTGATACAATAATAACAGTTACTAGATAAATTTTTTCCAAAAAATCTTTAAACAAAAAATATTGTACAACGAATTTGTAAAGTTGTAAAGAATCTCGCTATTCAAGGGCCACATCTTCCGAGCGCGTTTGACACCGCTGGCTTAGATCAAGGGTGTCAAACTCAAAGCTAATCTAGGCCAAACAAACAAGGTTTAACTTCCTTTAGGTGAGCCGCAAAAGTAGGTTTATTGGAATAACACACATTATATTTCGATTGCAATACCAATATACCGGGATACCGGAATACCAGTAAAATAGTCTCTTCTATACATTCAGGGATCAAGTTGACAAGGCAAAAGAATCACTTTTTATTTTCATATCTCTCTTACGGGCAAATTAATTTGACTGCGAATTTAAAGTTTCATCAAATACAATCAAAAGAAATTATGAAATATGTAAATCATCCAAAATATGGGATAAAACTATCCTATACAGCTCAGTACGATACACCATTACTGCATACACTCAGGATTCGGAAGATATTCGTAGTTTGTCCAAACAATGTTGCTGTTGGGGAATAAAAGTGCGTAACATATACATTTTTGAGTTGTGAGTTTCTTATATTCACATTGTATTTGCATATCATACAGGTGATAAGTTTTGTATGTTTTTTAAGATCACTTTTCAACTTTGTAATAGTACCACAGACTGAATAGTGATATTTTATGATTTTTTTTTTATCATTTAAATAAATAAGATATTCATTTACTTTGTGATTCTTCTTCTTACATACTTCGTTATAATTTGTAAGTTACAAATTATTTTTGCATATTTACAATCTCCTAAAAGTAGTAAAATAAACAAAACAAAAAAAAAAAACCACCTGTTTTTTCATTTAAATTTCTACTACCGGTATGTGCCAACTCGGTATCAAGATCCAAAATATATCGAAAACCACGCCAGGTTGAAACTTTGGTCTGGATATTGCAATCTCTAAGTATTGATGAACGTAAAGAAAATTTTAACTTTTACGTCCCCCTGACACGTTATATAATTTACGCAGTTGTTCCTTTTACACTAAAGTGGTTAATTTATGATTTCACAATGAAATAGTTTCTTTCCGTTTTAAGAAATTTAACTTTACACATGAATATATTTTTAGTTTTAACTTTAACATAAATTATTTCTGTTAGCATATTTTCTTTGTGAAAAACAGTGACATATTCGTATTCCATTCTTTATTCTCTGAAATATGCCTTTCAACAATTCAATCTGGAAATTGCTAAGAGGTTTATCTTCGCTCATCTTACCGATTTGTTCCCTTTTGTACTTTATTTATAATTTAATCACATAAATATTTTTGCAGTAGCGATTATTTCCCTTTTAAACATGAATAAAGTTGGAGAAGAGAGATAGAGGTCGCTGGTAGTATTAACCTACATTTGAGAAAAAGGTGTCTGACCCAAATATTTAAAATCTAATATTCGTAGCTCAACAAAATTGGAATTCCTGCAGAAGCCCTGCAATCCAAATAATGGTGGGCTGAGTTGGAATAATTCCCTTTAAAGGCGGTTAATTTCTGTTTTAGAATTCTGAAATACCTTTTATTTTCAGTATTAGTGTTAATTGCAGATTAAAATGTAATACTTTATTTTTACATAAATTTTTTATTCACATTTAAATGCAAATATTATTTTAATTCCATTTACTAAATTATAATGTATGTAAACTAAATTTATTGTGAAAGAATTTTAAAGTATGTTTCAATTATAAAAACCTACTGTGGAATACAATAAAGAAAAGAGGCGTTGTGGAGGCTACTTAACATCAACCTGACATTTAATCAAAATTGACAATTAAAGTAGGTGAATCACATTCGGGAAAATAAGTAAGCTTTATTTTAAAATGTTGGATTTTTATACTGTGCTTCAGTTATGAAAAATAATAAGAAAATGCTTTAAAGAATTCATTTTATGAATCCCAAGATTTATTTCGTGGTACTATGAAGAGCGTGATACTTCACACATTAAAAAGGCAAGGGAATCATTTGATACTTTAAGAATTATGATTTATTTAGCATAAACTGGGAAAATAAACATACTTACACTTTTGATACGTTAAGGACGAATAAACTTGTTTTTTATTCTTAAAATCATTCATTTGCTCAATATAATATGATTTACTTGTTTTTAAGTAATAAATGTGTAAAACCGATTAGAAATTAGACATATAAATACACACAGTTGTGTAACTTTTTAGCACATGTTTTATATTCAATGCATTTTGCCAGCATGAGTATTAGTTACACTAGTTTTTACTTTTTACTAAAATATAAATTATTTCACCACACAATTTGTTTTTAAAATATGTGGTAAAACTGTACGCCATGGAAAAGAAATTTTTTCGGAATCAGCTTCCCAAATCTTTTAAAATCACTGTACATTGTTGAAGAGGTTTTCAGAAGCTTAAATTTTTTTTTTAGATTTTTTTACACTCCTCTAAATAAAAGTCAACATCTTGCCGAAATCAAACCTAACTTTATTCATGTAGTAGCTAGCGATCATGTTCCCTAAAATTGTGTTGCATCATTTATAATGCAGTAAGTATACACAACCAAGTTTTTATAATCAATGTTGGTCAATATGTATCCATTTTTGGTTGGAACCTAGCATGACCCTTTATTTTGCGAAAAAGAAAATTGGGGATAAAACTTACAATTTGGCAACCCTGCGAAATATAGCGAAAGTAGCGAGTTTCCCTCCCCCCGGACTGGATTTTTTTTTTTTTTTTTGTTATTCAGAATTCATACACTGGTCATTCTTTCAAAGGGTCATTCTTTCAAAGGGTTTTTTTCTTTTTTTTTTGAATGCAGCAACTGCGTAAAAAATTGTTAGAGGGAAAGTAATTCTTTTTGGACGAAGTTTTTCTCATTAATGTATTTCAGAAGCAACCAGTGCCGGTTTAAGTTCATTTCGGGTCCTGGGCGCAGAAGATTTACCGGCCCCTTTGGCTCTGGCGTATCGAATATTTATAACCAGAAAATCTGGTTAAGTTTAGCTTATCCGGGCCCTGGGCGTCCGCACCCAATAGATAAACCTTAACTGGAAGCTACGGTTTTTCAGTTTTCCTCTTGGAACAATTTTCGAAATCACGTTTTCTCTTCAAGCTTGACGAATGAATATTTTTCTTCAAAGAAAAAAGTAAGAAAACAATTATTGCTTTGTGTACGAATGAAAGATGGAAAACATTCCGCCTGGATTTTCGGAATATTGAAGGAATATGTGTTTGTTTGAGAGAAATGGGGATAGGATGTTTTTCCCCACTGTTGTATTTTAGAAACAAAATTTTTTTTCTATTTTTTTCTTGTAGAAATCATTTTAGAAACCACGTTTTTTCGTTTCTTGACGCCACTTTGAAACCCCACAACTTCCCCTCCACCTCTCCCCTTGATTTCATCTCTGACACCATTTTGAAAAACGCATTTTTTTTTCCCTCGGAGCATTCCTTCTTTTACGCCAAATACTCCAGGAGGCCGTGCTAGGATATATTGTAATATTATTCTTATATAATCTGGCATCACTTACTTTTGTTTTTCAATACTGTCAACACCCTGTTCAGACATTGTGTAAACAACAATCATATCTCATACAACCTCACTTCTAAGTCATTAAAGCTAAAAGTTCGTCCTTTTAACTCTGAGTATTTTAATTATAGTACAATTTTTGTGGATTAGAAATCTTCTTGAATCAATTCTGTTTGAAATTTAATAATGGAACAATTGTTTAAACCTGATAGGTTTGATATAGATCTCACGTGTTCTAATTCGGAAGCAAAATAGCGCCATTGGGAAAAAACTTTTGAAAATTTTCTAGGAGGCATAAAAACCATTACAGGAAGAAAATAAATTTCCTTTGCTGTGTAATTACGTAATCTGAAATGTTTATTAGCTCGCTAATGATTGCACAACTTTTGCTCAAGCTACTGCGAAACTTGATTCCTATTTTATAATGAAACGTAACGTTATATAATCGCTAGACATTGCTTGTCGACGCGAAATGAACAAACGGAAGAAACTGCCACGGAATATTTACAAGTTTTAAATCAATTGGAGCAAAGACTGTGACTTCACTGATGTGAAGGCTGAAGAATACTGAAAAGACTATACTAAGGATGCTTTCTAGGAGGATTAAAATGTTTCGTATTCTTCAATGATGATCAATGACCCTTTCTGAGCAAGCAAGCTAGAAAACTTGAATCAGCTGGAGCGAATGCAGCTATATATAGGAGAATTTCTTTCCACAGTACAATCCCCTGCAACAATAAAAACAGATGATTTTTCAGAAGAAACCGTAGCAAAATTGTAGGCTTCCTCCCTCCTCCTCAAGATCTCAAAATGCTTCTTTTGTGGAAATGACTTACACTCATGAACCATTTGTCCAGCTAGAGATGTTATTTGCAGAATATGTGGGAAAAAGAGACATTACCAGCGAGTTTGCTAATCTAGATCTGGTAGAAACTTTTCAAATGTGGTGGCTTCTTTAAACACACTGGCAGTTCTTTTAGGGTGCAGCTTGTTTTCAAAGAGTCATTGACAAAATTGTGAGAATGAAGGACTCATCCTTACATATCCATTCATTGATGATATTACTGTGGGCGTAAAATGTCCAAAAAGAACACGATGACAACTTAGAGAAGTTCATGACTGTGGCAAGAAGTATAATTTGACCCTACATGAAGGTAAGTGTACCTATTCAACTAGTTTTTGTACATTTGCTAGGCTACATTTTTCAGGATAGTATAATTAAACCTGATCTAAACGACTAAAACCTTTTAATTGATATGTCTGTTCTAAAAGACTCGTCTACATTGCAACGTGCTTTAGGAATGTTTGTCCAATATTGCCGATTGATCCCGGGTTTTTTTTTGAAAATACATCTTCTTTTAGGAAAGAAACATCTTCCCTCTTTCTAGAGATGCTGTATTGATTTTAATTCACTGAAGGGGAGATGTGGCAAATGCTGCCTTGGCAACAATTGAAGATGACATACCATTTTTAGAGTGGAAACTGGTTATCTAGCTTCATGATTGGAGCTACCCGAGTAGAACAGGACGTCCTGTTGCCTTTTCTCAAGAGCCCTACATGTATCTGAATTGCGACATTTATCAGAAAAAAGCACATGCCATTGTGGAATCACTTCGTCAGTGGAGATATTTCTTGATGGAAAAGCATTTTTGAAGTGTTCGCTGATCAACAAGCAGTTGCATTTGCATTCAATCAGTGACATGGTAGTAATGCCATTAAAAATGAAAAGTTAATCCGTTGGAGAATTGAACTTGCTAGTTTAAATTTGACATTATTTATCGTCCTGGAAGACAAAGCGTGATTTCTGATGCATTATCACGTATAACGGGCACTCTAACTCCCAGGTCGACTTAAACAATCTTCACAACTCTTTTTGTCATCCTGGGTGACACGAATGCATCATTCGTTCGTTTGCCAAGAAATCTCCCCTTTTTCTTTAGAGGATATAAGGAAAGTGACAAACTCCTGTAATGAATTAAAAGCCAATATGTTATGTAATATGTGATGAATTAAAGCCAAAGATTGGTTAAAAGTGTTGGAACACTTGTGAGAAAGCTACTGCCCCCATTGGAAAGTTTGAATCTTGACATTAAAGGACCTTTTACCTAGTGTCTAAAGAAATCACTATATTTTAACAATAGGTGATGAATTCTCAGATTTCCGTCTACGATACCTTGTAGTGACCACTTCTGCAAAAAACCGTAATATTGCATTTGAAAGACGATTTTCTCTATTTTTGGAATGCCATCATTTATTCGTCTTTCATGTCTCACGAATTAAAATCATTTTACAACTTATGAAGGAATTGCAACAAAAGTCGTACTGCTCCCTAAAAATCCAGCGGGGAATGGACAGGTTGAACGTAAAAATGGAATAATTTGGAAAACTATCCACAGCTTGCTTTATGATCTAATAATACGAAAACTGAACAATGGGGAAGAGGTTATCCAAACAGCTCTGCATTTCATTCGCTCCTTGTTGTTTACAGCAACAAAGAGGCTGCTACCTCATGAACGAATGTTTTTATTATTGTCAGAAGATCCCATAACAGCTGTTTCACATACCTACATGGCTAACAAAGTTTGGTACATTCTAATGAAAAATCAGATTCGTGCTAACAAATATGAGCCAATTGTCCAAGAAGTGGAATTGAAGCCAACTCTGAATATGCACATGTAAAACTTGATGATGCAAGGCAAACAACTGTTTCTATGAGATACTTGGCTCAGGAAAGCTACCAGATCTGATGGCATCAAGGATGCTGAGGAAAAATGTTCAAGTTCATCCAGATTTGAAGTCAATTAACAAAAGCTCAGACTCAACCATCACTTTGAAGAAGATTCAGGGATTGAACAGAACATAAACACATTAGCATTGCGAACAGCTCGTCACAGGCAACCTCACTCATACTTGAAGGACTACATCAGGGACTGAACTAACCAGATTAAAATTAAAGGGGTAAATGTAATATTATTATCCTTGCCATAATCTGACATCATAATAAACCAGGGGGAAAACAAACACCTGCCAGATTCCTCTTAGCCAATTTTTTACTTTGTACGCTCAGTAAAATTTGCCGAGTACATCATTCTTAATAGAATTAAATCTCTCCTGCCCCATCATCAATGATGCTAACCTCCTTAGCTTCAATCTCTCTCAGTTTGGTTTCAAAAACAGCTTTCTACTAATCACCCACTACTCAGACTCAGGAAAAGATTTCCTCACGATTTCAGAGAGGCAGGACCACTAGGTACTTTCATTTTTTCTGGATATCCAAAATTGCATTCGACCGTGTCTGGATCAGTGGACTAATTTACAAAACTTCCATCATAATCATTTTTCCCCTTCTATCATTCACATCTTTGAATTCCCTACCTCGTTAATAGATCTTTCACAGGAGTCAGGTGTCAACGACACTTTCTCACGAACACACAATGTTAACATTGGCGTCACGCAGGAGGCTCGTTATTAGGGCCCGTGCTCTTCAACATATAACTCAATGACATTCCCTCACCCACGCACCATGATTAATCTTTACGCGGACGATACAACTATTTCAGCTACTTACAAAAATACGAAATCCGTCACGATCGTACTTTACAAACACCTGGCTCTCCGAAAATACTTCAACACCGGAAGATCAAAATCAACGTGGGTAAGACAGTTGCAGATCTTATTCACAAAAGACACAAACCAATCACACCACCCACGCTCTATTCCACACAACTCCACTGGTCTCAAAGTACTAAGTGTTATTTTTTAGATAAGAACCTCATATTGAAACATCATATTCTACACTCGCGAGATAAATTCCACATCGCATTAAAATCAATTTTACCCCTTAATTAACCGGAATTCTAATGTGTATTTATATAATAAGGTACTTCTCTACACAGCCGTCTTGCGAGCCCTATATTAAGTTATGCTTGCCGTGTTTGGAATACGCAGCAAATACGAATATCCAACTACTTGAAACTGCACAAAATTCTATTTTTTAGAACTATAGTCAAAGCCTGTATCTACACCAAAAATGCCAATATCTACAAAGTCATCAAAATTCCCCCTTTTAAAAATCACATTCAAGATCTAGCAAAAAATCTACGATAATTTACCCAATATTAATAACAGAAACATCATAAGTCTTGAAAATTACACCCTACTGGATTATCATAAGATGGCTAGGGAGAATTCTCTTAGACTCATATAATCAACCGTAATATATCTACCCAATCATTCACCTTTTGGTAAATGAACTTCTAAATTTAATTTCTTAATTTCTTTTATTTATTTTCATTTTTCTACGTAATTTCTCTTATCACTGCACCCCACTACGCAAACTCCCGGTTCTTAATTCCTCCCATGTTTAACTCAGTACAACCAATGAGAGGAAAGTCACTTTGATCGCAACAATCATTAGAATTGCTCTTTCTACACGCATCCTTTGACACCCGAACCCGCACTACCTATCCAACAGATGACTGTCATCCCCTGCCATCCTCATCAATCACCAGTCTGACACTCCCACTTCGCTAGAGCATTGCGTCATCCCCCTACCATCCCCTCATCTATCACGAACCTGACAGCACCACATTCATCGGATCCGGGAGTCACCTCAACCCATTGCTACCCAAATCGCAGGACTGCACTAGCAGACGATTGCGTCATCCACTGCCCTGCTCACCCCCACCATCATAACAGCAACTTTTCTACCATCCAATCAGGAGGCTGCATCCCACAGACGCCAAGATGAAGGACTCTAAAACTTTTTATGATATGGGATGGACGATTGACCACATAATCCAGTTCCCCAAAGTCACTTAGCGTATACAGAGCAGCAGTCACAAATTGATGATACGTAAGAAATTTTGGATGATCCATACAACAATTAGGACGTTTATACTTTAATGATATACTCACACACACACACATACACACTCAAAATAAATACTATGTAAACGACACAGCTCTCTCTCTCACGCACAATAGCAATGCAATGTATCAAAAATAATTAAAGGTGACTGCCTGCAATCAAAATGTAGCAGACACTGAAAGCTGATTGACTTAAAAATAAAAAGGTTAAATGTAAAACATATAAAAGTGCAAAACATTAAAAATTGAAAAAAAAAAATATAAAAATGTAACAAAATATTTAACTTCAAACATAAATCAATCAACACAGCTCAATTCTGATGCAATGGGAAATATAATATTTCAATCCACTTGAACAGATCACTCCAAAGAGATCAATTTCACTATAAGGTTTTGGAATTCAAATTCAAATTAATTGATAAGACAAAATTCTCACCAATTGCACTGAGAAATAAGAAAAACAATTAAAAAACTAAATGAAGAAAAATGAAAAATTAAGCTATTCTCTCACAAAATCGACACTATCGTAAAGACACACATTCACACACAAACAATTTCAATCCAATGTATCACAAAATAATTAAGGTGACTGCCTACATTCGAAATGTATCAGACACTGAAATTCATCATAAAGACGGGAGCTACGCCAATACCAAAAGTCAAATTCGTGCATCGTTTGCAGTCATATTTGACCACGCCTGCTCTCTTTTATCTCAACAGAGTTACGGAAGAAATATAAATCACGCATGGTTAAAAGAGATTTAGTACTGAATACGCAAGGAAGTTTCAAATATAACATGGATTTCACATCATAAATCTTCGACAAAGCATTGATAATAATTGAAAGATTTTTACTATTTCCAAACATTATCAACGATGCTCAGGGCATAGCTTTAAAATTTAGTGGCTAAGATCTAGACATGGGTTGCTTCTCACGTAGACTATTATTTGTTGTGTTCTAGAAAAGGCAGACTAGATTATCATTTCTGTATCTACAAAGCAACACAAAATATTGTCTACAGAAGCATTGTAAAATTAAACCTTTGCTCTCATGTAATCCAGAGTAGAGCCATTTAATAAAAGTTGGGTATATTTTATTTGTTTTTTTTTTTTTTAGACGGCTTTTTGATTCAAATTAAAGGTAGTATTTTTTTTTCTTCAGTATATGACTGCCCTCATTTATATATTTCTTGACTATTTTATGAACTTATTTATGTACTTTGACATAACTATTTTGATACAGGTGTATTATCGCATCCTTTTGGTGACTTTATATGAAACGAAGAACCTAGTTACCAATTCAGCGCGTGCGACACATACAAATTAGGGGTGCTAACTTGGCGAGTTATTAATAGAGTTTGGCGATTGTTGCAATAAAACGAGGAAAATTACAAAACAGCCCCTAAGTGGGCACTGTATCCAAAAATTCTTTTGAACCCTTTTCAGATATGAGAAAATAATTCATGTAATTAAATTTATTAATTAATTTATGTAATTAATTTATTTAAATAAATAAATAAAAAAGCAACTTAATGGTGACATTATATGAAATGAAGCATATGATTGCCAATACAGCTCATACAACACATGGAAACTCAACGCGTTGTCAACTTGGTGAGTTTTCTTGAACGTTAGTGATTGTTGCAATAATAAGTAAATACCAAGCAAACCATAACCAACTTCAAAGTATTCTGTCAACAAATTACTAATGAAATCTGTTTAAGAAAGTTAAAACACTAACTTAAATTTTTAAAAAGCTATTAAAACAAAAAAAGGTTCAATATTTTGATGTCTCAAAATGTAGATTAGAAAACCTAAATTTTTCCATTTGTATTTCAATAACATCAAATGAAATTTAAAATTGTTTAAAAAAGAAAAAAACGTACTTATTTAAAATCCCCCATCGATTGATTTCGCCAAATTAAAATATCTCCAAGTAGAAAAAAATTGTGTTCTAATATAGAATGGAACGGTTTGCAAACATTGAATGCATATTTCGCGGCATTTCAAGAAAGCTTGACATCTTTGGGAAATGGAACGCGAAGCGTTCTTCCATCCCAAATCGAAATGTATTTGAGCCTTGAAATTGGAGATGCTTGGATTGAGAGGGGCTTCCTGATTGAGTGGACTGGAAGGAGCAAGTGGGTGTGGTTACTGTAACTGTTTCAGCGACATCCTATGTGATGGAAATTTTTTTTTCAGAGTAAGCGGACGAGTGACTCGTCTGCTATTGGACGAAAGTCCTCAATTCCAGCATCATGCTCCAAAAAAGCCACCGAGCATATTTTTTTTTTTTCATTTTGGGGGAATAAAAAATAGTAAAAAATGAATTAAGTGAATAAATGATAATTATTAATTAATTTAGTTAATTATTAATGACAAATGCTTAATTACATTTTACGTACTATACACATAAGATTATAATAAAAAAAGGGTTGGGGGGAGGTCCGGACTTGGAGACCCCCTCCCTATCCCTCCACAATTTAGAAAGTTTCATATGATAAAGATGTACAAAAAAATCAAGCATTAAGAGTACACACATCCTGAAAATTCACTCGGAATTATATATTAATAAATGGAGCAGTGCACTCATTAACCAACCCACAATAGTTTTTATTTAATAAAAAACTTATAGGATATTATGGTCAGGAACTTTTCGCTATATTGTTTTGTTTGTCTCCAATACAAAAATTAATCAGCAAAAAAAAAAAAAAAAAAAAAAAATAGAAGTTCATCAAATCCTTGATATCGACTACGGGATATATTACAAACAATAATCTTGTTGCGGTTCCGAACTCATAAATATTTTTTGTTTAAAAGGGGAGCTGATGTATGAAGAAAGTAAAAAGTTTGTGAATTCTTGTTAAAAGTTTTGCCTTTAAATTTTGAGTTGTAAATTCATTAAAAAAATGAATTATACGAAACATGTTTGGATAGAGCCTGAGATGGTCGCAACCGAAGAAAAACAATTTTGAGATCCGGTAATGAAAACGAAAAATAGCAGCGTGTAGCGATATTCGAGTTTACGCCTTCACGAAGTGAGGTCGTTTCTCTCAAGCTTTTGGTATCGGAAATTCTGCTTTTCTTCTTGCCGCAGCTTTCGCTTACCTCTTCGACAGGATTCTAGCTCCAAACTCCGTCAAGAACAGAGGTAGTTTCTGAGCTCATTTCTTTTGCTTGCCTGCGACTGCACAGCTTGTGCACGTAGGTTATTTTTGGCTCTGCTTCCAATCCTTTTGACCTGGACCGAATTATGGCTACCGCTAATGACATGGATTTGACTCAAAATAGAATTATCAATAATGTTCACATACCATTCTCACCTTCCAGAATCGTGATTACTGACGAATTCATCTACGATAATCAACAATCAGTAAGAGAACTGATAAATCTCAGAGTCTCTTACGCCATCTGGGCAAGGAAACTTTCCATTGTACCAGCAACTAGCGACGAGTATACCGCCACTAGTACAGATTTGGGAAACATCCACACCACCCTTCTTGCCTTTAAGGAAAGGATGAACTTACTGCTGTTCCGGCTCCCCATATCTTTAAAGGCCTTGGATGCCCTCATCAAGAAAGTGGAAGAGCAACGCTCCCATCTAACTCCTGTGGACTCTACTCCAAAGAGACTGTTCCATCTGACACCACAATAAACTATCCCAGCAAGAGAACTTTTTAAAAAACTTAAGACTGAAAACCGACAAAAAGAGACTGATTGATGATGATGGGTTTCAAACCCCAGACAAAAAGACATACCGCAAAGAAAATCGGTAAGATAAACCCTTCCTTGCCTCCTACCACCTCCCCAGATTTCTAACCCCGCTCAAGCCCCACCCCCACCTGCTGAATCTAGTGATTCTGAGATTGAGGACGAGGATGCTGGTAAAAGCAATCCTACGGCTGTTTGCACCCCAAAAATCGAATTCCACCAATTTTTGTCAACCCTCCTGACAATTGATGCACTTTAATTTCCATAGCTATGCAATTAGCCCCAACTCTAATAAGTAAACTAACTGGTAAATTTCTTCGCATTACTGTCGAAAGTGATGACGAATATCGTAAACTCGCTCAATTTCTTCGACAGGAAGGAGTTGAGTATAAATCATTTATGCTTAAATCTTATCGGCCCCTTAAATTATTAATCCGTAGTCTTCCTACTTCCACTAAAGTAGAAGAAATACGTGTTGAATTCGAGAGAGAAGGATTTCAGATCCATAAAATCTCCCGATTACAAAAATTTAAAACCAAAGCCTCTATGCCGCTAATTTACCTACAACTTGTAAATGATGCCAAAGCTGACACTATCTTTCAGTTTACTGAAATGTTTGGCACACAAATTTCCTTTGAGCGCTATGACAATAGTCGCAATAAAAGACCCAATCAATGCTGGAGATGCCAGGGTTTTTTCCATTCTTCGGAAGTCTGCCATCTCCCTATTAAATGCCTTAAATGCGCAGGGCCTCACGAGGCTAAAAACTGTAATCGTGCTTTTGAAGACCCACAAATTTGTTCCAACTGCGGTGGGGAACATGCCAATGGCCCCGTTTTCCGAAGACTAAAAAAATAAAAAGCGCCCCAAAAGGGCAAAAAATTAAAATCAACATCCTAAGGGAAATAACCTAATAACTTGCCACAAAATAAAATTCAAGAGAGAAATTTAGGCTCTCGTAATGATCTAAACTTAAAAAGTAGCATGCATGCTCAATCCAAGATCGCTGTCATTCCCTCCGTCTCGTATTCTAAAGTTGTTTCTGGACAGATCAGGGAAATTAGTCATGTTAACACCCCAAATTCCAATTTTTCAACCATTTTCACGAATGTAATTCAGATAGCTAATGATGAAGGAGTCGATGAGGAACTGTTGGCCCGGGCTTTCGAGCAGCACTCCCAGCACTCCGAAAACTTTCTCATCCTGACGATAAAGCCTGTGAAATTTTTCAGGCCTATGTCGCGTTAAAAAATGGGCGTAATTATGTTGCCCACAATTCAGCCTAACTTTCAGTCGTGCAAACGCGCAATCAATCTCAATTGGTTTTTGGAACACAAACGGTCTGCGCTCCAAAATTCATGAAGTCAGAGATTTCGCTTTAAAGCAAAATCTTGAGTTGTTTTTGGTCCAAGAAACCAAACTAGAACCTGGTCAGGACCCCCTGCTTGCAAATTATCATCTTTATAAAGATGATCGTGTAATTTTTCTAGAATTCGTACTGCAGAAGGTACAGCTATATACTGTAAAGTAATTTCGTTCAAAGCAGAGCCCCTTTACCGAGGATACAGTATATGGATGCTACTGCTATTGAAATTAAAATTAATAATTTCCCTCCCTTCCGAGTAGTTTCTGATTATGCTAGTTTTTGTGCGGAAATCAACAGAGAATTCCCCGAAAAGGATTTTCTTAAAATTATAAATTCAGGTAATAACTTAATCATTGCTGGAGACCTTAACACTGCTCACAAAACGTGGAATAACACCAGGTTGAACAATTTTGGCTTTCATCTTAAAAGAATTATTCAAAATTATCCCAATGCAAGGATTGTTGCACCTTACCCTCCAACGCATATTAATTCACGTTCGCGGCTGGGAGTACGTGACTCAATTATCGACCTGGCTGTTTTCAAAAATATCCCTTTTAATTATGACATTAGAATTATAGATGATCATTTTTGTTCGGATCATCTACCGATCATTTTAACTCTATATACTAACTCTGATACCATGAAAATTCCAGCGCAACTCTCCACCAATTGGGAGAACTTCCGATTCCTTCTTAAAAATAAGCCACTTCCCCTTCCGCCGTCTCCCAGCAATGAGCATCTCGACATTGCGATTGGTCGGCTTGGAGAAAATATCTCCGAAGCACTTGTGGCTGCTTCAAAACCCAAATTTAAAACCTCACCTATTAAATTACCTTCAGATATTCGCTCCAAAATTCGCCACAGAAATAGGAGACGGAGATTTTAGTAAAGATCTAGAGACCTTGCTCTTAAAAATGAACTTCGTACTATCAGTAACGAGATCGCCAGTGATATCAAACACGTCTGCCGTGCAAGAATATCGATTGATTGAATATTAACGTCGCACTGTTCAGCTACACGAGGGCTTTTGGCGACTCAAGATGGAAGAAAATAATTGAATTGAATTGAATGAGTTATCTCCCGAAACAGGCACTTTTTTGAGGCGTACCTTCCTTCTCAAAAAGCCTTTTCATCACATTCCCACCTTTAAAGTGCGCTCTCGGCAGTCTTGCAGTTGTCCCGATTGAGAAAAGGCCGAGATAATTGCTGACAGCCTTCAAAACATTTTGAACCAAATACTGATGTGGAGAATCTAGATTCTCTGCACATGTACAAAGGAAGATTCCTTTATTCACCTACCTGTATGGATCTGGATAAAACATATCCCTCTGAAATACAGGGATTCATTAAAAATCTCAAACCAAACAAATCTCCTGGTATTGATCTCATCACAAATCGTATCCTTAAAAATCTTCCCACTAAATTTATCATTTTCATTGCTTTGCTGTTCAACATGCTTTTGGGAAATTGCTACTTCCCTAAAAGTTGGAGGATGGCCATGGTGATTCCCATTCTTAAACCCAATTCTGATTACCCTAATCCTCAAAATTATCGTCCAATCTCACTACTTAGTAGCTTGAGTAAAGCATACGAATTCGTGATATTGAACCGCCTGAAACAACACTGCTTCGCTAGGAATATAATTATTCCACAACAGCATGGCTTTGTAACTAAGTGCTCTACAGTAACCGAGTTACTCAGAGTCACTGAATTGGTTCACAGAGGCTTCCAAAACCATCAGGCCACGGGTATGCTATTTGTGGACATAGCCAAAGCCTTTGACAAAATTTGGCATGATGGCTTAATATCCAAGATGATGAGACTTGGATTTTCGGATCAAATCCTAAAAAGTATTCACTTATACCTAAACTCAAGAGAGTTTAGAGTTAGAGTCGAAAACTGCCTCTCCAGCCTTCGTACAGTAAAAAGTGGAATTCCTCAAGGAAGTTTGCTTGGATCAAGACTTTTTAACCTATATATTAACGACGTTCCAAAGGCTGACAATGTCCATTTACCTATGTATGCGGATGACACTGCTATCATTAGTCAACACTCTTATAATTTCAAAATTATTGAAAGATTACAAAATTACATCACAAGGCTTCAGCTCTGGCTCGTTGCTTGGAAAATCAAAGTTAATGCATCAAAAAGCGAAGCCTCCTCTTTACGAAACAAAGGTGTATAGGAAACTTACCCAATATCTACATTTGTGACCAACCCGTCCCCTGGGTCACTGAATTTAAGTACCTAGGGTTAATTCTCGACGCAAAAAATTGAACTTCTCCCCCCACAACTATGCTGCACTTCAAAAAGTGGCAGGAATGAGAGAAATGCTCAATTGCTTATTTTCTTGAAAGCGTAAGCTCCCAATCAGACACAAAGTTTTGCTCTATAAATTATTTATCCTACCAATTTTATTACATGCATCTCCCATCTGGGCTTCTGCTGCAGTAACTCACTTGAAAAAAATTGCACGTCTTTCAAAAAATAAACACCTTCGAAGAATTACTAATGCTCCCTGGTTTGTCAGAAATGAAATCTTGCACAAAGATCTCAAAATTAATCAATTCTTAATTTCATTAAAAATTAGTCCAAAATGTTTTTTGACAGATTACCTCAAATTCCTAACCAAGCTATCCGAGCCATCCCTCGGTCCCAAGCTCTGCAAAAAGACCTAGAGCTGATCTTCACAACGTATATCTCAGCATTTTCCAGTCCTTAAAAGACTTCGGAGATTCTGAATATAGTCTTTGGTAACTCTACGGTTAAGACCGCTACGGTTTTATCCATGTTAATTTTTATTTTTCATTTGTTAAAGTAGTTTTCGAGTAGGGCCAGGTGTGTTTGTTCAGTGCGATAGTGACAAAAATTAGTGTTTTTGTAAGTAGCGGATATTGCAGTGTCGTCGGTGTAGAGATTAATCATCGTGCTCGGGTGTGAAGGAATATCATTCACGTATATGTTGAATAACACGGGGCCCAACAAAAGAACCCTGAGTTACTCAATGTTAACGTGGTGTGTGGCTGAAAGAATGTCGTTGACTCTGACGCGATAATTCCTGTTAGTGAGGTATGAGTATAATAGATGAATAATAGCAGGTGGGAAATTGTTAGTTATGAGTTTATAAATGAGTCCGTCTACCCAGACACGGTCAAACGCCTTCTGAATATCCAGAAAGACAGCACCAGTGTCTCGCCATTCTGGAATCCCGAAGAAATCTTCTCCGTAAGTTTGAGTAGCGGATGATATAAGTTGATAGTCGCTTAGTAAATCCGTACTGGTTCGGATTGAGAAAATTAGAGTTATAAATATGATTATGAATCCTATTCAGAATTACGTGCTCTGCAATTTTGCTTAATGACGATAATAATGAGATTGGCCTATAAGAGCCAGGAAAGTTTTTGGTTTTCCCCGCCTTGTGGGTGGGAAAAACGATCGCCATTTTCCAATTTTTTGGAAAGTGATGTAGAAGCAGAATTTTGTTAATAATGTAACTAAGAATAAGAATAACCTTAATAGGGAAGTTTTTAACCATTTTGTTGTCAAAACCTGGAGCTTTATTAGTTTTTAGCGTTTTAACGTAGTCGCAGATTTCGACCGGGTTAGTGGGGGAATGGGAGTGCGTGGGGAGTGGAAAAAGTTCCTGAGTATGTTAGTGACGTCAGAGTCCATATGTTGGTAGTGTAATTCTCTGGTCTTTATTTTCTGTGTAGTTGTCGATGAAGGTGTTGCAATTAAGTTTGCCTTCTGTTCATCGTTGCTAGCGATGCCAGTAGGACTAGTTAAATTTGGAATATTTGAGCGTTTTTTGCGGAAGTGTTTTGCATTTGCCAGAGACTGTTATCTTGTGTTTCTGAAGAGGCTAGCTTGGTTGCCCATTAAGGGAACCAGGACATGCTCGAAAGAGTAAAATGCCAAAATTAAGACCCTTTGTTTATGAGACATATATCATTTAAAATTTCCAATAGAGCTTAGATTTTTTATGTCTATAATAAAAGATAATTTAATTATTCTGTAGAACTTCAAAAATAACTTTTACTCCAAAAAGTTTTTTACTACTTAATTTAAGTAATACATAATTTTTGAGAACTCATCAATATATACTTATGTTTAGGTACCATTTTTAAAAAAGTATCCTTTTTTTATGCAAAATATTTTTTACACATATATAAAACAATACATAAATACAGTGAAACCCTTTTTTTAGTAAAATTTTTTTAGTATAGTTTCTTTAAAAAATTATGAAACTTTGAAATTTGAAATTTTTATTTTTCTGCTTTTATGCATAAAACAATTTTTAAAAAATTAGGCACTATTTTTAATAGAAAAAAAAAAAAATTAGGTTCACTTATATGCATAGGCATCTTGTATAGAAGTATAAAAAATCAGGAATCATACAGTGCAATAGTTTTTTAAAAAAATGTACCTAAATGCAAAAAAAATATGCTTTTGAGAAAAAGTGAAAAAACTAAAAAAAAAAAAACAATATTTTCACATATTATACACTTAATTAGTATTTCCTTGCCTATTTTTATATGACTAATAATAATCCTTAACCATTTTCTAGAGTTACAAAAGTAATTTTAAATTCATATGTTTTTCTTCCCTTTGTTTTAGTTAACATGAACATAATTTTCGAGATCTTGTAATACATATTTTCATGTATAGGTACCATTTCTTACAAAAATATTCTTTGAATATACAAAAAATTTACAAATATATATAAAATAACATATTAAACATAATGAATCTGTTTTTAACTAATTATATTTATATAATTGCATAATTTCTTAAAAATAATCATAAAACCTTAAAATTATGAAAAATCTTAATTTTCTTTTTTTTACATATAAAATCAATTTTCAAAAAAAATTAGACACATACTAAAAAGATATTTTGTTCACTGTATGCACATGTATCCTGTTTAGATATATAAAAGGTTTCAAACAATATATGCTACAATAGTTTTTTAAAGTGTACCTAAATTTAAAAATATTAAACATTCGAGAAAAATGTAATAAAACTTAACAAAAAAATTTCTCCTTACATTATAGATTTGATTAATATTTCCCTGCTTGGTATTCATTTTCTTCATCTAAATTCTGTTTATCCATTTTCCTTTTTAAAGACCTTCTTTTATTTCTGGCTTCCAATGACACTTTATTTACTATACGTTCAGCCTCAAAAAATTCGTTTGTTATCAATTATAAGTAGGCACGTTCCGTGTTGTATCCTGGTTTAATGCCCAGAGCTTCAAAGACTTTTATCCTACTTACATATCCATCGTTAAAACAAATTACAGCATCCATAACTCCAAATTTCAAAGTTTCAATGCCAACAAAACTGTTTTAGGAATTTGCTCCCAAATATATTTGTTAAAACTTTCATTGGGGGATTTTGTGTTCTTCCCATGAAGGCACTTTTTCAATAAGTCCTTCTCTGTGAGATCCCTGAAACACTTTTATTCACTTTTTCAATAAAATTGACTCAGGTAAAGAATGCTTGTGAATATAAAATTCCCCCGTAACAATGCTACGGTTATAACCACACCAGCTATCCTCACCAAGAGGACTCAAAGCGTGTTGAGGATTATCCTCAGTACTTAGTTTATGAAAATAAATAGCCCATATGGCTCTTTTCATGTCCTCCACAGATGACAAATTTTTTACGGATTGCTAGCCCATAATAATGTTGGATTGAGTCCACTTCTTTAAGCGTTAGCCGTCCACGTCCCGAAATATTTTTCCCATCTGATAGCTTATGCTTTGCTCATTTTTAGAATGTTCTCAGCCTTGTGCCCATACGCTTTGCACATGGCCAACACATTCTGTTTTTCAACTTCTGTGTCGCCATATACTTTTGCTTCTTTTATAGTAAGAAATCCTTTTGAGTCCCCATCACCAAGATACTGCGTATAACATGCTTTTCGTGATGTTTCAGATCGCTGAAATATACTTAATACCCCGACATTCCATTCCCCCACTGAATCCTTCGTAATTTTTAGCACAATTTTCACATGGTTTTTTTACCCTTACATGAAGAACAATATTTTGTGAGAGCTTCAAAGTCGATAACCTTTCCGTTCTCAACAGACGTAGCACATACAACTCCGTTCAATGAAGAATAGCCTCTTTTATGCCATGTGCCATCCACAGCCACAGCTATATTTGAATTATTATCATTCGCTATGACTGCTTCGTGAACAGCTGCATTCATCGAGTCTTCACTAATTGTTTTTAAAACATTTTAAAACAAAGAATTATGGCGTTCAAACTTTGCAGGTGGTGGAGGCAAATTCATAAGCCCACAGAATATTCGAGCAGCAGCTCCACCTTTTCCAATAGCTCTCATTCCATATGTCAATCTTAGGTTAACATCATAACATTTATTTGATATTTTTGATGACATTGTACTCGTCGATTCTCCACAGTTGTGACAAATTATTTCAAACTCACAGCTAAACCTCTACGACTTTTTAAATCTTCTCTCAGCTCAATTTTCTCTGAAGAACAGCAATATTTACAACATAAGAGATTTTCATAAGGGAAGATAAATAAATCCAGTTCAACGATTATGTTTACATTTTGAGAATCTTGTTCTTTTAGTAAATCCGGTATTTTAATTTTTTTCTCCTAGAAGCACTTTCCACGGAATTCAAAAGCAATTCTTCAGTCGATTTAGACTTTTATGTTGATTGCTACTATACTTCCTTCTGCCAAATTTTTTATTCTTGGCATAATTACTCGTTTAAAAGTTAAGATACTTTTAAAATCTTATGAATATTAATAATTATAAGTAAAAAATAAATATTTCTTACGAAAATTAATGTAAAATTAAGTAGTTGTATGCCACAAGAAACTTCGGAATAGACGAACTCGGTTCAAAACATTGCCATAAACCGAAATTTAAAAAGTGAAATTTTGTCACACAGCTTGGAACAATAGCTCACGCACAAGCGTGGCTAAAAGTAGCGGGGTTAACATTCAAACGAAAAACAATCAAAAGTTAATATAGATAAAACACAGGAAACTACATATTTAAAGTTCAAAGGGGCGTGTCAAAGGGGGCGTGGTCATTTATTTACATTTTTATTTTTCATATTTTAGGGCTATTTTATCAGCAAACATATAAGTATTATACATTTTTAGATTCAGAAAAATAAGCACTATTTTTAGAACTAAAATTGAAAAATCGATTATTTGAAAGTATATGATGTCCCTGTTCTTAATTTTGACTGTGTATCCTGAGTTCTTTTGAGTAGACTTTGTAATCTGTTTGCCCTCAGTTTTATGGATAGATTTAGTGTGCGTTGGAAGGTTTTCCTGGCCCTGTTTTTCATGGTTATTAGCTGTTTGATGTGGTGTGGTGTAACTGTGGGGTGTTTGTGATTGGCTTAGATGCAAGGTCGTGGCGGAGCTAACCGCATCGGTGAACTTTGCTAGTTTTTCTTCTATTAGAAGTTCACTATTAATGTTGGCATAGTCGGACAGGTGAAAATGATTTTTAAGGTTAATTTTATAGGCAGACCAACAGGTGGTAATAGCTCTAGGATTACTTTTATGAATGGAGGAAGTTAAATTGAAACTGGAGCATAACAGGGTTATGATCAGATGAGAGATCAGATATGGACTCGATAGTATACGGGAATTAAAGTTGCTAATGAGAGCGAAATCTAAAGTATTTGAAGAGTTGTATCCATATCTGGTATGGGAAGCGGGAAAGCAATTTCAGATTAGAATTATCGGCGAAGGTTTTCAGATGATTTCTCTAGTGGAGTTATGTGAGCAATTCCACGTACTGTGTGTGGCGTTGAAATCGCCAAAAATCACACAGTTACTGTTGATCCTGAAGGATAGTTTCACGGTCACCAAAATGAAATAACTGATTGTCGGAACGGGAACATAAATGCTGGTGATAGAGATAGGATTAGCATTAGGAGGGGGTAATAGTTACGGTGGTAGCTTCGGTGTGTTGCAGGGGGTTAACATGAGGAATAGAATTTTTGATAAAAATGAGCGTACCATTAGCGGGGCCGTTCGTGATGCGGAGTCATTCCTGTAGCAGATGTAATTTTTAGTGTTTATGTTGTGGAGTGGAGTCTCAAATGTGTCTCTTAACGTTACAGAAGTAAGATATCGGGGGGTCGTGCTTCTCCTCAAATGGCTTGAATTCAATAATTTATTTAGAATTCCGTTTGCGTTCCATGAACACAAACTCAGGCCGTTTCATTTGGTGTCTACTCATAATAATGTTTGTCTAATTGTGCCTCTACTAGGGCGTACATCTCTTTTAATTCTTCTCTGCTTTTATAGCTGCAGGGGTTTGGGGCGTTTTGCGTAGGTTCATTTTGCCTTTGTTTGGACAAGGACAGATAATGCCCTTGTATGGTCTGGTTGAGCGTTTGGGTTATTAATCCCATGCAATCGTTGTTAAGTTTATCGGCTGAGGTTGGGGGGGAGGATTTGTCTCTGACGGCCTGAGTTTGTGCTTGGTTTGTAGCGGGAATCTGAGCAGCGCGTGGTGCCATCTGTTGAGGGCGATAGGTTGAATAGTTGATCGAGAGCATTTTTAGCGGCTTGCCCGAAGGTGAGGATTGGGTCTAACAATAATTTCAACTATGCTGGGTAATTTGGTTTATTGAAGTTTCCCTTTCGAGGTTTTGGAAAAAGCGGACATTTAGAATAGTTGGCCATGTGGCCGTAAGCACAGTTTAATAAAATACATATTTTTGACTTTTTGGATCTGGCATTCGGCCGTTTGATGGGCCTCTCTCCACATTTCAGGCATCAGGGTTTGATGTGGCGGTGCTTGCCGTGGGGTTAAATTTTTGACACTGATAGCATTAGGTGACTCCTTTGCTTTCGTATCCTTCAATAATAACAGTAATGTATGCTAATTTATTAACTTTAAATATTTTAGCGTTGTCGATATTTCTGGGAGTGTAGCTAGAAAAACGGGTAATGGTTGGATTGTTATACACGTCGGTAAGTTGGAGACCCGGTCAAAGGTGAATCCCAGATCTAATAAGTCTTGGTGAATTTCGTGAGTTTTGGTGTCTTTCGGAAGACCTTAATTACTACTTTTATTGGGCGAAGATGTTTGAGTGATCGAGGTAGAATTCAAGTTTTGGGCTTCGAGGAAGAGCATTTAGTTCGTAAAAATTGATCATGTGTGTCACCAATAAAGTTTAAGTATTCTCCTGACATTTTATTTCTGAGTTTAGGCATGAAATTTATTAACTATTTTCATCTGGACACGGTAGTCATCGGTAATTTTAAGCATTATTGTGGGGGTGGAAGTTTTTATCGTTATCGGATACTATAGTCGTACTATTTTTAGATATTCGTTGCAGATGGAGTTTGCCGGTCGAGGGATTTGAGCTTGGTTCCTGGTTTTCTAGTCCATTAAATTTTTAGATAAATTGATACAAAAGTTTGAGTCGGGTTAGCGTTGGTTCTAAGGTTTTGGAAGTTTGCGGGTGGGAGGAGAAACAGGCCCAATATCGTTTCTTTTCTCTTAACAGCAGTGGATTTTACTAGGGTGTGGGAATTCAGCATCGTTAGATTTGGAGGATGAATGTGGCGTGTGGTGTACTGCACAGCCGGGAATTTCACAATTCGGTAGACAGGAGAACTCACTTACCCGTTAGGTCGAAGGTAGTCTTGTGTAATCCGAAAGACGCTGCTCATGTTCGTTGAAGATGTGGTCGAGAAAGCTACTGGGCTGTGTGGGTCTTTTAACTTGGAGTTATCTCAGGCTGGCTTTAATGTGCTCTATCGATGAGGTGTAGAGGTCTATGAAAGTAACGCAGTCGCGCCTCCCGCTCAGCAGCTGGAGCTGTGGCGTTCCGGGTCTGGAGGGGAGGTAGGGATTGTGGTCCATATCGTTCCTGTTGGGTTCGGTTCAGTCATATTCTCGGTTCCATTTCCATCGGTCAAGATCTCAGTTCCATAAGTCATTTCGATTGCCTGGCTCGATTCCATAGTCATCAACAAGTTGGGGTGTAACATAGCTTAGGTTTAAAAAACCTATGCAAAATGCTCAAAGCAATACTGACAAAGTCACCAATCAGTACGATGGCACTGCACCGGAATTCGTGTGTCGGGCGTGTATACGTACGTCTGGACGCTAACGTATCACGAGCCTTAGTATTCAAAAAATCCGCCATATGAAACGAATAATATTTCATAATTTATATATGCGAAATCTGATTTTTAAAAAGTGGTAGTGAATTATTTTTAAAACCCGAAAGTAAACATTTTTGACTTGAAATAAACGTTTATTTTCTGGAAACATGGAGATTCTTTCATTAATAAATCAATTACTTCCCTTAGAAGTTATAGTTGTATGATCAGATTATTACATACGAATTTTTTATAATGAGCAGCAGTTTTTCAAAAAACTTATCAATAAGCATTAATAATGAAAACACAGAATACGAAATTCTATGAACATTTGTGTACAACGGTATCAAAGAGATCCTTTGAAATATTTAATCTCTGGCTAATAATGAACTTTTGATATGACTCTGCATGATATGGATAAATTTTTCCTATTTAGAAAATTAATTGAATATAATTTATAACTAATGATTAATTCTTTTTTTTTTAAATAAGTTGGGTCTTTTTGAAAAATAAACAAGTGCTTTTGGATGTAAAAATGACAAGATGTATGTTTAAGGAGTCAATCTGTTATAAAGTATAATTTCAGTAAGCCAGATAAAAATTTAAAAATCAGTGAAGACTAGTGCTACAGCCAGGATCGCACAAACTAATAACAGAGGAAAATTTTTAGAAGGATTGCTGGTGTTGGGGATAGCATCCCTCTCCGACAATCAGCGTCAAGATAACTTCATTATGTTGATGTTCTGTTCTTTTCTTTAAAGATGTACTAAGAACTTTGTCGCCCAACAGGTATAGTGGTTAGCGGCGCTGACTGCGGTGCCGCAGAGACTGGGTTCGAAACCCGGAGAAGACATGGATGTTTTTAAATGTATGATTTCTTTTGCGCTTCATGGTAGTACTCTGAATTGCCGTCGAGGCGGCCCCTCGTGTGGTTGGTGGAAGGGGGTAGAGGGTGGGGAGCCTCTGGCCTGCCCGCAGGTGTCCTCCCTCAAATTTGGGGTAGAAACGAGCCAAATCGCTTGCCACCTGTATGGTGCTCAAAACTACGGGTAACGATAGGCGTCACATAGCCCTTTGCCATGATGAATTTCGTGGGCCTCGATCTAGCCTTTGCCGAATAGGTGGCATCATTAACAACAACAAAAAACTTCTCATTATAACGTTGTGTAGTCTCTTTTCCGCGATTAAATGCTTTATCAATCAGATCCTTGCATATTCAGTATTCTCAGATTATTTGCATCAACACTAGACTTCTCTCTCGGGTAGATGTCAGCCCTGCAATAATATTTTAAGGAATTGTTTAGAGCGGTGAGTTTAAGCTTAAGGCTGTTTTCGACAAAGGGTACGAGCCTAAACCAAACTCAGGCTCATTTTCAGACAGAAAAATGCCTCAATTTTTTCATTAAAATTTGCAACATTATAACTCATACATATATTAACAATATATAGCGTCAGTAAAATGACAACATATTACTTAAGTATTATTTTTTTTTCTCATTTTAACACGTTGAGGACAGCTCATTTAACATTTACGGTACAGGAGAAACGCATATTTTATACCAGAAGGAAATGAAGCAGCTCTGGCAAAGAGTGAAGAATGATAAAAATATGTTGTTCTCTAAAGGATAGTGAACCCAGAATATATAATATTAATTTTCATTTCTTTTATATTATTTGAAAAAAATGTACTATTTCCGGGTCTATTCTTTAAGATTAACCGAAACAGCCTTAAGTTAGTATGAGTGCTTTTCACACAATGTATTGTTTATATTTAAAATTTAAAAATTACTGCGATATATATTCATGTAATATCCAAAAATGCAGACTTTTCCATCTGTCTTGTTTTAATAATTATTTTTTTTATAGTTTGTTTTAAATAGTAGGCTTTTGTAATTGTGTGACGGATCTGCACGTGAGTTTATAACTAATCCTCTTGGAAACACTTTGGGCTATCAATTCGCGTTATTCAGAACCAACCCTTCGGAAGAAAGAATCGTGATATGTAAATTATTTTACTACAAATAAGCTGAAGATTTTCTAGCTAGAAGAGAGAAGATATACTCAAGCAACATGTGAGGTGCTACTTGAAGTATAATATTAGAATTAGAGCATTTGATTTTGTTACTAGAAGAAAACCTTAAAGTGACGATTGTTCACTAAATTTGAATTAAGATTAGATTCAATCGGATACTAGATTTATGTAGATCTTTACAATTAAAGAGATTCTTTATCTTACTTATTACTCGTTGGAAAATGGCAGATAATTATGTCTCGTTTCGAATTACCTTGCATTTTTAAAAACTGAAAGTTTAGTCATTTAACTTTTTATACGTCTTCTTACATTTAGATGATTTCAATGAGTTTTCAAACCCATTTATCCATTCAATGTAAAATAGGATTTACAATATGTCCATATTTTTTTCATACTGTATAAAATATACGTATATAAATATATTGAAATGCTGCCATTTTGTGTGTGTGTGTGTGTGTTCGCCGAAATTAGCCACAAGGTTTTATAAATTATTATCTATGGCAGGTAATTTAAGTCATTTTAATTATACTTTTTTACTTTATAGAAGCAGAGCGGCATTTGCATTTGTTCGGGATGGCAAAACTGTTAAAGCCAGCCCTGTTATATATACTTATGATAATGTTAGATTTTTTATATGCATTTTTCTTTAATTAAGCTGGTTTATTGTTTTAAAGCATTTATTTTGAAATTTTAGGAAGTTAATTGTTAGCCTTCAGATGAGTAAAAAGTTAAAGACAAGATTTCCCAAAAAAAGCAATTAGTATGTAAAGCAAGTTATCCAGTTTGAAAACGTAATCTGCAGTCTCTTTCTTATATAATTTCCTTCAAAACTAGTCTAAAATGTCTATTGAAGATGTAAGAAATAAGAACATTTCTCGGTTGAGATTTGTCGAATCTGCCGCCTCTCGCACCAAGTGTTTTCTCGCTAAATCGATAAATGCGCCAAATCTGGTAACCCTTCTGAATTTGTTTTCCAAGTCGCTTTTGGAGAAATTTTACGCATGCGCAGTACATTTCGTTAATTTTAACTGTTTTTCACGATATCGCGGCAAAGTTAGCGCATGCGTATTTCATTTCTTTAATTTTAAAAGCGTTTTTTCGCGCATGGGTTGAAAGTTTTTATTACTTTAAAAGTTAACGATTCTTAATTTCTGCACATGTGCAGTTTTCCTTATAACGGCCTTTTTTTAGGAAACGGTAATTCTTTTGCTCCGGATATACCGTTAGACTAGCTGTTTTATTTGGCTTCTTTCTTTCGTTGTGGAATTATTTTTACAGGTAACATTTTTATCTTTTCCTGCACATAAATGTTAACAGCTTGCCTCGATGTCCAGCGATGCTATTAGGAATAATTGTAATGGATACATGAAAACGTATGATGAGTGTTCTGAAAAGGTTTTTGCCCTGTTGCCTGTGCTTGGAAAGAAAGCTGTTTTAGATTGGTGCATTAAAGAAGGTTTGATTGGATCATCGTATGTATGTCCTAAATGTGGAGAAAGTTAAAGATGGTTTTTGAATGGTACTGCAGAAATCAGTCGAGTGTGAAAGATGATAACCATCATGTATTTAGGTGTGTAAGAAAAGGGTCATGGTTTGAATTGAGTGATATGGATATGTATTCCGTTTTTGTTAAAGATGCAAAATTGTTTTGGAAGGTGCCCTCAGAAATATTCAAACGAAGACTGGTATAATTTCTGTAGGGAACACACATCGTCATGATAAATGTCGGGAAAAGCAGAAGTTTTTAAAGGTAAGTGAAATTATTTCCATTTTGAAATGCATCATTTTTACAGCGATTTTCAGTTTCAAATCTTTAAAATGCTATTTTTAATGATTTTCCTTCCTCAAATTTAACGCT
>BMAU01011606.1:0-15276 GCA_019973935.1 Trichonephila clavipes
TATTTTACAAAACATTCTAAAAAATTCTATTTAATAATTTTTAATTGACATTAATACATAATAAAATACTTAAATTAATTCCCTTTAAAAGTTTTGAAGCAATTAAACATATTTCACAAACTTATTTTACAAGAGATTTTATTATATTCTTCGAAAAATTTACCAGATTACAAGTGACATATACTACCGGCGTAATTTTTAAAAGGTTTTTTCCTACTTTATTTTTTCCATTCAAGTTGCTGTTTAACATTATAGTTATTGTTCACGTGTTTATATTATATTTTTTAAATTGTAAAAATTTTTGTAGTCATAAATTAGTTTACATTATAAAGATTCGGTAGAAAACACAATAACGGAAGGATTATATTTCAAAAAAAGGAAAGTTTTGGAAATAATTTTATTATTATTAATAACTTTTACTTTATGTAACATAACAACCAAATATTTTAATGTATTCACACACACACATTTTACAAAATATTTATACAACAAAATTATCTTAGGTTTCGTGATTGGAAATTGTACTATGTATGTCTGATCATAGTTACTGCAGTACATTCTGCAAAAAAGTTATTGAAAAAAATTGAAGCCAATATAGTTAATGTATAGAGTGTAAAGATCTTTGTATAGAAAGAATTCTTCTTAATGAAATGTATAGCCATTGTGTCTTGGATTTCGCAAATCTTCCTCTAGGCTCTCTTTTCTATTCACGAACTATTTGAAATCTTTTTTCCGAGCTGCTTGAATGTGCGATTGTACGCATATTCTTGCATCGTTCCGGAAACCGATAGGTATCCCGCTCAATTCCATTGTAAAGTACTAATGCAATATGGGCTGTTATTCAAGAACGTTTACAAAAATCTTCAATTAAGTTAAAGCTAAGTGTTAGTAGTACGTTAAAACACTAATACCCAACCTTTTTATCGCTGCACACCAGTCAACGTTTGATAATTTTACCGCCGCCCTCTCACGTTGATTGTTTATATTTTAGATTGTTTTGATTTAACAATTTTAATTTAGTTACATTTAAATATGCCTTCAGAATAAAATATAGTTACCCCAAAAATGAATAAAAGTGATTTAACGTGGAATATAAAGTGAGAGAGAAATGCCCCACTTTAAATAAAATGGCAATAGCTTAATGTTCTTTAGGCGGCCCGGCACCAATTTGATCCACGGGCCGGTACCAGTACGCGAACCAGGGGTTGCCGATAACTGCGTTAAAGGATTCGAAGATGAAACCTGATTCGATAGCAATTAGCATTCATGCACTTTGAAACGAAAACCTGCATTTTAGTATATTATAGTAAGTTAATTATATACACATAATAATTAACATTGAACGTGGAAAAAATTAAAGTAACAAATTTTGCTAACTTGGATATAAAGTAATTTTATTAATTTTGTTAAGATATTAATGTCTTTTTACTAGTTAAACTAAAACCATAATTTAAAAAGATTTCCAATATAGATTGATTCTTATATGTGTAAAGGAATACACAATAGGTAGCACGACACTAAATTTTAATTCTTTTATCCGTGTAATTGTAAATGTTACATTTAGACTTTATTTCGTATGTTTATTAGTTTTGAGGAGAAGGTTTCAATATTTTTGAAATTTCAGAAAGCTATAAACAGGACATATCTTCATATACAGTTGTTTTTCTACTTTATATACATTTACATAACTTTTTTAATTAATTTAATCTTAACAGAATAATAGTAAGTATTCATGTATTGTTTAAAAGCCTTTTAAATAGAGAAATGTGTTGATATGAGATTTTAAAATACCTTCTTTGCTAAGTAGAGAACTATTGTAGAAATTTTAAAACAATATTCTACAAGAATAGTATCCCTCTTTAATTTATCTGAACAATATTCTTATTGATACGTCAACAATGACAACGAAACAATGGAGCAAATAATCAGAAAAACAATAATTAAAATTCACTTAAAAGTATTTTGTCGTTAAGTTGGCAGTGTTTATCAATTTGTGCGAATTTTGAGGTTCTTGATTTATTCTAAGCGGTTGTATCTATTGATATAGTCATGGATTTTGCTTTCCTCTTGGAAATCTCTTTCTACCTGGTAGTATGGGTGATGTCCACACTTTTGCACGGACATTCGCCCTATTTTATTGAAATACTTGGATTTGTTTCGATCGTGGAGATATTTAAGAAGTACCTTTTACCGAACTTTGAAAAAACAGAGCAATTGAATGGAAATTTGTTGTTATTGGAAAATATAGAACAAAAACAGGAAAATGATTCAGTTCCAATAGTGCACTCTGTTATAGTTTTTAAAATTTGCCAATCGTTGGATATAAAAGCACGACTAGCCCCAGAAGGAGAAAGAACTCCCTGGATTCCGAAATTCAAAAAACAACTGGAATCAAAACCGACTATTCCAGTGGTAAAATCCAAAATAATATTCGAAATATGTAACGCTCTCAATATTAAGGCTGTACTGACCCCAACCATAGAACAAGATACAGCTATACTGGAGCCAAAGCAGAAAAAACCTGCACCGTTAGTTCGTTCTGTTATGGTGTACATCATGTGCCAAGCTTTAGGCATTGAGGCTGAATTAATTTTCGAATAAGATTTTAAGAAGTACTAGAAAACAAACAAACGATCAAAATTTTAACTAAAGAAAATATTCTCTTTCATACAATCTAGGGCAATTTTGATATTTTATTGAGTCTTTTGATTTGAGATTTTTTGAGTCTTAGATTCAAAATCTATGAAGGCTGATTAACTACCCAATTTGAGATATAATGGACTATTGAAGCAAGTAAATGAATATCAACAACTGTTTTTTTATTGAACATGAGAATATTACCAATATATACATTTTTCATGAAAGATATCATTTATATGTAACGAGATTTCTGCAGCCTCCAACAAGCATTGACTTGTCATACGCAATGATACTTATTACCTTAAATTAACGTAAAACTATAGCTGTGTGATGATTATTTTACAGGGATTATTAGAAATGATGACATACGAATTTTGCTGGTAGCTCTTCTTAAATCTGTACTGACTGCTTAAAAATGATCAGTGTAGGAAAAAACTGATTACAAAAAGAATCAATTAAAGATCTTATGACCTGAAGATGTAGGATTCTGGTGAAGGAACAACTTTCGAATGGTAAACAGATTTCAATTGTGGAATGATTCAGAAATCTAAAAGTAGTAAAAAAAGCAAGATTTCAACGACGGCTTTTTGCGGAATTTTTAAAATACGTTCACTTAGAGTGCACTAAAAGTGGAGACAAAACATTTTTTGCGATTCAAAACTTTAATCATCGATAGAAATAGTTTACACTGTTGGAAGAACTGATCTCTCTTGTTTATTAAAACGGGGATTGAAAAATATATGGAGGCTTAATCGTAACAGGAATTATTCCTCGTAGTTTTTCAAAACATGGTTGTTCCCAAATAACATCTTATACTACACGTGAAGAGGAAGAATTTTTGAACAGTTTTTTAGCTGCAGCTAAAAAATATCAAAACTTTCGAAAAATATCACACGTTAAAAACTGATGCAAGATAGAAAAGAAAGTCTAATGAGAATTGTTTAAGAATTTGTGTATAAATGAATTATACTTTTGTTAGATATCAGAGCGATTATTTATTTAAAGAAAAAACACGAAAGTACGGATTGAAGATGGCAACATTATGGTATTGGATCAACTTCTCCGAATAATATATGAATCTTAAAAAAAAAAAATGTAGATTCTTTTGCCAGTTTCTATCGTTAAGAAACGTCTAGTCGAATAAAAGACTTTCTCTTTTGTAGATGGAAAATATACTTTTCTAAGATAATGGTGTATTTCATAAAGGGGGGCGAGAATTGTGATTTCAAGAATATGGTAGAAATTTCTGGCTTAATTTATGATCACAAGTATCAGAAATATATAAATCACGTGGCTCTGGTTTAGTAACATCAGAAGAACATCAGGAAAATGGAATCATGCTGATTAAATTGAAGAAAAGAGGAAGTATGATCCAGTGTTCTATCGGAATTTATCTCTAGTGTACTTTTGATACATATTATTCTTAAGATTTAATAGTCTATATACTATAGTTAACATTGCCCAGAGAGGACATAAGAAATCACTGGGAAACTATAACTTGTTTATTTGAAGCCATTTTTTCACTGTAAACTAATAAGAATTATTGAGTAATACCGAAGTCGAAACCCGACTAAAAACAACTAGTAAACAATCTATCTAGAAAAACTGCATAATTTAAAAGAAAATCACGATAAAAATGTAAGCAAAAAATGATATTCTGAAAATAAAAGAACACATTTCATCAGTGGTTATCAAACATCAAAGTAATACATCAGATTATCTTTGAAGCGATCATCGATATTTCACAAGTTCGTATTGTATCCGTATGTATTGTGAAAAATCAGTGATAAACAAGAATTGAACAGAGAAGAAAATAATAATGCGTTCGTAACTTAAATCATGAGCTAAATAATTTATACTAAGATGTAAGTAAGGAAGTGATAAAGTTTTAATCACTTGAAGATGAAGATCTCTGCGTCTCATGTGAAACAACTCCCTATTGATGATGGAATAATGATTCCGATGAAGTACTTCTGATTCTGATATAGTCAGCAACTGTTTATCGCAATTCATTTTTTCTGTCTTAGGCTTCTTTCCTGACTATATCTTATCTCTACCATTTGGCTATTAACAGCAAATTATAAATAATTTTAATAAGGTTTCCTCATATAACTTTTAATTTTTATTACATATATTTAATCCAAATGGGAAAAAATTTAGTTATCATCCCTTTCATATCAGGTGTCTTTTTCGCATTGTATGTATAATACTTATTTCTTTTGAAGACTTGTTAAATAAAAATTTGAACCCTTGTTTCTTTTATTTGAAATTTAGTTTTTTTTTGTTCGTGTTAACATGTTATAGCATTTTTTTCATTTTTTTATAGTTTGTATTACAGAATACAAAGTTAAAAATATTTAAACAATTTTTGCTATTAAATCAACATAATATTTTTAAACTGCGTAAAATGTGCGCACACAATATAAATAATAAATAAGTTTACCTTCTGTTACCCGAACGATATTATTTGAAAGATGTATAGTAAAATCTATCTATCTATCTATCTATCTATCTATCTATCTATAGATAGATAGATAGATAGATTGGATTTTTTATTTTGGATTATATATACATACATACATATATATATATATGTATATGTATATATATATATATATATGAATATATATATATATAGATCTTAAATCATCAATAGTAAATATCCAAAATGACTTCGTTATTACATATGTTGATAAGGTCTCTGCTAATTATGCCATAATTTGTAAATATTTTTACAGTAAAATATTAAGTAACCACATTTTAAATAATAATTCATTTCAAAAATCAATTCACAATAATAGAGAAGATGGTAATCGTCTTTTAGCTTTTAACAAAAGACTGAATATTCATCTAAATAATATTAAATATCCAAGTATTTCTTTAACACCAAAATTTCATAAAAGCCCTATAAAATTCCGTAGTATCACTAATGGATACAATACATATATCACGAAGTCTGGGAAGATCTTACAATCTCTTCTTCAAAATCTAATTGATAATTTACAAAACACGGCAATTATTAAAAATAGCTTATAGATTGCTAGAGTTACTAAGGATATGATTATTTTTTCTATGCATGGTTTTGATTTCGAGGACCTTTTTAATTCTATAGATATTGACGATATGATTAAGGTCCTACAGTTAATTTATGATAAATATGAATTATATACTTCAGTGAAAAAGAAAAATTTGATATTCTTGTTAACCTCGTATTAAAAGAAAATTTCATTACATTTGATCAGAATCTTTATAAACAGATCAAAGGGATTACCTCAGGGTGGTCCAGCTAGTAATTGTTTAGCGAACCTATATTTACATTTTTTTTGAAATAGATCATGTTGTAAATAATTCTTACTTAATTTATCGTTATATAGATGATATAATAAATTTTTGGTAAAAATAGTGAATACAAACCAAATATTACATTCTACCCTGATTATCTCAAGCCCTTAAAACTAACTTCAACTCTAATAGGGTGGAATTCTTGGATTTAGACTTGCATCTTATTAACAATAATGTAGTCAGTAACATTTTTTGACAAAAGAGATTCGCTTAAGTTCCATATAATTAAAATTCCGTATGGAACAGTAATTTACATATATCAATTTACAGAAATATCATTTTGAATTTTTTTATTTAGAAATGATAACTAACTACCAATAAAATAGATAAATACAATAATATAAAAAAAAAAAAATTTTTTTTTTCAATGTTGTTTTAGATCATGAATAAATACCCTTTTAATTTCTTGAGATCTTATATTCATCAAAATACATTAACCGGCTTCGTTACTGAATTCCAAATCCACCACACAACAATAGGTTTTCAAGTCAGCATGTTAGTGGTCTTGCTGTGAAGATTATATCACATAACACTCATATCACAGTTTACATTTTTTCCGCACATCTTGAACATCTTACACATTGTTGACAACCAACCAAATTATATCCTAGCAAATTTACATTTTGACAATCAAACCAATTCAAATTTACCATATTTGATTGTCGTCATTTATACTTGTCTTTTCTGGCTGGTTTAAAAGTCAGCTCAAAAGATGTGGTTATGTATTTTCGAATTTTTTAACTAGTGAATAATTACTTTCATTAATGGCAAGATGCTTGTTTCTCTTCGTAAAAGCTTTGAGAGTAAAGAAATTTTGTTAAAAATTGATTTTTGAATGATACTTCTTATGTAATTGTTTTAGCATTTTTCTACTTTTTCTTACATAATGATTTTTGTGATTTTGTGATTTTCTGCATTAAAGAGTTTGGGAGAGTTTGTTACATAATAGTAGTGATTGGTTTTATCATGCCTCTCCTGAGTTATCCATACTCTTAAGTTTTGTTTATTTTATTTTATTTGATTTTCCCTACCGAGTTGCAAGGGGAAAGGTTGGCGCCTTTAAACTAGTTTAACCCTACTTATTCGGTCTCTAAGTCCGAAATTGCTTTTCTGACTCGCTAGGTTCTGCTTTTTTGTAGTTCTTTTATTTTTCTCTATAAATTTTGTTCTTCATGTTCTGCTTTTATATTTTTATTAAGTGCTATTTCTTTGTTATGTTCTTTATCTATTATTTTGTTTGATAAATAATACATATTTCTTTATATATATATATATATATATATATATATATATATATTATATATATATATATATATATATACTGCTGTGGACAATTGCTAAGGACGGATCACAAATTGCTATGTAGCATAACATTAAGCGAGACATATGTGGAGTCCTAGTAGGATAAAATATAGTTGCCACACTGTTCAGACATTAGAATAAAGGAGAATATTTATTGTTCTGGAAAGTACAAAAGCTGTGAAACATCTGAAAGAGAGAAAAAATGTTCATTTGATCTGCGTACGGAGAAAGTAAAGAGCAATGCATCTAAAAGTCAGCAGGCACCTTAAAGAAAGGTATCAGTACGGGATATGTCCACCGTGGAGTGTGATGCAACATTCCACACGTCGTACCATACTTTGCACAACATTATCCAGCAGCTGTTGAGGCAATTTATCCCATTCCTCTGTGAGTGCACGGATGAGGGTGTTCTTGCTTTTCGGAGGATAGTTTCGACCAGCCACTTGCCTCCCCAAAGCATCCCACACATTTTCAATGGTGTTTAGATCTGGAGGAATGCGCTGGCCATACAATCCTGAACAGCGAGTGTTCGATGACATGTTGACATAAAAACAAATTTATCACCGACAGCACCACGGAAAAGACGAACATGAGGAAGTAGAACTTCATCAATGTATCGTTGGCCCGTCATAGTCCCATTCGCAACCACATGTAGGCGCGTGCGGCCATTGATTATGATGCCGGCCCACACCATGATACTGTATGTCGGATATCAGTCCTTTTCCTGGATATTTTCTGGACGATAAGCAGTACAACTCTCGTGCCTGATCAGTTGGCGTCTACAATCCGATGACAGACTGAACCTACTCTCATCTGAGAATAGTACGCATGCCCAGTCCTGTTCAGTCCAATTGTGATGCTCACGACACCATTGCAAACGGGCAGTACGGTGCTGTCTGGTCAATGGGACACAAACAACAGGTCTGCGTGCGTATAGTCCTCCTTCCCTCAAACGTCTGGCAACAGTTTTTCGGGAGATCTGCTTTCCTGAGGCAGCAAGAAACTGATTTGCCACCTGCTGAGCTGTGGCGCGCCTGTTCCTTTTTGCTGATAGGACGATATATCTGTCTTCTGCAGGCGTCGTACTTCTAACACGACCTCCCCCGTGCCGTCTACTACTCATTCCAGTAGTTTTAAATGACTTCCACAGCCGTGAAACAACGCTGTGAGCGATGTCGAACTCCCTGGCAACATCTGTTATTTTTCGCCCTTTTTCGATCTTTCCAATAATTCGGCCACGCATAAAATTATCTATGTGATGTCGGGAAGACATGCCAAAAATTTTAAGTTCGTCTATTAAATCTTTCCTGTAAAACTTTGACTTGAAACAACAACTGTCCACACGCGTCAAAACCTTTAAGGCTCTTATGAACGCTATCACGTGATGAACAGACGTGGAAAAAAATTTGCATACTCATACTTCTTCTTACTAATATCCCGCACTTATTCTAATTTTCCACATTTTGCTTCCTTTCATTTTGTGTTTGCTATGGATGAAAGTGTTATCCGTCCTTAGCAATTGTCCAGCAGTGTATATATATATATTATATATTATATATATATATATATATATATATATATATATGTAGGATTTTCCTTTGAAACATTTTTGTTAAAAGGTTGAGTCATATCCTTTTCAGAGGACCATAAATCTCAATTTTATTTATTACTGCATTCCGAAGCAGCGCCATCTAGTGAGCTTTCGTAGCTCCGGCTTGAATAATTTTTCGGCAGAGGCCTACTAACCACTGCTTGTTCAACACGTCGCGTCTTTACCGCATTTCCGCGCCTTGCGCGGCACGTGCTTGAGTCATATCCTCTTCAGAGTGACCATAAATCTCACCTTTATTTATTACTGACCTGGAAGCTAAAGCAGCCATCTAGTGAGTTTCGTGGAAGCCCGGTTGAATGAATTCTTTCGGCGGAGGCCTACCAACCGACTGCTTTTGTTCCAACACGCCCTGTCTTACCGCATTTGCGCCTGCGCGGCACATACAATCAACCGCCCACCAGTCCTAACGTCCATCACAATGCGAGAAAAGGTTTACTTCCCCGTCTCTAAAGGTATAACTTAACTTTAATTAATCCCATTCCTTGCATTGTGCCTTTTCTTTGTAAATATCCCTTTGTAAATATTTCCTTAACTTTAAATAAATCTTTTACTTGGAAAATGAGTTGACTGTGTTTAATGACTGATTCAATAATTCATCACTCACCCTTAAAATATTTACTCCCAGACAAACCACCTTGCCAAATCTAAATCTTGGCTCTTCTGAAGAGCTGAGATTTTTTTGTCTGAAGATTTATCTGGACTCCCACAGAAACAATTGTGATCGCCTGGGATTTGATTTCTTGAAAATCTTCTCTAAATAGCTAAGTTGATAACCTTCAACTCTCTTTCTTCTTTTAAAAGAACCTATTTTTTTTAGTCGCAGGCCTAAAAATAGCTCTAAACGACTGGAATCGAAAAAAAATGCGATTGCCTCATAACATACTAACATTTAGGTGAATAAAACAACTCTTATTTCTGCTCACAACTCAAGATCACCACAAGATCGCTCGCTGAAACAATGTTGTCCTTTTCTGCCGTGTACAACAACTCAAGAGTTTCACAAGTCCAGAACACATCCAGGGTGCCTTTGAATTTTGTTTTCGGCACTACTAATCAGCCACGTCGTCAACTGTATCAGGTGTACTGTTTACTTCGTTTTCCTTGTAAGAAAAAAAAAAAAAAAGGAATCTTTCAGAAAGGAATACGTAGTCAAATGTTAACGTGATTATGAAAAATTGTTGTGTAGTGTTGATTTCATAAAGTAATTTATATTTTTAAATATGTGTTTTTTTTGAAATACTTATTTCATTTGTGTATAGTAAAATCGTATCAATTTAAATTTTCTACAAGAGTATCTTTTAAAAATTAAGTAAGTCGTAAGCCATAATATTCAAGTTTTTCCATTTTGTATCTCATTCAATATGAATTGCATTTCCGTTTTAAGAAAAGCCATCTTCTTCGCGGTTACGCCATCGACCTTGGGAACTAAGAGATACCGCCCTTCCATTCCTAAACATTTTCTCCTGCTCTCTGAAGCAACGTACTTCGATGACTCATATAGCGTAACATCCTCTGCAGCTGTTTAGGCAATTACTATTTTTAATGAGTATTCCAGAATATATTTCCTTAAAGAACATGCGCCAGTGCCTTTTAGAATTCTGATTGAAGGATAATGTATAATCTTTATTTTTAAATGGTGTATTTTTTTATCATTCAATATATGCTTATTTGAGCCTACTTTGGACAGAACTATTATGCTCTATTGGAAACATGTGTTTATCCTTAGAATGTGCTGAAGAGAGTGCTAAAAAGATTTTATTTCTTTATTGGTAATAAAAAATATATACAGATTTTTCTTAAGTAACTAACTCCTTCTAATTGTTTGCTTTTTTCAGCAGCGGAACTTTAAACGATTAAATTTTCATCACAATAAATTTAATCACATTATTTCCAAACAAGATTTATATTAATTTATTCTTTCTTTCAAACTCGTTTTAATTCATTATAAATTATGAAATGAGAACTGATATATCAAATGGGCGCTTTTCTAAAAAAAGGTTTTGTTTTAGTTGAAATTACCGGATTTGACTACTTTTAAATTAAGCATTACGTATTTTAGCTCGCACTGTTGTTCTTTGCTGTTACTGGTTTAAAATATTTTAAAATGAATAGAATCTTCTAATATTTCCTTCATCATATTTAGTGTATTTTGATGCAATATCATTTTAACCCTTGAGAATTTTGTAATGGAAAACTGAGAATTGCCAATAAAGTGAACATCCATTGTTTTCTTTATTTGAACGCGTGATAATTTTGTTTATTCCTTTGGTTATCATTTAAACGCCTTAAATTTAAATTTTGAAAATGGCGTATCTTGGCAAAGGTCGATGCTAAAGAAGATTTATTTGATCGTGAGCCACGGAATTAAATTTAAAATTCGATAAATCTACATGACCATCGCCATACCAAAGATCTAATTATTGCAGTAAGATTATGACGAAGAACTGATAAAAACATACATTTCAACGATTGTTGAGGATCGCAAAAAGCCAGAGAAGAAAATTTACGCATTGAAGAGCAAAAAGAAATACGCATTGGAAGAATCTTTCCATGAGAAGAAAATTAAGGCTTTTAACAAATTTGAGGCTTAGATGAGCAAAAACGCAAAAGATGAATTTGAGTTGGAAAAGTTAAGAATCCAATTAGGCGCTGATATCCAAAGAAGTGATAACTAAATTTTCGTCAAAGAAGTTTTTAAAGTTTATAAGAATGTTTTGATTTGAAAGCAAAGACATCAGTCTTTATCTAAAATTATTTAACGTCAAGCGCAGAGATTAAATATTGATCAAGAAAATGGGGTTTCTCATCTGTTAGGCTTTGGGAAGCTACTGACGGAAGTATCTCACATCATAGCGAGAGAGCCTGACGATCAAGCCAAGCTCCCTTACGAACACGTTAAAGATTTTGCTGCTGAAACGCTTTAAAGCTAACTCCAGAAAGAAGTTTACCGACAACGCTATTTGTCACTCACCAAAAAGCATCTGTAGAAAGAACATGATTGATTTTCTTACCATGAGTTAAACACTTACTTCAAATGATTGATAGGATGGATCAGAAAGATAGATACTTCAACAAGCAACAATGTGGATCTAATCATAACAGATCATCCTGTAAGTTCCAGAAAAACCCTTTTGAATTTTAAAGAATATTATTCTTGATGTGAAATTGTGTAAATATGAACTCCCTGTTCAATTAGTGGTGGTGAAAAACTAGAAAGAATTGAAGACTTTAAAGGACTCTGAAACAAAATCTAGCAGTCCATTTTGTGAAGAAACAAGAATTCAGATTCACAGAAAAATGAATCCTGCAGATATGAAGCATGGTGGAAAATCTGAGTATAACAGGAAAGAGCAGAAGAAGTTTCAGTGTGAACGAATTACAACAAAACATTACGGGCCCCTGTTACCAAGTCTGTTCAAAGATACTCAAGACAGCGCGCAGAAAGGGTATTACAACAAAAACACGAGAAACACCTAAATCACAATGCTTCCAAGATATGCCAAGACGAACTATTCAAAATCGCAGAGTTCAGTGTTGAACCTCCAAAAGAAAATTGCACACCTATCGTTAAGGAAGTGTTTATTACTAAAGAGATAGTTTGGAAAGCATGAAATCACGGCGCTCATAGATTGAAAGTAGTACCGTAAGTTTGTTTCGAGAAAACACAAAGTTGTGAAGAATAATGGATCCAACAAAATTAGTTGAAGAACAAGATGCTCTCCCCGCCAGGTACTGAGTGAAGGCAGGCATGGTGACAACTTATCGGTTCCTTCTGGACCACAAGTTCAAAATAGATGATGAAAAATTCACTCGCTAATCCTGGCATGTTGTACCTGACTGGATAAACTGAAATCTGGAAGCAGTTATTGGATCAGATCTTTGAGAACGCAACGATAAGTTTTAATAAAGAAGGAGAGTTAAATCTGGAACAAATATGAGAATCACACAGTCATGCAAATATTCGTTTAGGTAAATCTTCTTGAAGAAGAACTAGACATACGCCGTGCGCGTTGAAAATCGTCAAATCAAGAAGGAAATTTGAAAAGTTAATTCAAGACTACAAGCCAGAAAACAGATCTACTGACGTCACAATGAGAATTATTTTAAAAGAGATGAAGAACCAGTCTGTCGTACCACCCCGTCGACTAGCTTTCACAGAAGATAAGAAGCAAACAAACAGATAGAAGAATGGCTCAACGAACGGTATTTAAACGTCCGAGTTCAGAATATGCAAGTCCAATCGTAGCTTTATGGCAAAAGAAAGATGGATCTTCGAGAATGCATTGACTGTTGCGGAAAATTGAAACAGAAGCTTTGTGAAAGATAAATTTCCGTTACCTATCATCGAAGAAGCTTTAGACACTTCCTTGCAAATGTTGTGCCAGGCGCATATTCCCAGATTATTTACGCAATGGCCTTTCACGTCTGATGTTGACGAAGATTGCAGTATACATCCTTATCGTCCCAGTATGGACAATTTGAATTCAAAAGTTCTTTTTGACTAAGCACAAAGTCCAGGTGTTTTCCAACGCTACGTATCAAGAGTATTAGAGATCTTACTCAGAAATAGAATTGTAATCAGTTATTTAGATGATCTCGTCATTCCAGCGAAAACGAACAGGAAGGTCTCGAAAACTTAAAATTAATTTTGAAGTCGCAAAGAAATACGGATTAGAAATTAAGTTCAAGAAGTGCCAATTCTTAAAAAGAAAATTGGAATTCTCGCCAGATCACATTGTAGAAAGCGGAACTATTGTGAATAATCTCCCAATAAAGCACACTAGCTATCCGAAAATTTCCAGAACCAACAACAATAAACAAGTACAAAGTTTTCTTCCTTTTAACTGATATTTCTGCAAGTACATCAAAGAAATATTCAAAGGATATAGCCTAAACCACTCTAGTGATTTAAATACAAAGAAAAACCTCTTTGTTTTTTCAATTAACAAAAAGACATTTGAAAAATTGAAGAAAATCATGTCCGAAGGCCCAATTCTTGGTACCTTACAAGTATGGAAGAAAACAGACCGTATGCCAGACGCTCGTGAATTGGCAGGTACGCTAACAATTTTGTTACAAGAAGCCGAAGATGGAAAGCCATAGATCCTGTTTACCAGGCATGTCGAAGTACTATTATAAATACGTTGCAGAGAAGAAAAGTATGACAGCTACGAATTAGAGGTACTAGCAATTATCAACGCATTAAAGAAGTTTCGTGTTTATCTTTTTAGGACAACACTTTAAAATAGTAATCGACTGTTCAGCATTTCAGAAGACTATGCAAAAAGTGAGTTAATTACTCGCATAGCCAGATACGGCGCTTCAATTAGAAGAATTGATTATGAAATAGAGCACAGAGCTGAAGTCACTAGCTAATGTTGATGCTCTTAGCCGATATCCTGCAATGATGGCAGGGCGCAATGCGATACATTAATCCTCCCAAAAGCTTAAAAGCACAAGAGGAAGATGACAACATCCAAACATTTAAATCACTTCTAGAGAATCAAGAAAATCAGAAGAATCTCTTTGAGCGAAATTGGTATATTCTATGGGTACTACTGGCTGAGAATTAATTTGTAACCCTTAAACAATGCAAGTTGAACTAGAATTGAATGATTCAATGAAAATGGTCAGTTTCTCGCATGAAAACAGCAAAAATTGTAAATAGAATTTTTTTTGTCCTGCTAAATATCCCCTAACGTCGTTAAAAAGTAATATTAATTGTGTTCCATGTATCTTAGCTAATAAGAAAACTGGCAAAAAGGGAAGGGCTTGAATCCTATTTCTTAAGGAAAGCATTCCTTAAGTACGTACCATGTTGACTCTCATTTCGGTCCTTACCCTCCAATAAACAAAAAGTTATCAACACATTTCTCACCGTAAAGAGACGTTACTCCCAAATTTAGCTTATATATCCCGTCAAAACCGTAGTTCAAGCCGCTGAAAGTGTCAGGAAAAAACTTAAACAACAGCAGAAGATCCAGCAATCCCAACAGAATTATTCCTCTTTGATGAGGTTCAGCGCCTTCACTTCCGAAAATTATTCAACGACTACCGTGGATGGAAGAGAACATTCAGCATCTACAAATAACAGGTGTTCCTCGAATAAACGGACAAGTTGAACGAATTCATCGAACTTTGATTCCAGTTCTCACCAACCATCATTAACGACTCAATGAAACAGTACAAACAGATCGACAGATTTACAGAGAATACAACAGTAAATATAAGTCGCAGTACAAAAATGGACACCATTCTGAACTATATTAGTGAACTTAAAAATGTAAAATAAGGAATATATCCAATCAAAAGACTTAGTTTGTAAAGAAAAATACGGAAAAGAATTACTAGAACAACGCGAATTTTTAAGCGAAACGATG
>BMAU01011607.1:0-15951 GCA_019973935.1 Trichonephila clavipes
TTATGCTGTTTCCGCTATTGGTTTAAATATATATTAAAAGAGAATACAGGAATTGTAAAAAAATCATGTGATAAAGAAATGGAAAAAATCCTTGACTATTTCCAATAAGTTTAGTTACCCTATTTCTCATTTTACTCTTTCTGTTCTCTGGTAAGAGTGTATGTGTCACAATTAGTTCTCATAACATGCACTATGTCCTACAACTTGGTGCAAACTCTGAGTGTCTATGATTTCAGTGACATGTTTGAGCATGGCAATTCGATATTAATACTGTTGAGAGTTTTCTATTCTTACTATCAAAGAATAATTGTTTTTGATTGTTTCATATTTTTATATGTTTAATCTACACGTTGCATTCTTCTGATCATTGAAACCTAAACATATTTGAAAGATATGAACCAGATTAGAACAGATGTCAATCTTTTTCTCATCAATGGAAAAGAATTGTTTTAGATAGAATTGCTTATATACATGAAAAAAAAAACTGTGTTGACTCCTTACTTATAATCAAAAAGTTCATGAATTGAAAAAATGAAGTTTTTATTATCTATGCTTTTACTATCTATTTATTATCTATTATCAATATTAAAAATATTGCTTCTTATCTACACTTCAGACTCTTTTTAAAAAATGTAATATTATATTTCAATTGTAAGAAAAAGTCATAAAATTCTCACACAATTCCAAGAGAATGCTGAGCTGGTTCTACATTACAAAACATTTAATATGGATAGAATCATGTATACATTTACAAGCGAAAATTAGAGACGTCTGCAATGAGTCATTACTTGCCTTCTTCTCTACAACTGTACTTTTCCAACTCAACAACTACTATGAGTATGAGTAAATTGGATTTCTGCAGATGCGCAGAAGTCGGGTGCCGTTCAAAAAATACTGGACCTCACAACATAAGAATATCACTTTATATCGACAAACATTTATTAAAAGTTTCTTTAAGAGGATAAATATTTGATTTTTTATTGTCCCATGTTTGTTCTGGGTAGAGATCAAACTGAACTGTGGTTTATGAATACAATTAATTTCTAGTTATTGAAATCAGAAGATTATGTGATATTTGAGTTAAAAGCTGTATATGGAGATTTATACAGCCTGAGTTCTCGTAAAGACATTTCTTTTTCCTTGTGAAATATTTTATTGCATACGTCATTGTTACTAAGGGAGGAGAGCCTCTTTGCTTACTATTTAATACTTTATTTTAATGAATAAACTTACAAAACTGCTTCAATAATTTAAAACACTTTGACTGGTTTTCTTGAACAAAAGCCTTTATTGCTAAAAATTTTGTTCAATGTTGATTAAGGAACATTTTTATATTTCAATACATTTATATCTATTCTCTGTACATATATCTATCCTTGAATGCTAGCTTGAAGTCAATATTGTTTTGGATATTCATAGGAGAGAGAGGTCGGTATGCTATTTTTTTAGTTTTGGTGAGTATCTGTATTTTTGTTGTTGTTTTCAAATTAATTTTAATGTTTTAAATTGCTTGTATTTGTATACTTCCTAAGTATGTATAATATTTTTTTATAATATAGAATTTTAAGATTTTATAATTTTATAAATTAATTTTAGCTCCTTCAAAAAAAATTAATATTTTCCCTCTTTATATTTCAACTCAATAACATAACAGGGATTGGCCACTTGAAATTAAAGTTTGACCTTGCAATCTTGAGTCCTAAACCTAAGAACTTGCTCCTGTATTAAACTTTTGTTCTGCTTTAACTTGTTCTGTTTGTATATACACATATTCCTAGTGAGTTTTCATTAAATTTCTGGAAAACATCTAATATTAAGAATTTGGTACAGTTAATAAAGAGTATCCAACTACGTTCGGAACCGTGATTTTGAAAAGCAGTATAAATGGATAATATTAATGATATTTAGTGTCACTTTATATTAGAGATTGTATAAGAATTACTTTAAGAATGCTGTTACAATAGAAAAAATTATTTAAGTACAATATTTTGACAAAAAATGAACATGAGAATTGATCCATTTTCAAAATGCTCTCCTTTTGTGAAAAATGCTTCTATTATAATAATATTTTAGAGCCTGTATATAGCTCATACATCTATACAAGAGGCTCAACTAGAATTTTTGAAACATAAATCTTAGAAGTGGGTTTACTACATATTTTACGACAACAGAGGAGCAATTATAGAGAAAAAAACTTCGATAATTATTTTAATTAGTGGTAACTCTGAAAATAACGTGAATTTTCAAAAGTTCTAGTTGAGCTTCTCTAGAGAGGTCTGAGCTATATACAGGCAAAGTATAATTATAATAGAACCATTTTTCAAAAGGAGAACATTTTGAAAAAGATTATTCTAAGATAATTTTTGCCAAACAATTAGATTTAAATATTTTTGTCGAAATAACCTTATTTTATACATGTATTCTAATCTAAGTGACACTAAATACTATAAATATTATCCATTTATGCGCTTTTTAAAGTCACAGTTCCGAACACTAGTCGGATACATAAAGGCGTAAAACTCCAAAATCAGACTACCAAGAATTTTGCACATATAGTTAAATTGTATAAATACTTATTTTCTAACTACTTTAATTTAAACTTTGTCATAAAATTTGTCTGGAATTCATGGTACTCAAGTAAAGCTGAATTGATAAAGGAGCCCAGCTGAATCACATGTTTTATTATGTACGCGTGCGTTACTCTCCATTTAAACTAGTTGTAGATAGAATAAAAAAGATATTTTATATCTTTTAGAACATTTTTCACATTACTTTTGTTTTGTCATTTGCGTTTTTAGTATTTCTGACATTAAAATGCTTTTCCTCTTTTCTCATGCAAAATATTTTGATTTGTTAATCATTTACTTATTTTATTTACCTTTTTATGGTCATTTTAACAACTCAAATTTTCCGATATCTTATTTTGAAAAATTTTGGTGTAATATTAAAATATAAATGAGCCTACGATATTATTTCAAAATTCTAATTTTTAATATTGCTAATTTTCATTTCATACTACGAACTTTCAACTTTTGTTCCTTTTCTTTAGTATATTAACTCAATAACTGTGTAAATATTATGTATTTAGCCTACTTTAAGTATCGGTGGATTGCTTTTTTTTTTCAAACAAATTGATTTAATTATGTTGCTTTTATAAAGCAAAATAAACATTTTATCTCATCTTGAATTTTAAATTTATTTAGACTAATTTTTTTTCATTAGTAGGATATAAAATTCGAAAATCATAAAATTTTCATCCGTTAGAGCAGTGATTCCCAAAGTGGTCTATATAGACCCCTAGGAGTCTATGACGACTTGTAAGGGATCCACGACAGTAAGAAAATTATTTGGGGATCCATGAGGTGTAAGTGGGGGTTTACGACAGTTCTCAGTGAACCAGATCGTGATTTTAATTTAAAAAGAAAATTTAATCAAATGGAAACCAGATTTTACCTTGAACGGCGGCATTTATTTACTATACTTAATGAGGCTAGTTTGCAGTCATGTGACAGCATAAACTTTATTAAGACAAGGACCATCCTTTCAGCATTTATTGCCAGAATTAAGTTAAAGGAGCCAATATATATTGGGCGAAACGAATTTTCCTAGTCCCTTTATTCAGATTTTGAAACTAGGTTTGAGAATGCATTCACTTGGTCATTACCACAGAAGACAATGAATTCTCCTATGGTCACATTAAAAAAAAATGTCATATTACAAGAGGAATTGATCGGAATAGGGAGTAATGGAGTAAAGTTTAGAAACAGATGTCAGCAAATTTGACTTTAAAGAGACATACCAGTTATTTACCTCGAGTTATGGAATATTGGAGAAAGCTTTTAATTGCTTTTCCTAGTGAGAAGTTTCAGCGTGGTTGTCAGCTGGACACTACTAACCGAGGAAATTTAGGGTTTAACCTGACAAAATTGATGACAAATGTTAAAAATTTGCTATTAAAACACCAGAATCATTCATATCATTATAAACATTTGTTTTTCAATCAGTTATTTTATGTATCACTCAAATTTTAAATTCTATACTTCACTTCAGTTAGAAATTTATATTATTTGAAATAAGTAGCTCTCTGTATCAGATGTCATAAACACATTTAAGTTAATAAATTTGCAAAAATTTCCTATTACGTAAGCAGCGGTCTACTGCAAACCGAAAACATGGCAAGGGGTCTACGAGACAAAAAAGTATGGGAACCTCTGCGTTAGTGTATTCTTCATTATACCAAGTAAAAAGAGCATTACCAATATCCCAATACTACTAAAAATGGGTTTAAATAGAATTTTTCCTTTTTTCGCTTCAAAGTAACCCTATTAAAAGGGAAAAAATAAAAAATTTTATCTTATCACTTTAATGATTCATAAATCATCCTCTTGACATCATTCCTTTTTAATCACGTCAAATATGTTTCGAATTCAAGGAATTATAGCAAACCTGAATTGATAATAAAAAAATAGCTGAATAATCCGATTTTGTCTTGTACGTACATGTTATTTGTCATTAAAATGCGTTACTATTCCTTTTTACCGTATATTTTTGCCAAAAGTTTTAAAAAATCAGCAAGTGTTTCTTATGATCCCCAGAAGTTAATTTTAATATTCTTTTAAATTTAATTTCAAATTAATTCTAAAACGAAAATAAAAATTCTAATTTCGATGGAAATGCCCGACTCAGAACATGCTCAATTCTCACATGTTTAATACTATGTCAATATTTTCTATGAAATGGGATAGAAAAAAAGTAATAAAGGAGATGTATAAAAATAAATACGATTTACTGTAGACACTATCACGTTCCATCTCTCATCAATTACAATATCAGATCTAGTATAACAAATCCGAAGTTAGGCAATTCAATAAATGTATTTTTGTAGCCTTGAGACAAAAAGTGACAACGTTCCTAAAAATTCTGAATAATAGCATTAGCAATTAGACCACTTCATGAAAAGACAGGTAAAAAAATACTTAATTTTGTTTTAAAATTTTATTTTAATCTAAAAACTTAAGAAAAATATTGCTCATTATATTTCTGGAAATTAAATTCATTACCAATGAAAGAATCAGTAAACAGTGACACAAGCAAACAATTTATATTTTTTTCTTTATAAAATATATAATATTACGATTAATGTGATTTAAAGTTTCTTTAAAATTATAATTAAAAGCAATCATAAACTTATTCATTTCTTTGTCGTTTGGGTTTTAAACGCAGATTCTAGTTAGTTAGAACTGTAAAAGTAATACAATAATAGTATAAAATCAGCTAATGTGACTAGAAATTTTTTTTATTCTGAATTCTTTTAGACTTGTAATTTTCTAGAATAGTTTTTTTTATTAAAAATAAGTGTTTGAATGTGTTCTTGTTTATTTTTTTCTTTCTCAATAGCAGTTTCTAAGAAAAATTGATTCTCAACTAGCTAAGTAAAAAAGTAACTAAAAAAATTCAAAAACGTCTTCCGCTTGCTCATCGTAATGTCTTGAAAAATGGAAAAAATTCGTTACTTTTTGTCCTTTTGTTTAAAAAAATAAAGTTGTTTAACTTAGTAATTCATAAGGCTATTGTTGCCAACCTGTAATTTGGAATGTAACGAGAGTAAAAAATCAAAACTTCTAAATTTCCAATATTTATTCTTCGAGCGAAGAGCTAAAAAAATAATTTTTTGTAAAATTAGTAACATTTCTTATAATTTTATTCGAATTTATTTGTTAACCCATAATTAACACAACTTTATCAATAAAAAGTATGTTTTCTATTTCGTTTGTTTTTAACGCTAAAGGTGGACTTATTATGTAATCTAAATTGTAAAATTCTCCAATATTTTTATTCAAATGAATGTAGCCTAATGTCAGAGTTTTGTGAAAATTTAACTATGTTTTATCTTGATAAAGGGAGTCGTTCATATGATGCCGTTTCTTGATTCAGCACCACTCATTTTTCGAAATGTTCAATCTTTAGTTTGACACAGACTTCTATCTTAAATATATTATGTGGAACCTTCAGAAATCTATGTTATTACACCATAATCTTTTAAGACAAATGACACAGTTGCAACTGTTGCTCTATCAGATACTCCCTAAATAGTCTCTGACCAATATTACGTTTAGTTTTATTCTCCTTTGCCACGGTTCTTTTGATTTGTGCCAAGCTGGAGTTTTGAACTGATCATAATTACTAGCATTATCTCAGATCACATCCCCCGTGTATTTTTATTTGCTTAATATCAGTAGACTTAAATTTTTAGCTTCCTAAGTTTCACTGCAAATAAAGGAATTTAACGGTCAAGGGCTCTTTGTTCGTTGTTTTCTCTTTCAACCCTTTGTATATATATATATAAAGGGTTAAATTCTTTTTAATACAAATACGCAAATATATATATATATATATATATATATATATATATATATATATATATATATATATATATATATATATATATATATATATGTATATATATATATATACATACATATATATATATATATTTGCGTATTTGTTTCCTGCAAGTTTAACCATCCAAACTTGCTTAAGTCATGCTTTCTTTTCAGAAACAAAAAACATAACCAGTTAAAGGAATTTGGTAGATTTTTTCATAATGAAAATAAATTGCAATCATGCATTCACACATATTTGGATATTTGTTCTTGACAAATACAGTCTACAATAGAACATTTTCATGCTATTATATTCAAAAGCAGACTTTGAAGGTGAACGAAAACTAACTTCAGAAAGTTTTAAACTTTTTTATGCACAAAAATTTGTTTATATCTCAAGGGTTCATGTACCTTTTAACATAATCTTTATTATGACACTTAAAAGTTAGCTTTACTGATTGACTGCAAGAGAAAGTAACTTAATAAATTGGCGAGGGATGATTTCGTTTAGAAATTAACTAGAATATGACACATGTAAACCGTGAATTACATACAAGGCGGGCCTCGAACATATGAGCTACAATAACAGTTCGATTTTTTGTCATCATATATTATGCAAAAATTTCTCCAGAAACCTAATTTTAAGGAGCATTCTTTTCAATGAGAAGATTGGAAATTAAAAATATATGCCCTATTTGCTTAATGTTTACTTATTAAAGATAAAAAATAATAAATTAAAAAATTCAGAAATATTCTTAATTTTTTCTATAAAAAAATAATGTTTTTGAGCTTTTTATGCAAATAATAAAGGTTTTAAATTTAAAGGCTTTAATTTTTCCCCTGATTATCATATCCCAAACTTAGTATATCATTAATCATCCTAAAAGCAACATAAGTTATCGTTATGGAGTCTCCGATAGAGCAAAAGCTGCAATTGCATCATTTTGTCCTTCAAGGTTATAGTGTAATAAATGACACAGATTTTTTTTTGATTTCGAAAGTGTCCTTATTACACCAAAGCAGAAGAATGCTGAGTCAAACTTACGATAGAAGCATTATGAAGGGTGTGTAGTACTGAAGCAAAAGACGACAACGCAATGACTACTTTCTTTTCATCAAGATCTATAATAGTCAATTTTCCTAAAAATATAACTTTAGGCCGCAAGGACCGCTTCAAGTTTACGCTTTCAGATTTATTCCAAATTTAATTATTTGTGCATAAGTAACACAATAAAAGGGATTTTTAAAAATTACATTTGTTTTATGAGAGTCACAAAATGTTGCATTTTTCGCAATGTTAGTCCAAAGTGGTCAAAATTAGCTACCGTTTGTCAAAATTACCATTTTAAAACATGAAAGTCTTCGAAATATTTTGCATGTTGACACCTATCACAGTAATTCTTTGACTTTTGAAATGCTTGCATCTTTTCCTCTTATATGTCACAGTATTTTGTGGTTGTATGGTTTTAAAAGGGGTAATTTAAAAAACAACGTTTGAAATTTCATTTTGGATAGCAATTGGTCTTCTAACATGCAAGACAGTTATATTTGTCTGAATTTATTCAGGTGTTTTCATCAAAAAAACGGCGATAGATCTCTGAAAATCTAATAAATACCTTTCATAATTCATTATATCTGTGTACGTCCAGTCATCATCAATCTCTTGGAAATATTCTATGGTTTCTTTCAATGTTGAATATCATCTTTTCTCATGCGCAAAATTATTTGAAATAAAAACGCAAACATACAATGTAAGACGCATACTGTAGTGCAGGAAAATCCCAAATAACCCTCCTTAAACAAATGTTGCGTTTTCGCAACTTTATTAAAAGACGAATTTAGAGCATAAAAACAATAAATATATCTTATCTGCTGAAGTAATTTTGTTTTTGTGTCTCTGGCTAATCCAGTGGAAACAGTTGTTGAAAGATTAAGCATGTCTCTGTAACAATTATTTGAAATTCGTCACTTGTTTTATTTCAAAACATGAAAGTAAAATCCTTTGAACTAGGTGTGAAAATAATGCTAATTGAAAATAAAATTAATTTCTAATCAACAATTAGAGTATGAAAAATAAAAGTAATATTTTAGCTCAAAATTAACTAGAACAGGTGGCGAACCTTGTTGGGTCAACGTGCCATTTTTTCTAAAAAACGTTTAATGAGTTATAGGCGTGCCATCAAATAATTTTGACTTGTGATTATTGAAGAACTAATAAAACTAAATACGAACAATTCAAAATTCTTTATTTAATACGAAAAAATACATTTTGCACTGTATAGAAGTAAATGTTTTAGTTATACTTGTAATTTTTAAATTAAAATAACATTAGTGTGATTTCTGCTGTTATAGATTAGATGACAAATAATCTATGTCAGGATTATAAGATGTTACTTTTAGTAGAATGCATGCTGAATTAGAGAGTCGTCTGTTAAACGGTTTCTAAGCGAGTCTTTGATGTTATTTATCCCTGAAAAATAAAGACTCGCAGGCATAGGTAGATGAAAATATGGTTAAAATAGCATACGCCAACTTTTTCAAACACTTAAAAGCGTCTGGAGTCGAATTCCATGTTTCCAAAATTTCGTTACTGGTATTTTTACTTCTATATTGCTTGTCAATCTTTCTGCTTCAATCAATTCCAACTTTTTTCCTTGTTTCAATAAAGTTTTGAATCCATGTTGAACTAGATTGAAATCAATCAGTTGCATTTCAAGTTCTTTAATTTCCAACCAATCGAATTGAGACAAGTTCAGTTTATCAAACGAAATCACATCAGGGTACATAATAAATTTGAACGTTTCCGATAATTCCTGAACTGAGAAAATCTCGCTGAAAATTCTTTGATTAAAGAATCCATCATGAAAATAAAGTCATCAATAACTTTTACTTCATTTCGTTTCTCTTGGGCATCTAAATCTTTGATATTTTTTTTTCAAGTTTGGGAAGTACTTGTAGTTTTTTGTAAAAATATCATTTCTGAAAACATATAGTTTAGCTTCAAAAGCGCGAAGGAGATCCATCATGACGATAACTGTTTTATTGGGGCCTTGAAGCTTTATGTTCAATTCATTGAAATGTTGGCATATGTCTGTACAAAAACGTCAATTTTAAAAGCCACATAACATCCATCAACTTTGGGTATTGTTCAATTTTGCTCTCATTTTGTAGAAACACTCTGATTTCTTCCAAGCAATCAACAAATCTTTGAAGTGCGTTCCCGCGGCTCAACCAATGAACATTGTTATACATTATTAAGCCATTATACACCGAATTGACTTCATCCAACAAAGCATCAAACTTTCGTTTATTTAAAGCCTGCGATGATATGAGTTTGACTATTTTTGTGACTAAAGTTATTACATTATCAAGAGATGTTAAACCACTCTTTGCACACAAGGCTTTTTGGTGAATGATGTAGTGGCATTCAGGAATCGAATGTCCTACGTCTGTTTTAATTAAAGAAATGAAACCATTTTTTTTTTTTGCCTGCCGTATTTGGAGCACCATCAGTGGTTACTGAAACAATTTTTTTCAAATCAATTTCTTTCTCAGCAAGCGAATTTCTTACTGATCTACAAATATATGTGCCATTTGTAGTTAACTATGATGTTATCGCAATTAATCCTTCCTTAATGATGTTTCCTACACAGTATCGAGCCAAGACAGCAAAACGTGCCGATTTAGTAATGTCAATACTTTCGTCAAGACATAGCGATATAAAGGGCAGAGTTAATGTCATTTTGCTGATCTGCAAAAATTTTCTGCCAATATCAAGATTCTTTCTTTAATTGTATTTCTAGATAGAAGGAACATGTTTGATGCGCTGAATTATCTTATCTTTATTATCAAAATCATCAAAAGTGAGGGCGCACATGCCAACCAAGCTTCCTTCAAAAACTCTCCCTCTTTAAAAGGTTTACCATGCCGAGCAATGGCATTTGCAGCCGAGTAACTTGCCGCACTTGTGTGACAATTTTGCTTACATATTTAAACATAGACGTCGACTGTTTATTTTCGTCTTTTATTGCACTTGCATTTAATTCTTTTTGCTCTGGTTCGCTTTTTCACAAAAGGATTTGTGATTTGTTTTCAAAATGCCGTTTACAGACGATGTTCTGCATACCACTGTTCCAGAACATAAAACACACACCGCTTTCTCGCATTTATTGATCATGCCATATATTTCTCAGCCCACCAAGTTTGAAATTCTCTTGTATGCTACACTTACTATCCTGCACTTTTTGTTTTTGTTAAACTAGCCATGTTAAAAGCAATTAAAAATCGTAAATTTAGCACAAAACTTTAAATGCACAGTTGTGTCTATGAAATCGACTATTATATGTGCTCTCGCTTGATTCTCCCCGCCAAAGAACACCTTTTACTGATTGCGCACGACTGAGGGCTCATGGTCAGATTTATTTGTTTTTTAGGAAATTGAGTGCTTGTACGAGATTTCTGTAGTGTCAGCTCTTTTCGCGCTTTTGTCTCAGGTCATTAAAATTTTTTAAAAATAAAGCAATGAGAGTTATTTTACCAATTAGACTTACAAGACAAGAATTAGATCACATTAATAAATTAGATGTATACAAGCTGAACTATTAATGTAAACGTTAGAATATGTTTTTTTAAACAACTGGAATATATTTAGAAAATAGTTACATACACACACTATGCGTAGATAAACTTTTTGCATCATTAGCAATTTACCAAGACATAACAAACGAGTCTGCTCCCGACTTGTCGGCGTCGCGACGGATCACTCGCGTTTGTTCATAATACTTCATAGTAAACTTAATTATTTTAAGCTAAAAATGCAAATCGTTTTTGATCGATGGCGTGCCCAAAATATATCATGCCATCATTGTCGCGTGCCATTGGTTCGCCATCTCGAACTAGAACAATTTTTAAAAATTGTTAATGTTTGTTAATTGTTGATTTAATGTTGTGTTTTCATAACCTGAGTCTTAATTGGTTAAGTAAAAAAGTTCATTTGGATAAAAATATTAGAAAATTGTATACATAAGGTTTACATAATGATAGGTTCAATTATAGTGTTAAAAACTTTCGAAATGTGGAAATATGTTTGCTGTTTATTAAGTTTTGTTTATGAAAGGGTAAAGAAAGAAACTCGAATCAAACTGTGATTAATTCTAGTGAACAAGATATATAACTAACATGATATTACAGACGCGTTTTTAAACATATTTATACTATTTATGCTGAAACAATTACTATTAATGTTCGTAATTTAATGTGAAAACTTAAAAATAGTGCAATGAGTATCAGATTGAACACTGCGGTTAAAAATTTTAAAAAATTTATAGCTTTCAAAACTGTCAAAAGAATGAGAGAAGTACAAAAAGAGAAATACAAAAAATGAAAAAAAAAAACATGATTTGAGATGTGTTTAAGGACCAATATTTAAACCAAAATTTCAATTCTGTAAAAATGGTTATAAATTAATTGTATCAACTAAACTTCTGTTTTATTTTATTTTTTTCCGATATATAAAAAAGGATATATCGATTTAAAACTTTCATGAACACGCATTTAGCCTTCAGTAGGCCTTATTTAAAAAAAGACACGAAGGAAAATAGTCATATAATACCACAAAAATAATGAAATAAATTATAACATTCAGATGAGCGTATGAAAAAATTAATTAGGTTTCTATTTATGTCATATAACGATTTAAAACTGTTATTGCTATTGCTTATTTTTCATGTGTAACCAAATTATTAATCCTTATCACACAAACAGACTTGAGTGTAACTTTTTCATGTCAGGATTTACATTAATATTTGACAAAAAATATAATTCTAAATCATCACAAAATAGTTTAGTATAATAGTGGAATTACTAGAAATCAATGTATTACACTAAGAAAAAATTTTAAGTGTTTCTACGATATTATGTTCTTTTTTTCTCCTATTTCTCAAAAGTTAATGATTTTATGGGATTTAAAATGCTCTAAAAAATGTGTGCTATATTTAAAGTTTCCAGAAGACCAATTTATCCATCGATACTTAGAAATCTGAAACAAATTTCAAATGAAATAACTTCGAATAATAGATAATTTTCTTATATTTTTAACCACTCATGTTCTGCTTAATTATTTAAAACATGAAATTGAATAGAGAGAAAAATAAATGAGTACAAAACAAAAAATTTTAAAAAATTATTACCATAGTCGGAAAAATTATTTGATTTAACGCACAAGTAATAAATTCCGAAGTAACAATAGCAAATTATTTTATTTTTATTAAAAATGCATTTTATTTAATAAATACTTTTTTTTATTTTTAGGTCTCAAGAATTATATCAATTAAAAATCAAATGGAAGTTAAATATTTGTTTCAAATTATATTTGTATACTTAGTGTTGGTCTGCACAGCACAAAAGAAACAGATAAGTATGTCTTATGTATTTAATATTAATAGATTTAATTTATGTGTTTCCAGTATCAATATTACTTTTACTTTTATAATGCAAAGTGTCATTTTTATAGGTATTTTAAATGTATGGTATTTCTGTTATTATTAATGTATCACTCTAAAATTATGCAATTGCTTTTTTAAACATACATTCAGTTTCACGAAAAAAAAAAAAATAGTAATGAACAAATTTATGGCCTTCTCTTTGTGTGTGTTTTGCTGATAGATTTCAGAATGGGTGATAAAATTTCCATTCACTGCCAAAAATTAAGCACGAAACGATAAAATTGCAAAATATTCGATAAATTTATACCCTTTGACTATTTCGAAATGTGGCAGGAAAAATTTCCTTTTATGCATGAAAACGAAAAAGAAATACATGCAAAATAAAAAATAATTCTAAATTTTCATAAATAATAAGACAAATTAGTGTCATGAATAAATGATGATCAAATCCAAAACAGACTAAAAATGAAAATAATAGTGTATTTGGCCCCACCTCATGCTCCTACAAAAACTTACAGCTTTTGGATCATACTTTTCACAAGAATAATCAACCACTGCAGAGCAATTTGAAACTCTATGACTGGACTAAGACTACAGGCAATGCTTAGTCGAGAGCTTCCCAAATATTTTCAATCTGATTAGTTACCGACAGACAAGTACAATTTTGGACAAACCATACGTGTAATCCACTTACGCCTCGTGTTCGCCGTGAAAGATATTATTTGATGACCAAAACGCTCAGGTTACTGACCACAGGTATTCGGACAACTGTTTGAATGGTTTGAATAATTTCCGGAATTTAATATTTTTCATTATTTAAGTTTTTATAGTTATATATATTAATATTTCGATTTTGTTAGATTGGCGTATCCGACTACGTTCGGAAACCGTGATTTTCAAAAACGCATAAATGGATATTTTTCCTTATATTTAGTGTCACTTAGATTAGAACATATACATAAAATTGTTTTAAGGAAATTTTGACAAAAACAAATTATATATTTAAATATTGGGTCATTTTGGAAAAATTAAACTTAGAATAATCTTTCCAAATGTTCTCTTTAGAAAAATTCTGCTTCTATCAAAAAATATTTGCCTGTAATATGCTCAGACCTCCGTTCAGAGGCTCAAAACTAGAATTTTTGAAATATATAACTTAGAAGGGGGTTTATTCATATTTCATGACAACAAAGAGGAGCAATTTTAAGAAAAAACGCGAATAATTATTTTTCAATTGGTGGTAACTCTGAAAAATAATGTGTTTTTCAAAAACATTCTAAATTGAGCCTCTGTAGAGAGGTCTGGGTTATATACAGGCAAAATACTATTATAATAGAACTATTTTTCACAAAAGGAGAACATTTGGAAAAACGATTATTCTAAGTTAATTTTTTACCAAAATATTATATTTAAATAACTTTCTTTTGTCAAAATGTCCTTAAAACAATTTTATGCATGTATTCTAATCTGAGTGACACTAAATATCATGGAAATTATCCATTTATGCGCTTTTTTAAAATTACGGTTCCGAACGTAGTCAAACACCTTAATGTTCATCTCTCATTAGTAAAGAATTTACACTATATATATATATATATATATAGTGTATATATATATATATATATATATATATATATATATATATATATATATATATATATATATATTATAAAGAGAGAGAGAGAGACTAAGATATCTATACAGTGGACCTTAAAAGTGTTTGTACACTTGCAATTTCCTATGAATTTTAATGTTTTCGACTAATAAAATTTAATGTATCGAAATCGTAATTTTTTGACATCCCCAACTTGATCTTAATAAAATGAGATAATCAATTTTTTAAAAACTGTATATTATTTTTTTAAAATAATAATCAAAAAGCTATTAAAATTTACGCCACGAAAGTCTTCGTACACTTAGCAAAAATCCCAATGATACTTTAAATATTGTGTTTCTTAATTTGGTACGATATCTTTAATGTCCTTATCAACTTTTAAACGTCTTGATATAGACTTAATCAGTTTTTTTTGTAATTTCTATATTGATTTCCTTCATGCATTTGAGAATATTGTTTTTACTTCACACTTTGTGTTTGTATGTCATGTTTTTTTTTCAAATCAATCTCTCTCCACAAATATGTTCTGATGGACTAAATAAAGTGATTAAGGAGGTGTTTTCAGAATTTGGCGTCAGTTGTAGAAATAGCAGCGGCCTACATTGAGAGCAGTGTGTTTGGCGTCATTACCCTTTTAAAAAATTAAGGCATCTGCAATGTCGAAATTTTGTGTGGATAATTTAAAATTTTACTTTAAAATATTTAAATAGAGTTCATGATTCACAATATTATCAAAAAGTACCAAATCATCTAATCCTTAAGCCGATTTACACCCCCACGCAAAAAAACCTCCAGCTCCATTTTTCAGTATGGAGGTGGAGGTGCTCTTGTCCCACATGAATTCATGGTATTAAATTCCGTATTTTTCATTTACAAACTGTTATACGACCATTGGATCCAAAAATGTTGAAATTTCTGTCATTCCAATCAATAGGTTGGCAATGATGAATTTTCTGAAACTTAATACCAAGAATCTAGTTGGATCAGTGAGCCATGGAGATGGAAGTGTTCTTCCATGGAGGTGTAAATCGGCTTCAGGATTCATTAATTTTTTATTATTTGATGGCATTGATAACCATTAGTTCTATTTAAATATTTTTAAAAACTATTCTGAATTATCTGCCCAAAATTTGGATCTAGAAGACGACTTCCTTTTTTCAAAGGATAATAACGCCAAGCTCACTGCTCTCAATGTAGGCCCCTGGTGTCTTTATAACTATCCCTAAAATCTGAAGACACTACCTCAACCATTTTATTCAACCCAGTAGAACATATCTGGTGAGAATTTGATTTTAAAAAAAGGAAAACATGACATATAACCCCATAATATGAAATAAAAACAAAAAATCCCAGAAGCATGGAGGAAAATCAATATAGAAATTACAAAAAACTGATTAAATCTATAGCAAGACGTTTAAAAGTTGTTATGGATACTAAAAGATATCCTACTAAGTACTAAATTAAAAAGGAAATACAATATTTAAAGCTATGTTCAGATTTTTGTTAAAAA
>BMAU01011608.1:0-18541 GCA_019973935.1 Trichonephila clavipes
TGCTGTTTCCGCAATTGGGTGAAATATATATTAAAAGAGAATACAGGTATTGTGAAAAATCAATTGTACTGTGCAGAGGCTGCTAAGAAATAGGGGGACGTGATTTTATTGAGTTTGAATGCATGATTTTTGCAGTCCCTAGAAGCGCAGGAACCAATATCATCAAAGCGGCTGCAAAGTGTTGGAGAACAACAGTTATTAAAACAACAAAGAGTAAATTACGAAGCAGAAAACTGTGTCTCAATGTCAGGCTTGCGATCATAATAAACTACTGAAGAAAGCAACTGAAAATAATATCTCTGAACCACAATACACCGTATAGACAATGATAGCCGATGACCTGTTCGAAAGCCTCTACTGTCGACCTTAAACAGGAGCAGACGTCTCCAGTTCACGAAGGAGCATAAAGATTCGAATGTAGATGACTAAAAAAAGATCATGTGGGCCGAGGAAACGCGTTTTCAATTACACCACGCAGATGGCAGGATGCGAATATGGTGAAAACAGAATGAAAACATGGACTCCACCAATTTTGCCACATTTCTTCAAGCTGGTACAGGAATTATTATGTTTTTGGGAATGTTTTCTTCGCAATGTATGGATCATGTTATTCATCTGAATGCACATTGATATTTAGGTGTTGTCAGAAGACAAGTACATTTTGTTTTGTTAGTGGTATACCCTTCCCGGGATGAATACTTTCAGCAGGTCGAATCTATCTGCCATACAGCTGACATTGTCAAAAGATGGTTCAAAGAGCGTAACAAAGATTTTAGCTTGCTTAGTTGACCTACACACTCACCAGATCTTAATCCAATTGAAAAATATTGGGGTGAAATCGAACGGAGCATCAGGCAGCTGGTTCCACTGCTATCCAATCCGAAGGCGTTGAAAAGTGCAATTCATCGAATATGGTCTCGTATACCTCATACCACTTTTCGAAATCTCATACAGTTTATACCAAGAAGAATTTATGCAGTATAAAGGGACAAAGGTAGTTCAATATTGTTTCAAACAAGTGGTCAGAATAAGATGGCCACTCAATGTTTATGTAATAATTTTCCATTTAAATTTTCTTTTGAGGAATTTTACTTAATTGGGGTGAAAGTTTGGAACCCTTCAAGATATCTCGTGATAATTAATTCTTTTAGATTCTCTTTCTTTTAAAAGGACAAACCCAGTTTCCCTCCCCCCAAGGGCTCACTACCTCAACGAATCAGATATACGACTTCTCCTTGGAATTGCTAGAATCTTTTGTTAATTGTCTACGACATTAAGTGCTACTGAAGATCAACAATCATGCACAAGAAACAACAAAAATACTATTTCTGCATATTTTCTAAATTTCTCTATTTAAGTATTCATTTCATTAAAATAAAAGTTTCGGGTATAGTTTTTAGAAGGTTTTCTTAAAATTCGTTTCTATCATTCATAGAAACCTTGAATTTAGTTTTTGAATGCTAGTATATAGTGTGTGCACGCCTGCGATATCTTCAATTTTCCTGTGATTGAACAATCATTTAATTTAAAATAATATTCCTGTACTAAAACATTCTTTCCTTTTACACTTGTTTTATATATAACTGAGCACAATTAGATCCAATTGAAAAATCCTGGATAAGTGCTTACTTTAACTTATTCTATGAAGTAATATTCGATTTACTTTTAAAAAGTGATAAAGCTTTGCCACCAAGTATTCTTTTAATAAAATTTAAAAGTTTGAACATTAGATAATTTTAAAAACTTTCGAATTTTTCAAACTAAGCAAGATACAAATTAATGGAATTCGATATTAAATGCAAAAAGAACACTTCTAATGACAAAAATATTTATAGAAACATTTGGAACATTAATTCCGTTAAAACCCCGTGAAGATGTCGTAGTTTGGCTAACCAACTCTTTCTTCTCCATTTATTTTTCCTGAGGAAATTTTAAATAATCTATCGCAGTACCAGCACTAAGTGCATCTACTACTAAGTAGTGCTCGTGGCAAAAAAATAGTGGTTTGGGACGTGTAAATCAAAAATGTATACCGTATTTATTTGCATCTTATTTGCCACAATTTTCCAGTGCTCATGTTACAGAAAATCAGGTGTGGCTACAAATTGAAGACGGAAAATTTCGTTGGTTGCGGGAAATTGAACATGATGCTGACGGTTAAAGCAATTATGAGTGCATGTATGTATTTAAAGTTTTTAATACTGGTAAAATAAATTAATTATTGGCCTCTTTTTATAGGTCTCATTTAATTTTTTTTTTAACTTCGTAACTATCGGATAACGATCAACCATTTTTCACAATGTTTATTCTTATTTTTTCTCCAAAATTTATTGAGAATTTGTGGTGCGGCTTAGATTCGAATGAATGCAGCGTCAATGGATTTTCTTTTCTATGTTCAAGCAATGAAATAGGTTTAATACTTGGAAACTTAGATAAATTATTAAAAAGTCATAAAAGAAAAAAGCTAATAATACAGCTATACAAACTACAGCAATATTCCACCAGCCATTGTCATCATTGGTAGTACACCTTTCCATGAAAGTATCCTTCAGCCATGTGATAAAGAAATGGAAAATCCTTGACTATTTCAATAAGTTTACTTACCCTATTTCTCATTTACTCTTTCTGCTCTCTGGTAAGAGTGTATATGTCACAATTAGTTCTCATAACATGCACTAAGTCCTACAACTTGGGCAAAACTCTGAGTGTCTATGATTTCAGTGACATTTGAGCATGGCAATTCGATATTATACTGTAGAAGTTTTTTATTCTTACATCAAAGAATAATTATTTTTGATTGTTTCATATTTTATATGTTTAATCTACTCGTTGCATCTACTGATCATTGAAACCAAAAATATTTGAAAGATATGAACCAGATTAGAACAGATGTAATCTTTTTTGTGGTCAATGGAAAAAAATTGTTTTAGATAGAATTGTTTATATACATGAAAAAAAAAACTGTTGACTCCTTACTTTTAATTAAAAAGTTCATGAATTGAAAAAATGAAGTTTTTATTATCTATGCTTTTACTATCTATTTTTTATCTATTATCAATATTTTAAAATATTGCTTCTTACTACACTTCAGAGTCTTTTTAAAAAATGTAATTTTATATTTCAATTGTATGAAAAAAGTCATAGAATTCTCCTAAAATTCCGAGAAGGAATGCTGAGCTGGTTCTACATTACAGAAACATTTATAATATGGACAAATCACATACATTTACAAAGCGAAAATTAGAGACGTCTGCAATGAGCCGTTACCTTCTTCCTACAACTGTACTTACCAACTCAACAACTACTATGAGTATGACTAAGTGGATTTCTGCAGGTGCGCTGAAGTCGAGTGCCGTTCAAAAAATGCTAGACGTCACAACATAAAATATCTTTACATGACAAGCATTTATGAAAAGTGGCTTTAAGAGGATAAATATTTGATTTTATTGTCCCATGTTTGTTCTGTTAGAGATCAAATTGAACTGTAGTTTATGAATACAATTAATTCTAGTTATTGAAATCAGAAGATTATGTGATGTTTGAGTTAAAAGCTCTAATAGTATTTATATAGCCTGAGTTCTCTAAAAGATATTTATTTTTCCTTATGAAAATATTTTTTAATTGCATACGTCTTTGTTACTAAGGAGGAGAGCCTCTTTGCTTACTATTTAATACTTTATTTTAATGAAAAACTTACATAAATGCTTCAATAATTTAAAACCATTTTGACTGGTTTTCTTGAACAAAAACCTTTGTTGCTAAAAATTTTGTTCAATGTTGATTAAGAAACATTTTTATTTCAATACATTTATATATATTCTCGTACATATATCTATCCTTGAATGCTATCTTGAAGACACTATTGTTTTGGATATTCATACAGAGGTCGGTATGCTATTTTTTTTAGTTTTGGTGAGTATCTATTTTTTGTTGTTTTTTTCAAATTAATTTTAATAATTTTAAATTGCTTGTATTGTATACTTCTAAGTATGTGTAATACTTTTTTATGGTATAGAATTCCAAGATTTTATATTTTTATAAATTAATTTTAGCTCCTTCAAAAAAAATTAATATTTTTCCGTCCTTATATTTCAACTCAGTAACATAACAGGGATTTGCCACTTGAAATTAAGTTTGACCTTGCAATCTTAGTCCTAAACCTAAGAACTTGCTCCTGTATTAAACTTTTTGTTCTACTTTAACCTGTTCTGTTTGTATATACACATATTCTAGTGAGTTTTCATTAAAGTTCTAAAAAACATCTAATATTAAGAATCTGGTACAGTTAATAAGGTATCCGACTACGTTCGGAACCGTGATTTTGCAAAAGCGTATAAATGGATAATATTTATGATATTTAGTGTCACTTAGATTAGAGATTGTATATAAAATAACTTTAAGAATGCTATTACAATAAAAAAGTATTTAAGTACAATATTTTGACAAAAAAATGAACAGAGAATGACCCATTTTCAAAATGCTCTCCTTTTGTGAAAAATGCTTCTATTATAATAATATTTTGCCTGTATATAGCTCATACATCTATATAGAGACTCAACTAGAATTTTTGAAACATAAAACTTAGAAGTGGGTTTATACATATTTTACGACAACAGAGGGGAGCAATTTTAAGAAAAAACTTCGATAATTATTTCAATTGGTGGTAACTCTGAAAATAACGTGAATTTTTCAAAAGTTCTTGTTGAGCTTCTCTAGAGAGGTCTGAGCTATATACAGGCAAAATATTATTATAACAGAACCATTTTTCACAAAAGGAGAACATTTTGAAAAAAGATTATTCTAAGATAATTTTTTGCCAAAATATTGTATTTAAATATTTTTTTGTCCAAAATATCCTTATTTTATACATGTATTCTAATCTAAGTGACACTAAATACCATAAAGATAATCCATTTATGCGCTTTTTTAAAGTCACAGTTCCGAACATAGTCGGATACCTCAAGAGCGTAAAAACTCAAAATTGAACTTCCAAAAATTTTGCACATATAGTTAGATTGTTTAAATACTTTTTTTCTTACTTTAATTTAAACTTTTTTTATATATTTTTACGAAAATTATAGTAGAAAAAATAATTGCACACACAATAGGATCAACAGTTTACTTTTTCTACAAAATGCTATTTTTAATCAAATTTAATGAACCCTATATTTATAGGTTATTAAAAAAGGAATGTCAGAATGTATATTTAACTGGTTAGATTTATTCTATTAGAGTATTACTAAACGCCATGGTAATAGTTGACATTTGAGTGAATATAATAGACAAGCAGTAGGCATCATCCTATATTTACAGCTATAAGCCACCAGAAAAATTGTGTAGCTCTTCAATATATATAAACCTTTATTTACATTGACGCAGCTAAAATGAAGTCATGTCTGGTGTGGCCAACTTTATTACTAAAGCTACACAGTGAAAACATTTTTTATGGTCAGCACGTTAATAAACTTCGGTGTTTAGAGAAGAGGGAAGTGTTCTCGCCCAGCAGAGCGAGGCAACTGAGTATTCATCACACATATCTTGAAATCATTGCTTGAAAAGTAAGTGTTGCTATTTTTATTTATGATACAATCATAACTTTCACTTATTTTAATAATTGGAAAAATTGGTTTGGGTATAATATTTACTACTTTTCATTAAGAAATGGTAAACTTCAATGGAATGGCATCAATATCAGTGATATGCGATTTTTATTTTTAACAAGTTAGATTTGTTACTAAAATTATACTGATTGCTTCGATCAGAAGTTTCGAACTCGCGGCCCAAAGTGAATATTTTTGCGACCCGTCCAGTATGTTGCCACACATTAGTACATAATTAAATATCAAAAATTACTGCCGAAATAGGAAAGTTAGTAGCAAAAAAGAGATGTCAAGTGTCAGGATGTAAACATTAAATTTTTCTTGTTCTTTTATTTATGATTATTATGATATATTATTCGAAATAAAGTTATTTTTCAATGAATATTGACTTTCTTTGCTGCCCACCTAAAGTTAAACATTTTTTGTTTGGCCCAAGTTAACCTTTGAGTCTAACATTCTTGGCTTAGATAATAGGTTTTCAACGTCGGTGATAGTCCCCTTGTGGGTGTTTTAGCCTTTTAGGGTGGCAGTAAAAGACCCAGAGTAAGTTAGGGGTTTTGAGATGGTATAGAGTGTCTTGAGCAGATTGACCAAATATAGTCTAAAAAAGTCTAACAAAACAAGCTGATTATTCATCAAAAGTAAACTTTAATACTGGTTACCTTATGTTGATTGTATGTATCATAAAATTATATATTTGTGGCAATAGCTTTTTCAGATTTACAAGTAAAAAAAAATTATGGAGGCTTTAAAAAAAATTCTATTAGTTTTAGAATGCTTCTTAAAAATTTAATTCTTGTTTTCACCATGTATTATGAACGTTCTTATTTCTGTGGAATGGGAGGGGGTGATATCGAAATATTCACTAGAAAAGTTGTCACCAGTTCAAAAAAGGTCGCGAACCTATAGCTTAGATGATTAGGTAGTTTAAAATGACCTTGTTAAAATAACGTCAGATTGTTAAAAACTAACTATACATTACTTAGAATTTTCAAAGGAAATATGAAATCTGTAAATTATTAGTTGACGATATCTTACAATCATAATGAGAAAAAAATATTTTAATTGTTTACATTGAAATAAAGATATGTGTGCTTCTAAAGTTTGTCATAGAACAACAAACGTTTTGTGAATAAATATCTGAAAGTTTATGACAAGTCATTTGAAACAAAATTGAAATCTAAATTATTTATTTAAATTTCTCTGTTAACATACTTGTGAGGAATTTTGAAGTAAGAAGAATTTTTTTGCTTCCTAATTTTCAAATTTAAATAAAGCAAAATTTGCATAATTAATAAACAACGTTTTGTTGTCAATTCTTACAAAATTAAGAATGCAAAATAAAACTGAAGTCACAATGATAACTTAATGCGATTGCATGTTAGGAAAAATGTATATTCGTAATAAAACTAAATATTAAAAAGATATATAAAACATTTTTGTAGACAGATTTTCTCACCAAACAAGGAACATTTCATCGAAAGTGTGCATTTCTAAAAGAAATTATCAAATACATTTTTTTTCGCAAAAGTTTCTATTATAATTTTTTAAAATTTTTTTAATCGATAGTTTTTTTAGTATCTTTCCTTTCATATTTGTTGCAAAAACCTCAATACCAATACGCTACTTAAATTATACCTTTTAAGCTTTGAAAGTAAGAAGCTTTAATCGTACAAAGAGAATTATTAACGAACATTTAAACAATGTTTTTTAAAGCAAAATCTCATAGTTATGTACATTTCAGCAGTAATTGATTCATTTTCTGATTAATACTGTTTGATAAACTATGAAATTAACAGAAATGCAAATTTCTTTAATTTAAATAAATTAGTTTCAGGGGGATAAATAATTTGAAAAAACCTGCAGACACTTTTTTAAGAAATAATATAAATTCATATTTTATCTAAATAAAAATGAAATGTTTTTCTTTATTTAAGAAATGGGTAAATTGGAAATGTTTGTTCCTAAGAACTTGAAATAGTTACAATTAACAAAATCCTCAAAAGTAATTTAAGAAATAACTCAATAATTCATCTTTAAGAAATTTAAGTTATATGAAATAGTCGAATACATTATATAAATAGCTCTTCAAATGTGTAGACTTCACAGCTAATATATTAATATTGATACAAATAAATATTTTTTCTGCCTTATTCCTTTTATTATGAAATCTGTCTACAAGTGTCCGAATTTATTATAAATCAAATGTTCCAGGATTTGATCCACATTTTGATTCAAATTGAGTTTTAAATTAAATTAGATTTATTCAATTAAATTCTAAACTTAAAATGTCCATGTATTAGTGGATTCGCATCGTTATATATGAAGTAAAATATTATCAATCTAACTATTCTGCTGAAAACAGTATACAAATTTCCCCCCTATTTCTCTCATTACATTAAAAAAAACATTTAAAAGTGATTAGATATAAAGTTTATTTCATCATTTTTATGATTCATAAAATAACCTCTTGACATCGTTCAATTTATCTGTTTCAAATTTGTCTGGAATTCATGGTACTCAAGTAAAGCTGAATTGATAAAAAAGACCCAGCTGAATCACATGTTTTATTATGTACGCGTGCATTACTCTCCATTAAAACTAGTTGTAGATAGAATAAAAGATATTTTATATCTTTTTAGAACATTTTTCGCATTACGCTTTGTCTGTCATCTGCGTTTTTAATATTTCTGACCTTACAATGCTTTTCCTCTTTTTCTCATGCAAATTATTTTGATTTGTTAATCATTTACTTATTTTATTTACCTTTTAAGGTCATTTTAACAACGCAAATTATCCGATATCTTATTTTGAAAATTTTTGGTGTAATATTAAAATATAAATGAGTCTACGATATTATTTCAAAATTCTAATTTTTAGTATTGTTAATTTTCATTTAATACTACGAACTTTCAACTTTTGTTCCTTTTCTTTAGTATATTAACTCAATAACTGTGTAAATATTATGTATTTAGCCTACTTTAAGTATCGGTGGATTGCTTTTGTTTTGCAAACAAATTGATTTAATTATGTTGCTTTTATAAAGCAAAATACACATTTTATCTCATCTTGAATTTTAAATTTATTTAGACTAATTTTTTTTCATTAGTAGGAAATAAAATTCGAAAATCATAAAATTTTCATCCGTTAGAGTAGTGATTCCCAAAGTGGTCTATATAGACCCCTAGGAGTCTATGACGACTTGTAAGGAATCCACGACAGCAAGAAAATAATTTGGGGATCCATGAGGTGTAAGTGCTACGACAGTTCTCAGTGAACCAGATCGTGATTTTAATTTTAAAAGAAAATTTAATCAAATGGAAACCAGATCTTACCTTGAATGCATTTATTTACTATACTTAATGAGGCTAATTTGCAGTCATGTGACAGCATAAATTTTATTAAAAAAAGGACCATCCTTTAAGCATTTATTGCCAGAATTAAGTGAAAGGAGTATAATATTGGATGAAACGAATTTTCCTTGTCCCTTTATTCAGATTTTGAAACTAGGTTTGAGAATGCATTCACTTGGTCATTACCACAGAAGACAATGAATTCTCTCTCCTATGGTCACATTAAAAAAAATGTCATATTACAAGAGGAGCTGATCGGAAAAGGGAGTAATGGAGTAAAGTTTAGAAACACATGTCAGCAATTTTGGCTTTAAAGAGATGCCCATTATTTACCTCGAGTTATGGAGTATTGGAGAAAGCTTTTAATTGATTTTCCTAGAGAGAAGTTTCAGCGCGGTTGTCAGCTAGACACTACTAATCGAGGAAATTTAGGGTTAAACCTGACAAGATTAATGACAACTGTTAAAAATTTGCTATTAAAACACCAGAATCATTCATATCATTATAAACATTTGTTTTTCAATCAGTTAATTTATGTATCACTCAAATTTTAAATTTTATACTTCACTGCAGTTAGAAATTTATATTATTTGAAATAAAAGTAGCTCTGTATCAGCTGTCATAAACACATTTAAGTTAAAAAAATTTGCAAAAATTTCCTATTACGTAAGCAGGGGTCTACTGCAAACCGAAAAGCATGGCAAGGGGTCTACGAGACAAAAAAGTATGGGAACCTCTGCGTTAGAGTATTCTTCATTATATCAAGTAAAAAGAGCATTACCAATATCCTAATACTACTAAAAATGGGTTTAAATAGAATTTTTCCTTTTTTTCGATTCAAAGTAGCCCTATTAAAAGGGAAAAAATATAAATTTTATCTTATCCCTTTAATGATTCATAAACCATCCTTTTGACATCGCTCCTTTTTAATCACGTCAAATATGTTTCGAATTCAAGGAATTATAGCAAACCTGAATTGATAATAAAAAAATAGCTGAATAATCCGATTTTGTCTTGTACGTACATGTTACTTGTCATTAAAATGCATTACTATTTCTTTTGACCGTATATTTTTGCCAAAATTTTTAAAAAATCATCAAATGTTTCTTATGATCCCCAGAAGTTAGTTTTTAATATTCTTTTAAACTTAATTTCAAATAAATTTTAAAACAAAAATAAAAATTCTAATTTCGATGGAAATGCCCGACTCAGAACATGCTCAATTCTCACATGTTTAATACTATGTCAATATTTTCTATGAAATGGGATAGAAAGAAAGTAATAAAGGAGATACATAAAAATAAATGCGATTTATTGTAGACACTATCACATTCCATCTCTCATCAATTACAATATCAGATCTGGTATAACAAATCCAAAGTGAGGCAATTCAATAAAGGTATTTTTGTAGCCTTCAGACAAAAAGTGACAACGCTCCTAAAAATTCTGAATAATAGCATTAGCAATTAGACCACTTCATGAAAAGACAGGTAAAAAAATATTTAATTTTGTTTTAAAATTTTATTTTAATCTAAAAACTTAAGAAAAATATTGTTCATTATATTTTTGGAAATTAAATTCATTACCAATGAAAGAATCAATACACAGTGACACAAACAAACAATATATATTTCTTTTCCTTATATAAAATATATAATATTACGATTAATGTGATTTAAAGTTTCTTTAAAATTATAATTAAAAGCAATCATAAACTTATTCATTTCTTTGTCACTTGGGTTTTAAACGCAGAATTTAGTAAGAACTGTAAAAGTAATACAATAATAGTATAAAATCAGCTAATGTGACTAGAATTTTTTTTTATTATGAATTCTTTTAGACTTGTAATTTTCTAGAAAAGTTTTTTTTATTAAAAATAAGTGTTTGAATGTGTTCTTGTTTATTTTTTTCTTTCTCAATAGCAGTTTCTAAGAAAAGTTGATTCTCAACTAGCTAAGTAAGCAAACTAAGAAATTTGAAAAATTCCGCTTGCTCATCGTAATGTCTTGAAAAATGGAAAAAAATTCGTTACTTTTTGCCCTTTTTTTTGAAAAAAAAAAACTTAGTAATTCATAACTTGTTTAACTTAGTAATTCATAAGGCTATTGTTGCCAACCTGTAATTTGGAATGTAACGAGAGAGTAAAAAATCAAAGCTTTCAAATTTCCAATATTTGTTCTTCGAGCGAAGAGCTCAAAAAATAAATTTTTGTAAAATTAGTAACATTTATAATGTTATTCGAATTTATTTCTTCATCCATAATTAACACAACTTTATCAATAAAAAGTATGTTTTCTATTTCGTTTGTTTTTAACGCTAAAGGTGGACTTATTATGTAATCTAAATTGTAAAATTCTCCAATATTTTTATTCAAATGAATATGGCCTAATGTCAGAGTTTTGTGAAAATTTAACTATGTTTTATCTTGATAAAGGGAGTCGTTCATATGATGCCCTTTCTTGATTCAGCACCACTCATGTTTCGAAATGTTCAATCTTTAGTTTCACACAGACTTCTATCTTAAGTATATAATGTGGAAAATTTAGAAATCTATATTATTACACCATAATCTTTTAAGACAAATGACACAGTTGCAACTGTTGCTCTATCAGATACTCCCTAAATAGTGTCTGACCAATATTATGTTTAGTTTTATTCTCATTTGCCATGGTTCTTTTGATTTCTGCCAAGCTGGAGTTTTGAACTGATCATAATTACTAGCATTATCTCAGATCACATCCCCCGTGTATTTTTATTTGCTTAATATCAGTAGACTTCAATTTTTAGCTTCCTAAGTTTCACTGCAAATAAAGGAATTAAAGGCCAGGGGCTCCTTGTTCGCTGTTTTTCTCTTTTAACCCTTTTTTCTATATATATACTAGCCGTTACCCACCCGCTTCACTGGGTATTTCACGATGTTGTATAAATGTATACTGTTTACATATATATGAATTAATGATATCTAGCATTAAGAATTCGATTGTGTAAAAATATATTTATAGCTTTAACTCTCGCCTCTTGATATAAAAAGAACATAAATTATAATATCTAATTCCTATTTATATCTAAAATAGAAGTAGAAATATTTTTTGCGCTCACTTAACCTAATAATCAAGATGATTTTAACCAAAGCAACTTTCAGTTTCAACTTTCCCCAAAACTATTTTGTTGCGGATCTCTACACCATGAAAGGAATTCGCTTACCAAATTTTAACACTGTACGTCTAATAGTTTAAAAATGGAAATTAACGCCCCTTAAGCCCCCGAAAAGCCACTTAGGAAACGATATTCACAAAACCCATCTTACGGCAGATCTCTACTCAGTGAATGGAATCTGCTGACTCAATTTCAAGATTTTACGTCTAATAGTTTAAAAAGGGAGTTAATTGCCTATATATATAACGCCCCTTAATTCTCCACAACGCCACTTGGGGTCGATTTTCACAAAACCCATTCTGTAGGGGATCTGTACTCTATGAAAGGAATCCGCTTATCAAATTTCAAGACTTTACGTCTAATAGTTTAAAAATGAAAATAATTATGTGTAACGCCCCTAAAACCCCCGCAACCGCCACTTAGGAAATGATTTTAACAAAACCCATCCTATAGCGGATCTCTACTCAATGCATGGAATCGGCTTACTAAATTTTCAGATTTTACGTCTAATAGTTTAAAAAAGGAGTTAATTGCCTATATATAACGCCACTTAATTCTCTACAACGCCACTTGGGAGTCGATTTTCACAAAACCCATTCTGTAGGGGATCTGTACTCTATGAAAGGAATTCGCTTACCAAATTTCAAGACAACGTCTAATAGGTTAAAAATGGAAATAATTATGTGTAACGCCCCTTGGAGTTTGATTTTTTGTAAAAATCATTATGTAGGGAATCTCTACTTTATGAAAGAAATATGTGTACCAAGTTTCACGTCTGTACATCTAATAGTTTATTAAAGGAAATAATTATATATAATGCCCTTTAAACCCCCGTAACGCCCCTTGGGGTTCGAATTTTGCAAAATCCGTTCTTAGCTGATGTCTACTCCATGAAGGGAACCTACCTACCAAATTTCAAGTCTGTAGGATTAATAGTTCCGGAGATATCGTGATTAGTCAGTGAGTCAGTCACTGAGTGAGTGAGTCGCTTTTCTCCTTTACATACAGAGTGTTTTTTTTTCCAGGTATAGAAGTTTAAGTTGGCATTACTTTCCAAGATGGCGACCGATTTAACAGCTGTCAAATGATTTATTCTCAGTTTGGTTTGGCAATTCATCATGAAGAGACTCACGCCTGAACTACGCTTTCAAATTGTGCAATTTTATTTCGAAAATAATGGTCGATTTTTATAAGCGAATTTTGTTTAGCGATGAAGCGCACTTCTGGTTGAATGGCTACGTCAACAAACAAAACTGCAGCATTTGGAGTGAAGTTAATCCACAAGTGTATGTCGAAACACCGTTACATCCAGAAAAACTGACTGTTTGGTGTGCTTTATGGGCTGGTGGAATCTTTCTTCAAAAACGATGAAGGCCACAACGTTACAGTCAATGGTGATTAGTATAGAGCCATGATTACTAACTTTTTCATTCCTGAATTGAACAATCATGATGTCCAGGAGCTGTGGTTCCAACAAAACGGCGCAACATGTCACACAGCTCGTGCCATAATCTATTTATTGAAAGACACGTTTGGTGTCCGCCTAATTTCACTTTTTGGACCTGTGAATTGGCCTCCAAGATCTTGTGATTTAACACCGCTAGACTATTTTTTGAGGAGCTATGTAAAGTCATTGGTCTATGCGGATAAGCCACAAACGCTTGATCATTTGGAAGACAACATTCGCCGTGTTATTGCCGATATACGGCCACAAATGTTGGGAAAAGTCGTCGAAAATTGGACGTCCAGATTGGACTACATACGAGCCAGCCGTGGCAGTCCTATGCAAGAAATCATACTTAAAATTTAATGCCACAAGATTATCTTTCGAATAAAAAAAATCATGCCAATCGAATAATACATCGTTGTTTTATTGCAATTTAAAGTTCTATACCTCTCAAAAAAACACCTTTATATAGATTTGCGTATTTGTTTCCTGCAAGTTTAACCATCCAAAGTTGCTTAAGACATGCTTTCTTTTCAGAAACAAAAAACATAACCAGTTAAAGAAATTTGGTAGATTTTTTCAATAATGAAAATAAATTGCAATCATGCACTCACACATATTTGGATTTTTTTTTGTCAAATACAGTCTACAATAGAACATTTTCATGCTATTATATTCAAAAGCAGACTTTGAAGGTGAAAGAAAACTAACTTCAAAAAGTTTTAAACTTTTTTTATGCAGGAAAATTTGTTTATATCTCAAGGGTTCATGTACATTTTAACATAATCTTTATTATGACACTTAAAAGTTAGCTTTACTGATTGACTGCAAGACAAAATAACTTGATAAATTGGCGAGGGATGATTTCGTTTCCAAATTAACTAGAATATGACACATGTAAGCCGTTAATTACATGCAAGGTGGAACGCAAACATGTGAGCTACAATAACAGTTCGATTTTTTGTCATCATATTATGCAAAAATTTCTCCAGAAATCTAATTTTAAGGATCATTCTTTTCAATGAGAAAGTGGAAATTAAAAATATATTTCCTATTTGCTTAATGTTTAGTTATTAAAGATAAAAAAATAATAAATTTTACAAAAATTCGAAATATTCCTAATTTTTTTTTCTATAAAAAAATATGTTTTTGAGCTTTTTATGCAAATAATAAAGGTTTTAAATTTAAATGCTTCAATTTTTTTCCCTGATTATCATATCCCAAACTAAATATATCATGAATCATCCTAAAAGCAGCATAAGTTATCGTTATGGACTCTCCGATAGAGCAAAAGCTGCAAATGTATCATTTGTCCTTCAAGATTTTAGTGTGATAAATGACACCGATTTTGTAGAAATACAAAAAAACCCCTGGATTTGGAGATGTTTAAGAACCAATATCTAAACTATAAATCCAATTCGAAAATTGTTATAAATTAGTTGTATCAACTAAACTTCTATTTTTTTTATTTCCAATATAAAAAAAGGATATATCGATTTAAACTATGGACACAGTATTTGTTCTCTCAGTAGGCTTTATTTAAAAACACACAAATGAAATAGTAATATAATACCAAAAATAATGAAAGAAATTATAACATTCAGATGAATATATGAAAAATTAAGTAGGGTTTATATTTATAAATATAACGAATCAAAACTGTTATTGCGATTGCTTTACTTTTCATGTGTAACCAAATTATTGATCCTTATCACTTGGCACTCATATTTGAGTGTACCTTTTTCGTTAGGATTTACATTAATATATGACAAAATATAATTCTGAATCATCACCGCAGATATTTAGTCCAATAGTGGAATTAATAGAAATCAATGTATTACACTAAGAAAAATTTTAAGTGTTTCTACGAGAATGGCATTTTTTTCACTCCTGTTTCTAAAAAAGTTAATGATTTTATGGATTTAAAACAAAACCAAATTACATACTATTTTAAAAGTTAGAAAAAACAAATTTATATCCCGATGCTTATATATATATAGAACATCTGAAACAAATTTCCAATGAAAAAAATTCGAATAATAGTTAATTTTGTTATATTTAACTACTCATGTTCGGTTTAATTACTTAAAACATGAAATTGAATAGAGAAAAAAATAAATGAGTATAAACAAAATTTTAAAAATTATTATCATAGTTGAAAAATTATTTGATTTAACCACACAAGTAAATTCTGAAGTAACAATAGCAAAATATTTTATTTTATTAAAAAAATGCATTTTTGTTAATAAATACTTTTTTTACTTTTAGGTCTCAAGAATTATTGCAATTAAGAATTAAAATGGAACTTAAATATTTGTTGCAAATTTTATGTGTGTATATTTTAGTATTGGTCTGCACAGCACAAAAAGAAACAGATAAGTATGTCTTATGTATTTAATATTATTGATTTAATTTATGTGTTTCCAGTATCAATTTTACTTTACTTTTATAATGCAAAGCGTCATTTTACAGACATTTTAAATGTATGGTTATTCTATTATTTCTAATGTATCCCCCCCTAAAATTATGAAATCAGTTACCTTTAAACATACATTTAGTTTCACGAAAAAAATAGTTATAAAACAAATTTATGGCCTTCTCTTTTGTATGTTTTTATGATAGATTTCTAGAATGGTGATAATTTCCATTCACTGCCAAAAATTAAGTACGGAGCGATAAATTGCAAAAATATTCGATACATTTATCTTCTTTGACTATTACGAAATGTGGCAGGAAAAATGTTTATGCATGAAACGAAAGAAAGAAGTGCATTCAAAAATAAAAATAATAATTCAATTTTCATAATTAATAAGACAAATTAGTCATCAATAAAATGATGATCAAATCCAAAACAGACTAAAACTGAAAATGATTGTGTACATGGCCGCTCCTCATGCTCCTACAAAAGTTACAGCTTTTGATCATACTTTCTACAAGATAATCAACCACTGCAGAGCAATTTGAAACTATGAGAGAGACTAAGAGGGTTGGGAAACATACAAGCAATGTTTAAACGAGAGCTTCCCATCTATTTTCAAACTGTGATTAAGGTAGCACGAGTACGATGGACAAACCATACATGTAATCCACTTACTCTTCAAGCTGCCGTGAAAGATATTTGATGACCAAAAACTCTCAGGATACTGACTACAGGTATTCGGACAACTGTTTGAATGGTTTGGAATAATTTCCAAAATTATGAGGTGATAGAATGATGAATACCAAAACTCTCAGAATCCGTTATTCATTTTCTAGAAGCAGTAGAAATATCTTTGGTTTGAAAAAAATTGCACGAAAGTTATAAACACTTTTTATTTTAACACTTACATGCAACTCATGTAAACTTTTACAATGCTGGACCTTTTACATGCCTTCTTTTTTAGATATTTCTCAACCCGATACCATGATTGACTGTTAAATAAATTATTTGTCACTTGCATACTTCCATCTACTAGTGTATGGAATTACAATCTCTCAAATTTGCAATGGTTTCCGGAAATTAATATTTTCATTACTTAAGTTTTGGTCGTAACATATATATATTTCGGTTTTGTTAGATTAATGTTCATCTCTCATTAGTAGAGAATTTACTCTCTCTCTCTCTCTCTCTCTCTCTCTCTATATATATATATATATATATATATATATATATATACATATATATATATTATAAAGAGAGATAGTCTAGAATATGTATACAGTGGACCACAAAATCAAAAATTTTATGACATCCGCAACTTGTTCTTCATAAAATGAGATAATCAATTTTTTAAAAACTGTATAACTATTGTTTTTTTATATTAATAATCAAAAAGCTACTAAAAATTACGCCACAAACGTCATCGTACACTTAACAAAAATCTCAATGAACCTTTAAATATTGTATTTCTTTCTTAGTAATTTCTATTTTGATTTTCTTCATGCGTTTGAGAATATTGTTTTTACTTCTTATTATGTGTTTGTATGTCATGTTTTATTTTTTCAAATCAAACCCTCGACAAATATGTACTACTTGACTAAATAAAGTGATTGAGGAGGTGTTTTCAAAATTTGGCGTCAGTTGTAGAAATAGCAGCTGCCTACATTGAGAGCAGTGTGCTTGGCGTCATTACCCTTTTAAAAAATGAAGGCGTCTCCAATATCGAAATTTTGTGTGGATAATTTAAAATTTCTCTTTAAAATATTTAAATAGAGTTCGTGATTCACAATATTATCAAAAAAGCACCAAATCATCTCATCCTTAAGCCGATTTACACCCCTACGCAAGAAAACCTCCAGCTTCATGCTTCAGTAATTAGGTGGAGGTGTTCTTGTTCCACATAATTCATGGGATTAAATTCCTTATTTTTCATATACAAACTGTTATACGCCCATTGGATCCAAATATGTTGCATTTCCTGTCATTCCAATCAATTTGTTGGCAATGATGAATTTTCTGAAACTTAATACCAAGAATCAAGTTGGATCAGTGAGCCATGGAGGTGAAAGTGTTCTTCCGTGGAGGTGTAAATAGACTTCAGGATTCATCAATTTTTTTTATTTTTTGATGGCATTGTGAATCATTAGTTCTATTTAAATATTTTTAAAAACTATTCTAAATTATCTGCCCAAAATTTGTATCTTGGAGACGACTCCCTCTTTTTTAACAACATAATGACTCTAAACTCACTTCTCTCAACGTAAGCCGCTGGTGTCTCTATAACTATCCTTAAATTCTGAAAACACTACCTCAACCATTTTATTCAACCCAGTAGAACATATTTGATTTTTAAAAAATGAAAACATGAGATATATACCCATAATGTGAAATAAAAACAATAATCCTAGAAGCATGGATGAAAATCAATATAAAAATTACAAAAAAAATGATTTAATCTATAACAAGACGCTTAAAAGTTTTTATGGGCACTAAAAGATTTCCTACTAAATACTAAATTAAAAAAGGAACACACTATTTAAAGCTATGTTGAGATTTTTGTTAAGTA
>BMAU01011610.1:0-203121 GCA_019973935.1 Trichonephila clavipes
ATTTCTTGTTTTACAAATTAATATTATTTTCAATCAAGGGCATAGTTACCGCCGTATTAATGATATGGGCCATGGCGAGTCCCAAAGGCAGTGACGGGAATCGCTTGAGAGGGATGGGCCCCCAAGGAACTTTGATGGGGCCACACAAATTTCACTGTCTTCAGTTAAATTATTATATTCATGAATTAATTTCCAAATTAAGCTTTCTTTTGTTTCTAATCTGCATTATTAAAATTTCGGTGAGAAGTAGGCGCAGCAATTTGTATTTATTAAGCATGATCTGCGTTTATATTCTTGTAATGTGATTTTTAGTGTAGCCGATTATAAGCGTAGGATAAAATTAGGTCCATACTTTGCTTACACAAGTTGTTGAGGCCTCTGAAGCTTGGGGACCCCATATCATTGATACGGCAGTAGCTATGCCCCTAACATCTGGCCGAACGATTAATACGCCCGATTGAAACAGAAAGAATGTTTTGTTGCTAAAGAGAAATTAATTTTAAGCCCAATTCAATGGATATAATTAATTTAATAGAGGACAGTGAAATTTATTAAAAATAAATATTTTAATGATTTTCAAAATTTATTACAATAAATGCTCATTTAGAAAAGAAAAGAAATATAGAAAGAGCTGAGATTTTGCTATATTTTTTTTTGTGATGAAATGCTTTAAGGCCAACTTTTTAACCATATTTTTTGAAAAAGTACCTTTGGCATCCAACAGATGGCGTTGGTTTCAACTCGGGAAAGGATGACGTGAAAGCGATGATGTTTATAAAAGATAACCCTTCGTTACTTTGCGCAACGGGGTGAGGGTTTGATTTGATTTGGTCTAGCACTGTTCCAGCTAAAGGGCTTTTGATTTTTGAACCATGGTCAGTGACATGGACGACACCTGAGCTGGCACCCTCTCCTAACTACCACCACACCAACGGGAGGACGTTTCAGCTCTCGACAGAACGTGCATCGCTTTCCTGCGCCTACACGGCGGGTCTTTTAGTACTGGGCATCGTAAACCTATAAACAAAAAAATGAGTGAGAGATATAGTCGGTAAAAAGTGCTGCAATAAAATAAACAAAGGAGTTTTTAGAATTTCCGTGGAAATGGAGCTGTCTATTTTTTTAATTCCGTGTAAAATATTTTGGGATTTCCATGAGTGAATGAACAAGTACGTTTTACATTTTTCTTGGGTATCATAAACATTGGTCAAATGGTTAAGAATAAAGAGGCAATTTAGAAAGGAATTTTTAATTTTGGAGGAAGGACTGATAGACCTCCAGTTTTATTTTGTAGAGTTATCTTTTTTATTGGTCTTAGCGTATTTAATTCAATTTTTGTTTGTTGTTAGGTATGTAATAAATTTCTTTCTGCTCATATCTTAGATAAAAATGAAAATAGCTTTGAAATGGCTGTTTAAGAAAAATCAGGGAAATAATCATTTTCAAATAGAGTCTTTCACAAGAAAATGTTACTTTTTAAGAAAAATAACCCAGAGCAAGTTTTTCACAAAACAGTTTGTATAATTCTGTTTTCAAACACATCTATTTTCTTGTTTTACAAATTAATGTTATTATTTCCGGTAGGCATGAAAATATGACAAAAACTTCACTAAATTACAGTCGTCGCTAAAACCTGGAAGAAAAGTTCGTTATTTGGAAAATTTCGTGAAAATGGTGATTTATCTTTCAGTATAAGTTTAAAAACCACTTTAAAACCATAGTTCGATAAATGGGAAATGCAACCTGTTTGAGATTGTTTGACAAAAAAAGAAAGTCATAAAATGTTCTTGGTTTCAGGAAAAAGTTCATGAAATAGAGAAATTCGCAAGATAGAGGTTCGCAAAATGGGGCGCTGACTATATTATATTCATCGAATTAATTTCCAAATTAAGCTTCCTTTTTATTACACTTACTTAAGTTGGTATGGAATTAAAAAACCTGTATCCTTTTGTTGAATTTTAATAATTGTTCTTACAGATAATCCGAGAAAAAGCATGAATATTGTTAAATTTGGAAATCTGGAAAGAAATATGAACATTTTTAAAAATATTAACTTAAGTCACATCATTTAAACAAATTTTTAAGCCTTTCAACGTATTATTAATGAATTGAAAAAATATATTTATTGGTGTCAGTAGTTTTTGACATTCATCGTATTAAAATGACCTTTAAATTTTAAAATAATTTATTTTTCAAAATTCTTAGTTTGAACTTAATACTAAATCTTTAATTTCGTTATAGGATGAGTTAAAACATATTTTAGAATTTACTTTTTTGCCAATATTAGAAACCAAACAAAATATCAATGAGTCATCGGCTGCTGCTTCGTGAATGTTTATGGTAGATTAGAGACCGAAGGAAAGAATGGTAGAATCAGTCCGTACACAGAATACTTTCAAAAGGGAAGCTATCTTCATAACCTTTACGATAAAAATCTGTTGGTTTTAATATTTCCAAACCTCAGCTCTTGTATACACCATACGGTTGAATCACTGCAGTTGCATTGGTTACACTAGTACGACGTTTCGCACAGACCGGAGGTACAGTCAGTGGTATACTACTTTTCTCAGAAGATACTCACAATAAAATAGAATCTTCTAATTCAATTTCAATTACAGTTTAGTTAAAATTAAGCTACACTCATACACACTGGCTATTACCCACCCCATTTGCTGGATATTTCATAATGTTGTATGACTGTATATTGTCTTTTTAAGTTGCTGATGTGTCTAATTTCTAGAGCATTACGCTTTTGACTGAATTGAAAAACATTGTTGTAGCCCTGGCCTATTGATTTAAAAAAGGAATGGGAGAATTTCAAAAATGGCCGTGCATTTACCTTTTACACACACCCGCATTATCCATTGGAAGTCGTTCCACAAAACTCTTTTCTTAGCCGGATCTCTATTCAACAAAAAGAAAGATGCTTGACAAATTTAAATTCTGTGGGTTTAATAGTTCAAAAACGGGGATTTTCTTTTGTCCGTTCCTTCCTACATCCTCCTTGGCAATCGATGAAAACCCTATTCTTCCACTCAAAAAAATAAAAAAAAGCCTGCCAAATTTTAAGCTTTTGGGTGTAATAGTTCATAAGGGAGAGTTTTTCTGTGACACCCTAAAAATCCTCTGTGGAATTGTTTTCCGCAAAATCCGTTTTAACAGTTCTCTACTCAAAATGTAAAAATTAAATAATTCAGAAATTTCGTGATGAATGAGTGAGTAAATCTCTTTTTTGTTTCCTACATATAGATATAGATAAAATCTATTACTTGTTTTTTCCTTTTTTATATTTTAATCGAAAATGATCAGCTGTCTGAAGAAATTGCAAAATGACGAATAGGTTTTAGAATCAGCGACAACGAAAAGAGAGGAAAGCTCCTTTTTCAAAGAAGAATGTCAGTAACGGATGCCATTATTACTTATTCACATACTTTCACTAGAAATCAAGCAGATTTCAGTTAGCAGTGTAAATATATTAAACCCAAAATTACAATTTTTTTCCATAAAAATTAATCAAAGTAATTGAAGATCTTAAAGTGCAATGGAAAATGCCATTTCTTAGGAAAAACTCATCATTTATTTCTGGCACTTAAAAGATTATTAGTTTTAAAGAAAAGTAGCTGAGTTGGAGCAGCTTTAAAAGAGCAAAAATCAGAGACACTGATCTATATTCCAACAAAAAGTACTCATGAACGTTAAGCGGTAATTTTTGTTGTGCACTGTTTTCAGGAAAGCAAGTAGAATTTTTTGTAAAATCAATTCCCACTTAGGTCAACAATGAAAATTTTTATTTTAGTTACTTTTTATCAAATAATTACAATTAATATAAATATGTATATACATATGACAGAATCACAATATTAAGAGGCAAAAAGAACCTTTAAATTATCATCAAAACTTTTTAACCACACTAAATTGTAATTGCACTTTACAATAAAGTTGAATACAATAGGTAAGAATTTATTTTTAAAACTAGTGTAAAAAGAATGCTGAGGTCTAACTAGCATATGATTATTTTGGTTATAAAATCTTCACAAATTTAACAAAGCTGTTTTATCCATTGGTGCTGCCATCTAGAGTGGATCAATATCGAATGAAATATGGTCTTTAAAACTATAATTAATGCAATGAATATTTGAAAACGATATTAACATCAAGTGTAATCCACTACAAGTTTAAAAAAATGTATTAAAGCTATGGAAAAAATAAAAAGTTTTTTATTAATGATTGAAAATTTGAACACGATATGTAAATAAATATATATAGGGAGAGTGTGAAATAATAGTAGGAATTGGAAAATGAATACAATAATACACACACACACACGCAATTCTGATTATATTAGAAGAAAATTGGGATTAATGTTGATAGTTCTAAAAGAAATAGATTACGGTTTGATTGGATTAATTAAAAATTCTTATTTTAAATTATAAAGCAATTTTTTCCGTTAAGTTATTTTATTTTAAAGATTATGACTAGTTGCGGGAACATTTTTTTTTTTGAAATAATGCTGAAAGTTCATCATCAAATGACAAAAATTATACGAATTTATTTGCTAAATTTCACTCTGAAACTAATACATTATTTTTTTAAAAAAGATCATCACACATCCTGTCATTACCTTACCTAAGTTAATATTTTTAATAATTGATAAATACTCAAAAGTGTAAAAAAGTATTAAAATGCACCTCGGTTTCGATATCTAACTCGGTTCTCGTTTTTGCTGCTTTCTGACATAAAACTGTGTTATAACTTCATAAATAAATTGAAGCACAAACAAAAGTAAAGGTATTTTTAGAAAAAACAGAAAAATTCAACTATATACACGAAGTAAAAAATCGTCATTTTTCATCAAAATTGACGTTTTGCACTTTAGCTACTATGTTTCGATAATACCTTTTAAAAATAAATCTGAATTTTATAAAAATACCCATGTAAGTTTCAGAATTACGAAGTTTAAAGAACATGAATCCCTTAATGTTAAATGAGCATTATTTTAAAGGGTTCTAGTGAACTCTTTTCAAATCATTTTGCACAACGATATGTGTTTTATCCATTACTAAGAATATAAACCTTATTTATATTAATATTATTATGAGAAAATTTGTGTGTGTGCTTGTGACCACACGGCAGAAGTAAAAGTTCCGATTTTTATAATGGGCTAGAGAATCCAGTTGTTTGATGTACCACGTTTTCTTTAACGACATTTTCGCATAAAGGTGTCAGATACTTCTCTTTTTCGTGCCAGTAGATTCAATAGGTCCTGGAGAACGGCCTGTGACACGTTAGCGTCCGGACGTACTTTGAACGCCCGCATACGAATTCCGGTGCACAGTGCCAGCGTGCTGATTGGTGCCACTTCAGTATCGCTTTGAGCTCTTTTAGAGCCTCACGCAAACTTCGCCTTCTTGATTTACCTAAATCAAAAAAAAAAAATACCATGACTGAAATTTTGGATTTGACCCGGCTATGGACTTGGATACTGAATTGACTAATGGAATGGATAACAATGACGATCGACACCCTATGGAAAATGAACTGCCTTTACTCCTCAAGATGACCTCGCCCCGAACTCCACACCTCACCAACTGTGAGCAAAAATGAAGATACTGGCAAGAAACATCAAATACTACACTATCACCATCGAGAACATCAAGGCTAACATAAGATCCTCAAGCTTCATGGATTAAACGACGAAGACTGCCATATCATGAAAGAACACCTCCAAAGACTCGACAACCACACCGCCCTCAACGCACTAACGGTAAGTGAGTTTTCCTCTCTTCCCAGCTGTGATAACTTCTCCTGTGCAGAACACCACACTCCTTAAATACTCCCACCAAAAATAATGATAACGAATTTCCTACTCTACCGAAAACTGCCTCACCAAAAGAAAAGACAATGAATCTGAATTTGTTTCCCCACCAACCGTAAACTTTCTAAAAAACCAAAATACTCCACTGGCTACTGATCAAAATTTTAAAATCAATCTCTCCAACAAATTCAACGCCCTCGAAATTATGACTTGAAATCGATCCCGTAGAAGGAACCTCGACCGCAACGTCGTCAACAATGCTAACGCTGTAAATAACAAGAAAAAAACCCACAACCAATGCCACCGTTAATAAATCAGCCGATCTCACGAAGAACCTCCCCCCACCAGTAATGCTAAAATAACTTTAGACTTCCGAGAGCAAATGAGAGTGATAAACAACTTCATGCCAAAATTCGTAGCAAAAAATGACTGAGAATATTTTAAATTATATTGCGACACATGATCAATACCATGAACTTCCTTGCATTTCTCAAAATCCAATATCAATTCTACTTCATTAAACTCTAAAGCAGAAAGACCTATCAAGGTAGTAATTAAAGGACTACCCAAAAAGCAAAACCTGAAGATATAGAAAAAGACCTAATCGATCTGGGATTTCACCGTTGATCGATTTCCCAGCTAATTGAAAAAATAACTAATCAACCACTCCCAGTATTCTTGGTATCCTTACCAAGAAACATGACCAACGCTAATATTTTTAAGCTAGATAAACTTTCATTTTTAAACGTTACAGTAGAGGGGCCACGATAGCAAAGGGGTGACCCAATGCTATAAATGCCAACATTCAATCACACGGCAAGCAATTGCCATATAAAACCTAAATGTCTTAAATGTGGGGAACCCATCAAACAAGTGAATGCGAGATCGATAAGGTCGAAACTATGTACTGCGTGAATTGTGAAGTTATGCTATGGCCACATGGCCAATTACTCAAAATGTCCACTATACCCCCAAACCACGCAAAGGAGCAACAATAAAAACCAAATTACACTACAATAGTTAACAGTCTAGTCCGCCCAAACGTATTTTTGCGCAAGCAGCAGCCCAACAGGAAAAGAATAAGAATACCGCCCTCACCCCCCAACAGATGGCACCACGAATCGGTCAGGTTCCTGTACTACAATAACAGCACAAACTCAGGCCGCAACAACTCACATTGCAAAGCAACAAAACCAGTAATGCTAAAAACGAATGTGTATGGGTCTCATAACCCAAACACTAACTCAAACTATTCAAGCTCTAACACTACTTGTTCAACAAATTAATAGTATAGACTTCTCATCTAACACCCCCTCAACCATCCAATGCCAATAAAATAAATCTCAACGAAAAAGAAGGAAATACGCGCCTTAGTAGAGGCTCTTCTAGATGACTACGATGAATAGACACCAAATAAGCGGCCCGAGTTTGTGTCCTGGAACGCAAACGGCCTACTACAAAACGTCTCAGAATTAAAATTTTTATAGAGAAGTACGATCCTGACATCTTACTAACCTTAAGAAACACGTTTGAGACCCACCCTCAACATAAACATTTCAAATTATAAAGCATGTGCCAGGAATGACCGCATCTCGAATGGAACTACTCCTACTCTCGGTGGTACAATAATTTTTATTAAAAAATCTATTCCGCATTTCTCCCCATCCCCCACCTGCATTATATAGAAGATACCACCGTAACTATTACCCCCGAATATTAGCAACTTCCTCAATTACTTGTATTTATATTCCCCCTAGATCTGATAAAAAAACTTATTCACTGTTGATATTGAGGCTCTCATTCAAGCCAACAGTAACTGTGTGATTTTTGGCGATTTTAACGCCACACACAGTGCATGGAATTGCTCCAAAAACTCTCCCAGAGGTATTGGATTAAAATACTTCACTGACGACAATAACCTAGAAATTGCTTTTCCCAACTCTCCAACCAGATATGGATACAACTCCTCGAATACTCTTTGATTTCGCAATAATTAGTAACTTCAACTACCCCTACAATATTGTATCCATAAACGACCTTTCGTCAGACCATAACCCTGTCATGTTAAACTTTAATATTGCTACCCCCATCCATAAAGATAATCCTAGAGCAATTACCACCTGTTGGTCTGCCAGAAAAAAATCTCAAAAATGAAATTAAACTCTTCGACTATGCTAAAATCAACAGTGAATCTACGTTAGAAGAAAAAGTAGCAAAGTTCGCGGATGCGGTTAGCTCCACCCACAACTTAGCTTCCAAGTCAATTAAAAACACCCGGACACAGCTAACACGCCACAAACACATCAACTATCTAATAACTTGTAAAAATAGTGCCAGAAATTATACCAACAGACACTAAATCACACTACACAAAACTGAAGCCAACAGACTTCAAAAAATTAATTAAAAGAAATCAGGATACACGCACAAAAACACTTGGAACGCCAAACTCGAATCACTTGAAACCCAAGATAACAGTTCTGGCGCATGCAAAAAATACTTTCGCAAAAAACGCTTAGACATTCCAAATTTAACTGACCCAATGGCATCGCTAACAACGATGAACAGAAGGCCAACTTAATTGCAAACACTTTTCATAGACAATTACACGGAAAAATAAAAGACCAGGGAAGCACACTACCAACATAGACTCTGACGTCACTAATACACTAACAAGATTTTTCTCTACTCCACCTTCATCTCCTATCTCTCCCACAGACCCAGACGAGATCTGTGACTATATGAAAAAAACTAAAAAAACTCAAAGCACCTGGAATCGATAATATCACCAATAAAATGATTAAAAAAATTTCCTTTAAAATTATCTTAATCTTTACCTACATTATTAATAAAATTTTTATTACTCAGGCACTTTCCATAAACTGAATGGAAAGTTGCAATTGTTTTTCAATTCACAAAGCCTGGAAAAAACAAAATTCTCAGATGCCTACCGGCCAATCTCTCTATTATTATCTTCGCTCAGCAAAATTGCTGAGCACATTATTCTAAATCGAATTAAAAATCATATCTATAGCACTAACTTTTAAACCAGTTTGGATTCACTCAACAACTTTCTACTTACAACCCGCTACTCAGATTAACGGAAAAAATTTCCTCAGGATTTCAGAGAGGCAGGACCACTGGTGCTGTCTTCCTGATATCCAAAGGCATTTGACCGTGTCTGGATAGACGGACTCATCCTCACTAACAGGAAATACAAAGTCAGAGTGAACGACACGCTCTCAATTACACACCGCGTCAACATTGGGGTAACACAGGGTTCCCTCTTGGGACCTGTGTTATTCAACATTTCGTTAATGATATACCTTCACCCACGCACTATGATTAATCTATATGCTGATGACACTGCGATCTCAGCCACTTACAAAAATACAAAATCAGTCGCAATTGCACTAAAATGCTCTCTCGTCTTCAACTTATGTTGAAGGAATTGTCTTAAAGCCTCACTCAGTTTTATAATGTTTGGTGATAGATTTTCAGTCGAATCGAACAACTGCATCTCTTGTTTCATGATTTTGTTGAAACTAGTACTTTTTTTGGTTGAACAATATAAAACTTTTGTTTTAGAGTAAATTGCTTTCTCTAATTTTTCATCCAGCGTCAGAGGTTTTTCTTTCAAAAACTCCATGCTTTCTTTTTCTGAGTGTCAAGAGTTGGATATTGATTCCACTTCTTCTCAGAAAAATCTTGTCCCTATCTTGTCTAACCAAACAATTGTTAGTAGGCAATCGCAAAATATCCACAATAACTGCAGCTGCTTCGAATCTCTACCAAAATTCGGGTATTAATCCTATTAACATTGCGGCTCTCATTTATTCTTTGGATTAGAGAATATTTCATATTTTTCGCGAATTCTGAATTTTGTTCGTTTGATTTTCCAATAACGAAAGAAAATACACCTTTTGCAGTGAGCAAAGTTGCATTTTGACTGCATAATTTTTCTAAGCCTATTTTTACTGGTTTTAAGCCTGCTACAATTGTAGTCACAGTTTCAAACTCTACACTGGTCATCATTTGTTCTTCTTTAATGCCAGTTAATGCTTTTAAAATTTCTGACTTTATTTTTAAAAATCTTTCAAGCATTCATTGCTAACAAACTATTGAAGCTGCGTCAGCTCACGGGAAAAATGATAATTCCCGGGAATAGAAAAAGTACAGAAATCTTATGATTTCCTGAGAACCCGGGAAAGAAACTCTACTGTCAAGGACTTTGGTAACAAATAAACAGATTTCCCAGACTTAAAGATTTCGTGATCCTGGGGTTACTCTGTGCTCCGCGCGCCTGTTCCCAGTCTAAATTTTGTGTATGACAAGCCCATGGAAGTGACTAGTAATTATTAAACATGTTTTTAATTTAGCATTAATAAATTATACTTCAAATTTTTTGTGCAGTCCTGATACATTTATGAATATATTATATCATTGTGAATGCGTATTTCCTTTTTTGTTAAGTCAGAATGTACTTTGTTTTGCTGCCTTTCAGTAAATTGATAATTATTTTAAATACTTTATTTTCAACTTTTCGATATGCATGTACCTCCCATTACGCTCCCCTAAAGGGGGCAAGCCACACAGTTGTTTAAGGAACGCTATTTTATGCTAAAAATGTTTTTATCGATTTCTATTTTTTTTTTGTCAGTTATGATTTATAATTTTACAAGTCTTTATATTATTAACAGTAATAAAATTTAACATAATTTGTTAAGTACTATTTTTTACACTTTCTTTGTGTTTCTTCAATATTACAATGAATTCCTATTTTCAGCGCAATAAACATTTATTATAACAACAAAAATGTACTCCATGACCTTTATTTATAGACACAGTTGATCTCCGTTTGACCTGCCTCCAGAAAGATGGTCTCATTTCAAAAATCTGACACTGACACTGCGACTGTGAGTCACTGGAGCAAAGCGAAAAATATTTGGGTTTCCGAAAAAAAAGTACGAATTTCATTTTCATTGAAGAGAAGGAAAATTGGGCAGCCAAGCATGATATGATAGAAACTGGGTGAAGTCGGAAATATTTGTAAACGATGAAAGTATTAATCTTTTGCAACAACTCCATCAGGAAATAATTTGTCTCGAAGCATTTCGAGTATTTTGGGGCGTGACTTTATTCAGGGTCATATTTATATTGTTTTGTAAGCTTTTAAATTGTCTTTTAATGAGAAATTTAATTTATATTTTTGTCATGTTATTCTATTTTGAGAAACTTAAAGATCCAAATGAATGGTATTTTTTTGTACATAAATGATAAAAAAACTGCAGTTATTTATGTTTTTTCTTTATATAACTGAAATGTAACTGAATGTAAAATAAATAATATAAAAAATATTTTTTAAGTCAATTTCTACTTAGATCAACAAAGAAAAACTTTATTTTCCCTACTTTTTATTAAATAGTTGCAATTAATATAAATATGTATATACATAGGACAGAATCACAACATTAAGTGGTAATTAATTTTTATTAATTATCATTAAAGTATCGTTTTGTCAACCAAAACAATCATGTATATAAAATTTCAATTCAAACGAGCGCTTTAAAATGTGAGAAAAAAACCTTTTTAAGTTTTGACATAAGTCGCCAAATGTGATGCCACCGTGGCTGTATTTGTAATTCTTTGAATAATTAGTTTTAATCAATTAATTCTTATTAATTATACTTAAATTACTGTATTGTCATCCAAAATAATCGTACATGAAATCTCAGCTCAACTAAGTGCTTTAAAATGTATTTTATTAACGATTGAAAATTCCACGAAGATTAATAAATAAATATATATATAATAGTAAGAATTGAAAAAAAATGTACCTCGTGATGTGGAGGTTTGTAGAGTGGAGTGACATTTCAGTTTTCGTACTCATCACTTGTCCATAATTAAAAATTGCAAGGTCAATCGCTCATATTCCGTATTTCCTTTCTATAAGTGTGATTTGAAATACAGTAATACCTCGACTTACAGTACTCCGACTTACACGAAACCGGAGTTACACGATTTTCAAATCTCGTCGATTTGTCTTTTGTTCAAGCCCTACACAACTCAATTTCTTTCTCCTCATTTCCTGTTTAGATGAAAAATGATTTAATCGGCAATGTGATAGAAAAATTTTGAAGAGTGTAGTGCTGATGTTCAAGATCTGCTGGATTCCCACAATCAGAAGCTGGCAATTCATGAGCTCATAGAAGAGCAAGAGCAAAACATTGAAGAACTTGAGTCTTTAGACCCAGTTCAATCAGAAGATAGAATGACGGTTGGGAATTGGACAGAAGGTCTCATTGTAAATGAAAAAGGAATACAAATTTTAGAAGAGTGAAGGCGTTACGGTCATCTGAGATTTATTTTGAGGATTTTGCTGCTGTAACTTGTATTTCAAGGATTGTTTTACTTCAGTAAATTTTCATGGCTCCTAAAAAATGTCTTGCTTTTTGAGACTGATGGCATAAAATCCTCGAACCAGGATCTACGTAACGTTTGAAAAATAATTACCTAATATATTTTGTAAGGGTAACTACGTGGACAAAGTTAGTTAAAAAGCAGAAATCAATTAGGAAACTTCAAAAAGTAATTTCGCAGTAAAAGAAATTCTAAATAATAGTGCCGGCATATTTGACTTAAATATCTCTGAAGTTTAAAGGGGTGTTGGAAAGCTAAAATCTTAATTTTTTGACAATTTGAGATTTTAACATTTTACAATTGTATAGATTTTAACCCATTTAAAAAATATCTTAGCTTAACCTCTAGGGTATTTAGAAGCCCTTTAAACGTATTTTTAAATAATCGTTGAATTTGGGCCACGTCCATTTTAATGGCGAAAATTGTAAACAAATTACTTTGTTTTTGCTTAAAAGTGTAACGACTGATATAAACCAAAACATGTATCTTTTATTTTAAATTGAACCTTTTATTTTTTTATTTCCTAGCCAATTAGAAGTCTCACTGTATACATTAAAATCAATTTATCTCAAAATGTAAATTTTAATGTGCGATGTACTTTTTCTGAGAAACTACTGTTCACAGGTATGTAAATTTTTATGAATTATTCATAATGAAGTCTATTATATACTAAAATGAGCCTTTTGTAAAAAAAACTCAAAAATTTAATTTTTACAAATTTTTAAGTAAAAAATGGGTTAAATTTCTTAATGTTTGATAAAATATTTCATAATTTATTAAAAATTTAAAATTAGCTAAAAGCTCATTTTAGTATAATGAGAGAGGTGTACTTTTAACAGCATGAAAAATTTCAAGCATGTACATAAAACAGATTTTGAGAAAAGGTACATCGAAAACAGCCAATTTAACATTGTCAGTATAGAGAGAGAGAGAGGTTTCCAACTCCCCTGAAGATAAAAATTTTAACTTTTCATCTCTCTCTCCCCACTAGCTTTATAAAATAAACTCTTTTACTGCGAAATTAGTAACATTTGCCGACAAAGATGAGTGATTATTAACTTCACACTGTTCAGCTACCAAATGGCATTTAGTAACGGGCCTCCTCATTTTGAACCACAGTCAAGTGACGAGGACGACACCTGAGCTGACACCCCTATCTCTTAACCCACGGTCACTCGCACCTGTTTTTGCTACCGTCGTTACACGCGGGGTGTAGAGAACACCCCAAACTTTTAACACGTGTATTTAATTATGAAAATAAAATTAAGTCATTATAATACATATTTATAAAGCACAAGATGTTTTTTGTATTATACAAATAAATTTATTAAAGTTATTGCATACAAATGAGACTAATATTAATTTAAACCAAGCATACAAAATTTTCATTTTAAAACACATAATTTTATATTTTTTCATAAACCAGTAAAACGTATATACCAGTAATAAATATACTTTATAATTAATGAGATAATGTTAGTAGAAAGTAGAAAAATAATATATTAATTATTTTCCAAACATTCAGAGCAGACTGCATACATATGCTCAACTTCTCACGGGAGCCATAAACGCGTTTAAGTTGCAGTCCATTTTTTAGTACGGAGAAATACACACAATGACCAATGAATGAGAAACCCAAGATTAGACCAATGGTTCAATAAAACGAATTTTTGCATTTTAGGCAGAAATGAGTGGTTTTATTATAGATACCTGACTACGCATTCCTATCCTCTACAACTTTTTGCGCATGGTTCGAGCGGAAATGCGTTTCGAAGAGCCTAGGTTAATGATTTGTGTCGGTTGAAGCCCAATAGATTCTCTGATTTACCGTACAATTCGTCGGAGATGAAGCCAATCACGCTGTGCTCGAACCACAGTTACATGTTCTAGGAAAGGACAGTGGGTTCTGATTTCAGACTTTTCAAGTTTGACTGCTTTTGACAACCCATTGAGCTTTACTCTCTTCGAAATCGAGGCCTTGCTAAGCAGACACCAACAATAAGCCATTTTTCATACAGTTATAGACCTGATATTCCCCCACTTTACTTCATTCATCGTGAAAATCATTCTTATACCTTACTTATATTAACATTCTAAACACGTGTAACACACTTTATTAAAAAAAATGCACACTTCATCCCTAGCCAACTTTAAAATTCAAAGGTTTCAAATTCATTGGCAAGTGTGTATATATATATGACTCTTAAATATCTAAATGTTTGTTTTACCCTCACCCCCCCTCCCGGAAAAAAAAGTCGCTTTTTTTTTTCTCTTCATAAATTTATTTCACCCAATCTTTGATGCTTTTGACCTTAACTTGAAACGTGTTTTATAACTGCTGTGGGACAATGAAATTCATAATATGTGCTAAATGTCGAAATAAAGACATTTTATTTTTAATAATCTGAAATTGACGCGCGCAATACAGCAAACTTTCATTCATGCGGAAACACATTTCACCTTTTTAATCTTAATGAAAATCATTTTTTTTTCATTTTGTTTCCCGGAGTATAAATACAAGGGAAGCACAATTGTTTGTTATCACTCGCTTCAGGATCGGTGAAAATTCGAAAAACCAACATGATCTCTCAGGTAAGGATGCTAGTTCTTTTTAAAATAAAACATTAGACTTCTTTAAAAAATTATGAGAAATAATTTTTAACGTTACCCCTACAGAGTGAAATTTATCTGATTTATCAAAAACACTCGAAAAAAATTCTATAAACAACTTATATAAAACAGTAATATATATGAGTCACGTAATTTTTTTAAAGTTATATCAATAAAGAATGCATGAAACTTTTCACTTATTAGTTTAATGAAACTTAATATTACTTTGTTTCTATTATAGGCATTTGTTTTGGCTGCTCTAGCAGTGACTGCTTACGCCAGTCTTCATGAAGTAAGTATAAGAATTTCTCTATCGAAAATTTATAAATTAAAATTAATGCTTCTTTGAAACATTTTTCAAAACATGTACCGTGCTTTCCTTAAAGTATTAGTTCCAAAAGTATTGTTATTTCTTAGCTAATAGCTTGAAAATACTGTAAGATATTTGCAAAACAATTTTTATTTTTTCTTTTCAGAATAAAGGGTGTTTTTTTGAGAGGTATAGAACTTAAAATTGCACTAAAACAACGATGTATTATTCGATTGACATGAATTCTTTTTTATTCGAAAGATAATCTTGAGGCATTACATTTTAAATATGATTTCTGGCATAGGACTGCCACGGCTGGCTCGGATGTAGGCCAATCTGTACGTCCAATTTTCGATGACTTTTTCTAACATTTGTGGCCGTATATCGGCAATAACACGGTGAATGCTGTCTTCCAAATGGTCAAGCGTTTGTGGCTTATCCGCATAGACCAATGATTTTACATAGTCCCACAAAAAATAGTCTAGCGGTGTTAAAACACAAGATCTTGGAGGCCAATTCACAGGTCCAAAACGTGAAATTAGGCGGTCACCAAACGTGTCATTCCATAAATCGATTGTGGGTGACATGTTGCGCCGTCTTGTTGGAACTACAGCTCTTGGGCATCATGATTGTTCAATTCAGGAATGAAAAAGATAGTAATCATGGCTCTATACTGATCACCATTGACTGTAACGTTGTGGCCTTCATCGTTTTTGAAGAAGGATTCCACCAGCCCATACAGCGCACTAAACAGTCAGTGTTTCTGGATATAACGGTGTTTTGACATACTCTTGTGGATTAGCTTCACTCCAAATGCGGCAGTTTTGTTTGTTGACGTAGCCATTCAACCAGAAGTGCACTTCATCGCTAAACAAAATTCGCTTATGAAAATCGGGAACAACGGCAATCTCGTTTTGGGCTCATTCGACGAATCTACGCCTTGCTTGATGATCGTTTTGATGAATTGCCAAACCAAACTGAGAATAAATCACTTGACAGCTGTTAAATCGGTCGCCATCTTGGAAAGTAATGCCAACTTAAACTTCTATACCAGGAAAAAAAAACACTCTGTACTTCTTAGATATAGCAGATTGTATAAACTTAATATATATATATATATATATATATATAAACCATTTTTCAAGGAAAATTATTACTAATGTGTGTGTGTGTGTGATATTCACATTTTTAAAAATTTATCCATATTATATTATTGAGTTCTTCGGATAAAAGTACTACTTTAAGTTTCTTTTATCATTTTTATGTTGATTTCGATAGAAAAAAAATCAATTAAGAATATTTTTAAATTGTAGTATTAGATTTTAAAACAAATGTTCAAAATGAATCTTAACATAATTTTTAAATCCTCTGCCATATTTTTATGTGAAATATGCGTTATTTTAATTTCTTTGTTTGTTTTAAGGCTTTGATAAGGAGAAAAAAAAAAAAAAAAATAAATTAATTATTCACAGAATAATCAGAGAAACGGTTTATTATTATTAATGTTTCACAGCTGAAAGGAAAGGAGCATAACATACGGGCTGTATTCTATATTTGGTGCATCAGATATTCATATTTCATCCTTTAAAGTAAAAATAAACTATGCAGCATAGTGATAAAAGTTTAAAATAATCATTCAACTAAAAATACCTATTAAAAGATTTTGTCAGTAGTGTGAGAAAAAATATTTTCATTTGTATTGAAAATATATTTTGTCATGAGTTTTATTTTAGAAGTAGATGTTCTCGGCATAAACAAGGATTGAATTTCCCATTAAAAAAACTTTTTTTGATTCTCAAAAGTAATTTATTTTTCTGAATTATGGTGGAGGGGGAGTTGTCACAAACTCAAAAACTGAGCCTTTTTGTCTTAAAATAACACAAGAATAAAATAAGTATTTTTACCAAGACATGAAGAGGGTTAAAATCTCTTAGAAATTTCTGTACTAGTCCAATATTTTGCTAAACAAATTTAAATACCACAATTAAAATTAAAAGAATTTTTTGTGTGGTATAATCACAAAATTCTCCCCAAATTAAAAAATGTGGAGCTTGAATTTAAAGTTAGAACCTTATCAACACATCTCTAAGGTTTCTGCCACATATTCTGCAATTTAATTTTTTTTAAATATGCTTTTTAGCCAATCCACCACCATGCACCTCAACCCTACAAATTTGGCTACAGCATAAAGGACCACCATGGTGAAAAACACCGAGAGGAATCCGGTGATGGAGGCCACGCTGTTCGGGGTAGCTACGGATTCACTGATGCCCGAGGAATCCGTCGACAGGTCCACTACGTCGCTGACCACGGTGGCTTCAGAGCAGAGGTCAAGACCAACGAACCCGGAACCGCCAACCAGAACCCAGCCGCCGTGCATCTGATCTCTGACGCTCCATACGCACACGGAGGATATGCTGGAGCAGCTGGATTGGGATATGGGGGTCTAGGATATGCTAGCTTTGGAGGCCTTGGATATGCTGGATATGGAGGTCTTGGATATACTGGAAATGGAGGTTACGGCCTAGGTTATGGAGGAAATGGTCTTGGGATCCTTGGTGGATTAGGATATGCCCGATATGGTTTTTAAACAAATTGTGATATTTCCCCCCTTGAATTTTAGTAAATAAATATTTATTTTGTTATATATGTGGTTTTTCCTTTTCTTGCCTCAGTTTTCGATTTTTTAATTCGATTGATATAAATTCAAAAGTTATTTTCTGACTGCGTTGAAATATGATCAAAACTAATGCTTTGAATTAAAACTAAAATTTCTCATTTTTGTTGTGTTCTGGAAAGTTAATGGAAAGCGATGGGAAAGTTATGGTATAATAACAAGTGGCTAGATTTTATGAAATTTCTACATTAAAATAACGGTTTACAATTTTGTATTTATGTGTGTCTGTCTATGTAAATTTCACTCCAAACTAGTTAATAAAACTTTATCTGCATTACACATATGTATGAATCAAACCTTTCACAGTAATATAAGAGTGTTTTTTCATGCACATCAATAATTTTCAGTTTCTTAATAAAACGAAATATAACACTCCCAATAGAAATGTTCTTAACTGCAATGTCGGATGAAGTAAACAAACAGTAAGTTACATAATAAATAGGAAATAGTCCGACTAAAGCAGTCATTCAAAAATTACTTTTGAAGAATACCCCGAGTTAAGGAAACATCAGAAGAGAATGGAAATATATAATCATTCTCTGTGTAAAAATTTTAAATATTAATATACTTTTAAATCTCTAATTTTCATGCCATTTTCCTTCTACTTTTTTCCTATTTCTCTAAAATCAAATAAGTAAGAATGTCCTTGTTTAGAAGTATTTTTTATGGAATCGGAATTACAAAAGAACTAGTAGTATAAAAAAGTTTCCTTGTTGTTTTATTTTTTTTTATATAAATTATAAACATTCGTCTAATTTATATATTTTGCATAAAAATTTATTGAACTTATTATTTACATGCTGTATTACATTATCAGAGAAAACCTAAGAAAATGCAGTAAATTACAGTTGTTATTTATTTTCTACATTTAGTTTCCATTCCTATATCTTTGGAACGTCCTCTGATGTGTGTATTAGATATTATGTGACTTGCGTCTATGAGTAATGGCAAAGAGTAATTTTTATTTTTAAACTAATCTCTTCACTTTATCTATACATTATTTTTTTAGGATTGTTAATGTTACTCGGTGAATTAAAAATTCGAAATTTCCTTCGCTGTAAAAAGACAAACGTACCTTATTTTATTATCCTTTAAAGAATTTTTTCATGTATTAAGAAGAATCAGTGTGTATCGTAAACATCTTCATAAATCAGTTATGAGTTTTTTGATGTATCTAAAATTTCCAATCCATGACTGTCAGTGATGTGACATTTTAACTATTTATTGTTAAAGGTATGCCAAAATGACTTTTAAAACAATTTGATTCGGTATGCCACGACCACTCATCAAATTCCCTCGTGTAGCTGAACAGTGCGACGTTAATATTCTCTCACTTACTTTCCACACCCACTCTGACGAATAAAATAGTAAATATTCATCTTCTAAACCTGGGATGTACTTACAAAAAATGCTTCTCAAAAATTCTGTATTTAATTCAATAATACACATTGACGCTAAAGCTACAATATAACTTTAACCTTTTAAGTGCCACCGGCGTATATAAACATCTTACTCAGCCAAAGCGTTGATCGGTCCAGGACGTTTACATACGTCTATCCAAAGTACGATCTTTTCTCTATGCAGTGATATTCATAAAATTATTCCGAGGCTTTAGAATGCAATAAAAGGACCGTGACAGTGTTTGCGAAGGATTTACTTATTTCAGGAGGTTTGTTTTTTTATTCCCCCCCCCAATACATTACATACGCGAGTTAATGTGGAAAACAGTGGTACTGGGAAGGGGATAGGGTAACTTTTTTAATCAGTAGTTAAAGGATTAATTATAAACCGAACAAATTGTCAAGAAAAGTATAAATTTTTGTATATAATTTTATTCGTCACAAGCCCATGGGGTCACTGGTAATTATTGAATTTCTTTTTAACTTACTATTGTTAAATTTATTATAAAATAAATTGTGCAGTGCTGATATATTTAAAGTGTATTTTATCAGTGTGAATGTGTATCTGATTTTTTATTATGTCAGAATGTATTTTGTTAGTTTACTTTCAGTAAATTAATAGTTTTAAAAAAATAATCTTTTTTGTTTTCAAATTTCAATACGCTACAGCCCCTCTCTATAGAGTAATCCCCCCAGGATGACGAGCTCCACAGTTTGAGCAACGCTGGCTTACAAGACTCAAAAGGTTTTAATTTTCCGTACCGAAATTAACTGTATATAACTACAAATGTAACTATTAGGTTCGTTTATTTTCAAACTGAAATTGCACCGTTTTTCGGGGAATTTGCCAGTATTAAAAATAAGACAAAAATTTATAATTCTTGTAATGAGGTAACATTTTACATTAACAGTCATCTTAAGATGATGTTTTTAAAAGTGCGTTTACCTTTTTCTCAGAATCTACTGTATGAAGGAGCCTGAAATTTTTTTACATAATTATGATACGTTATTAGACATACTAATATGAGTTTCTTGGGATATTTTTCAAAATATTTGGTCAGAGAACAGATACGTAACAAGAAATTAATATTTTTAATAAATTCTCGATAAAGCCCTGCAGCTTTATTAGCGTAAAATTTCTCTTCAACAAACATATGGTGCCATCACTATTACTTATTACTTGCAAGTGGCGCCGGCCACATTGTAAATAGACTCCGCTATTGTAATATTGCAAATAGACACCACTATTTTTTATCTCAATTGTTTTTATGTATATTGATCTTGCTGGGTGTAAGTTTGATAATTACCACTATTTTAATTTTACTGTTTTGTATATATGTTTGTGTTAATTCAGTAAACCTTACCATGCTTGTTCGACTTTGTTGCGTGATTTGACTAAGTATGTGGATAAGCTTATCATCACAGCCATATTAAAGTCTGATTAATATGTAGACGGAATTTTTAATAAACATAATTAATAGATTTAAAAAAAACAGCTACATGGTAAAGCTACAAAATGACTTTAAGTATAAACCGTACAAATTATTAAGATAAGAATTAAATTTTGTGTATAATTGTGTATATGACAAGCCCATGGGAGTCACTAGTAATTATTAATTTTGTTCTTAACTTAGCATTGATAAATTAATTATCAAATACATTATGCATTGCAGATACAGGTAAAATCCTAGGAGAGCCCACATGATTAGCACCAAATCGGAAAAAGCGCCAAGCCAGAACGAGATGGCGCCAATTGATTGATTGAATATTAACGTCGCATTGTTCACCTACACGAGGGCTTTTGGCGACGAACCACGTAAGTTTGAACCATGGTCAAGTGACGTGGACGACACCTGTGCTGGCACACCCTCTCCTGACTACCACACCACACCAATGGGAGGACGTTTCAGCTCTCGACAGATTTAACATGCATCGCTGCCTTACACGGCGGGTCTTTAGTGGTACTGGGCTGGAACTCGTGACAAGGCCAGCCATGGTCCGATACCTTGACCACTCGTCTACCGCGGCCACCGAGATGGCGCCAAACGAAACCGACAATGACGACAAGTGAATATAACGGGATAAGGTGGATGCGTAATGAAAATATACGTACACAAACAGAAATTAAACATTTAAGATAAAAAATATAAAAACAGCACTTTCTTACTGCTTATCTTTTCCGAGTGGAGGGTACAGTGTAACACCAGATTTTAAAGATGCTTAGAAGGTCTCATTGCTAAGCGAATGATCATGTGAGCGCCGCCATATGTATTCTGCGAGGTAATGGTCGAACATACCTTCAGCTTGGCTGGTACAATTTCGAAGAAAGCTCTTTCGTTCCTATAATCCCATTCGTTCATCACATTTAGGACATTCATAACTCGAAGCAATCAATTCTTCCTTCATACACCATTGAATCATAATTCTATCTTACCTTTCGCATTCAGTAAAGTAAAAAATTCTAAGGTATATTCACTCACACACGCAGCCATGCTTCCAGCCCAGTGCTCAACAACAAAATGAAATCCGAAATGTCCGTCGACAAAATACGAAGATTCCAGAAAAAGGTTTATCATATTTAGTGTATAAAAGTAGGGTTACCAAGATGAGGCAATTATCGCCAACCAAAATAATTCGCGCCAAGGGTGTGGGCTCTACTAGGATCAAACCCAGATACATTTAAAAGTATATTATATCAATGTAAATAAGTATTTTACATTTTTATTATGTCAGAATGTATTTTGTTTTGCTTCCTTTCGGTAAATTTGCAATTTTTTTCAAATCTTTTATTTTTGAAGTTTTGATATGCTGGTGCCCCCCTTGAGAAGGGAGGGGGCACACCCCACAGATTGAGAAACGCTGCCGTAAATTACTTACTATAATTCTGAAGATGTTAGTCCAATTAACTCTATTTCAAAATCATCAACTTTCAACCATTCAACACAATTGACAAATTCATAGCGTGGTGTAGAGTGCCGTTGATAGTTGTATCGCGTGTCAGATCTGGCACGCATGCTATAGGTTGTCGACGTCTGGTATAAAAGGCACCGATTCACCTTATAGCAAATCTGTCCCTGCTTTAAATTTTAAGACTGGTGTGTTGAGGAATGTGGAGAACAGGATGCCATCTCAGGTTCCACCCTCATCACTTGAACAAAATTCAAAATAATGATGCACTTCGCCTAGAGTTTTCAGATCGTAACATTATGAAACTATCAATCCCTTTTTCCTTCCATCCACATGTATATACAGTCGGACCCTTATATAACGAAGTCGCTAAATCTCGGAAAAAAGTTCATTATATGAAAAATTCGTTATATAGATCTTTTATCTTTTCGTTTATCTTTTAATATATAATTTATAAATCACATAAAACAAATTTTAAATTCATGAACACTATATATTAAATAAGTAATTATTCACACCTTTTTTAAAAATAATATATGTTTATATTATATATCTTACATACACAAAAAAAGAAAATTGCAAGGAAAACAAAAAAGAATGTCACACACAAGAATATTGAAAGTACACTGTATTTTCATAATTAAGAAAATAATTTTATATTAAAATTAATGTATTTTAAGGACATTTTCTAACTTAAACATGCAAGTAATATTAAGCACACATTATTTTATAACTAGAACACGGAGACACGGGACAACTCCACTGAGGGTGAAAAGAGATATCGAAAAAGTTTCTACAAGATGTTTGCACAATGGGAGTTAAAGGTGGATGAAACGTCCAGAACTCTATTGTTTTTGGCGAGTTAGGATCTAATAAAACTAGTTCACAAGATTTATGACCACCATAAAATGTGCTAAAGAGAGAATAATTTGAAATGTTTAGAAATACTTTGAAAATAGAAAGAAAAAAAAATAGTCACAGAAGACAAAGTTCGTTACATAGACCAGTATCTGTAATTATAAAATACATTGTGCAGTACCCACACATTTATAAGTGCTTTTATCAGTGTAAATATGCAATTATTTCTTATTAGTCAAAATGTATTTTGTTTTCTTTCAGTAAATTAAGATTTTTTAAATAATCTTTTGTTTTCAATTTTTCAACATGCTCGTGCCCCTCTCGTTGACTCATCACACCCCCTTAGGGGGGAGCGCCCCACAATTTGAGAAACACTGGAGTAGAGATAATTCAGAATGCGACGCTGGAGTTGAAAATCGTTCCAAAAGTAGCCTCCCAGAACTTTCGGCAGTGGATGGAATGGTGGGCTAAGTGTATGAAGGCGAAAACGGTCTACTTTTAATTTGATCAGAATCCTAATTGCGCAAAGTAAATAGAACAATTATTCCGATCAAAGGTCGGACACCTTTTAAGCAGATGTTGTATTGGCATAAGAAAGGGTACAGAAAAGAAACTGCACTTATTTTCTTCTAACTTTTCTTTCCCTTCCCCACCTTTTGGCTCTTGACCAAATTTAGCATGGGTGTTTATTTGATCCACCAACCTACAAGTTCGCAGCTACGCCATGCATGCCTTGGACAACTGAGATGAAAGGAATACCTATTTGTGCCAGTCGTTAAAGACTTTTATTTTTGTCCTTTTTTTGTTTTCAACTTACAGAAGTAGGTCCACTGCATATCCCCTTCCTAGAAATACTATCCTCTCACCTAAGATATTTTTTCTGGTCAAATATCGAATGCTTTTTAACAAGTATATAAAGAATTGCATATAAGTTTCTTGCATATAAAGAATTCGTAGAACCAAAGAAGGGAAATAAATAAATAAATAAAAAGGATTTTCTGAAAAAAAGTTCAAATACCAAAAAGAAAAAAAAATGTATTTCGAGACAATTTCTTTTTTAAAAACGTCTCATTACTGAGTGCAACCTTTAAATGTAAACAAGCATAGGGGAAGGTGTAAAAGATCTCGTTAGTGAAAACAATGATTTTGATTCATTTCGCCGTAAGAAAAGTAATTATTTATCCTAAGTAGTGACAACTAGTTATAAGTAATATTATTTATAGTCTCTTAATTTTAAGATTTTTATGCTTTCCCCAACTGTAATAAGCATGCGTGTTTCTAATTTTACTTTATTTAATAATCGAGGCGTATATGAATTTAACATAAATGTATGTGGGTTAAACACATAAATTTGTGTTAAGTACTTAAATGTGTTGTTACTTATGCCGTTAGATCGACAGTAACATCAGGTAAAGGCCCAGGAAATTACTTATGCCGCCAGATCGACAGTAACATCAGATAAAGGCCCAGGAAATTCATCGTGGTAAGGGGCTAATAGTACGCCTAGCGTTACCGGTAGCTTTGAGCACCATACAGGCGACAGTAGGATTTGGCTCGGATCCTCCCCAATTTAGAGGAATAACACCCTGGGGTCAGTACCACCTCTCTTTCCCTTCCACTAGTCTCACAAAAAGACTTGCGGCTCGATTGTTACTTAGAATACTCCAATGCCGCAAAGGCACTATAAATTTACAAACATACATGTCTTCTCCGGGATTCGAACACATGCCCTACGGCCCAGCAGTCAGCGTCACTAAGCACTATACCTGATGGGCAGCTAGTGTTTAAATGTTTTGACGTCAATCATATATATATATATATATGACTAAAAATACACATTTTATATTAATTCTCAATAGTATCATAATTCTTTGTCACTCACTCATCTATATACACATTTTCATATCTGAATAAAGTTCTTGATTTCAGCTTCACGCATCGTGAAACACTTACCTCATTTTACTAATAAATGTTATATTTTCTTGAACATTTTCCATTTCACAATCTTTCGGAGAATGTATCTGTTGCTTAATGAAAGAGTTAGGCAAACACACAAATTTTATGAAAGCCCTAAAAAATTTGAAATAAAATTTTTTTTTAAGAAATACAATTTTTTCAAGCCATAAACAAATATATTAACCTCTCCCTTCTCGCTCCTGTCAAAATGATGAAGTGAGATTCTACCCATGAATTCGCGTGATTTTTCCAGTTAGGAGGAGTACTGAAAATTCCAATGGGTTAATTATTTATACATGAAAAGATTTATTTTACTTCCACTTAAAATATCCAAAGTCAGTACAAAGCTATTCAACTGAATTCAACAATTATATTTTAAACTACATTTACTTTTTATGCAATTTTTTTGAATAAAGTGTAGACATTTTGAAAATCTTTTCTTGAAAATTATACAATTACGGTTTCCAATGATCTACAAAAATTTGCTACGACCCAAGCATGTCCTATTCACACATTGTTTTTGTGAACTATTTTTATACATTTTATACGATAATGAAGAGACATTTTTAAATTACGACATTTGATACACTTTACCCGTTAGATTTATATGTAGAGAGGATTGCAGGTTATCAATCTATTCATATAAAAATTGTTTGTGATTTGAAATATTTTTACAACATTTGAGCTTACGGGCCAATTCAGATGCACATAAGACAAAACAGTGGCGCAAACAAGGGGGGAGTGTCATGGGGGTCCGGAACCCCTCCCCCCAAAGCCCTAGATTTGTTTACGATTGATTATAATTTTAAGTATATAGTACGTAAAATTTAATTAAGTATTTGTTATTAATGATTAATTTTATTAATTAATGCTAATTATTTATTGAATATTAGTTTTTTACTGTGTTTTGTTCCCGAAAATCGACAAAATCAAAAGGAGCATGATACAAGAATGGTGAACTTTCGACGCCGGACCCCCCCTCCTCCCTCGAAAAACTCCTGTGTGCGCTACTGAAGACAAATATATATATATATGTATTGATTCTTGTGTATTTAATCTCAATATGTGATAATTATTATATTTTACCTTTATTACGCTCAAATTTAATAGAAGGTATTATTTCTTCAGTTTTCTGACTCTAGTGTCGTCATTTAAATGTAGCGGAAAATTATGAGATCTGCCGGCAACTGCTCTCGCATTACTTCTAAGTTCAAAGTTGATAAAACTATCATTTATCAATCGTTCTATGTCGCATTTCACAGTGAAGAAAGTTCAATGGGTAGTTCCTTCACGTCCGTCTACATTCGGAACCATGATTTTGCAATAGCGTATAAATGGATAATATTTATGATATTTAGTGTCACTTAGATTTAAAAAATGTATATAAAATTGTTTTAAGAATATTATTACAATAAAAAATAATTTAAGTACAATATTTTGACAAAAACTGAACATAAAATGACCTATTTTCAAAATATTCTCCTTTTGTGAAAAATGCTTATATTATAAATAATAATATTTTGCCTGTATATAGATCAGACCTCTCTACAGAGGCTCAACTAGAATTTTTGAAATATATAAATTAGAAGTGGGTTTCTCCATATTTTACGACTACAGAGGGGAGCAATTTTAAGAAAAAAAACGCCGATAATTACTTCAATTGGTGGTAACTCTGAAAATATTGTGAATTTTTCAAAAGTCCTAGTTCAAACTGTCTGGAGAAATGTTTACTTTATATAAGCGAAATATTATTATTTTAGAAGTATTTTTTGTAAAGAAGAACATTTTGAAAAAAAAATATTCTAAGTTAACTTATTAATGTCCTAATTAATCTCATTATTAATAATTACTTATTAATGTCCTAATTAATATAATTATTAATAATTATTTATTAATGTCCTTAAAACAATTTTATACATATATTCTTATCTAAGTGACACTAAATATCATGAAAATTATCCATTTATGAGCTTTTTTTAAAACGTAGTAGGATACCTTAATGCGACATTTTTTGAATGATAAAATCATAAATTTACGTTGCAGTGCCCGCTGTTTTACGGCTAAATATATGTATGATTCTTCAATACCTGAATATGTTAAATTTTACCCACTCAAAACACTATATTCTCTAGAGGTAAATTGAATTCGTTCACAATTTTTTTTGCAATATATGTACTCGACCTTCATTTTAACTGTGTCTTATAAATGCATTAAGACAGTGGAATTCATAACATGTGCTAAATGTCCAAAGAAAGAAAATTTCATTTATTAATCCACCCGAATGGAATCTGAAATGGACGCAATATGGCAAAAATGCATTCATGCGAAAAACATTTCACCTTTTTAATCTTAATTCAAAATAGCTCTTTTCTTTTCATTTAGCTTCGCGAAGTATAAATACGGAGGAGAACAATTGTTTGTTATCACTCGCTTAAAGTTTGTGGCAATTCAATACGAACATGATCTCCCAGGTAAGGGTTCTTAGGTTTTTATTAGATAAAAATTTATATTTCAACTGTTTGAAAATGTCTTAGAGATATTCAACGAGGAACAATTTTTAATGCTTTCTATTTAAGAGAATTTCATCTAATTTAGTAAGATTGACCGACAATTTTGTAAGCATGTAATGCATACTAAGTAATGTTATCTACAGGATTTTAAAAATTAAAAATTACATCATTAAATAAATTTGACAATTTTTTGTTTATTATGACAATGAAACTTATTATATTGTTATATTTATAGGCTTTCGTTTTGGCTGCTCTCGCAGTGACTGCTTTCGCCAGTCTTCATGAAGTAAGTATAGGACTTTTTTCACCGAATTTTTATAGCCTTAATTTAGTTCTTTTAATAATTATGTTTTAAAATGTGTACCGTGTTCTTTTATAAAGTGTGGGAACCCCCCTGGGTTCCACCTTGGACACTAAGATTAATTTGAGGCAAAGAATGACCGGACGTCATTTGTATAATAATAACTTATATTTATTTACTTGCTCAAATATCAAAAATCTACTAACAAATAGTAGACTTTATGTCTACGTCAAAAAGGGATTTACCTATAATATTAACTTAAATTGTGAAATAGGAAATTAATCAATAACTACGCGCAATATCAATAAGGTTTACCGGAATAGGAGGTCTGAGAAATACACGCAACTTGAATTATTAACTTTCATTAACTTAAACTAATTTTATTAAACTAACGCTTGTGGTAAGCGGTATTAAACTAGAATATATCACCTGGTAGTACTTTGATCTCTTCACAGGTATATTAACTTCCTAAGGTTCCTTCGCTGAGTGCTAACAGCAATGCTTCACTATCGTAGTCCAATTGAATCCTATAAACTTTGTCCAATTGCCTTCATCTCCGCTAACTTACAACGCTCTTCTTAAATACCCTACCTACTTTACATATCTCGTTTTCCCCTTTTAGAGTTGATTGGAAATATACGCGAATTTATAATCCCCAAAGATGCCTAAGAATATTAGCGGAAAGCTTCCGTAAAGATTTGTCACGAAAGTATTAATTGATATCAGAGTGTTTGCTTCAAAAGCATTGTAATTACACAGCAAAAAATTCCAAAGTATTGCAAACTATTAACAAAATAATTTCAAATTTCAACTTTTACTTTTTATTTGTAAATAATATAAAATCCTATATTACACATCAAAAAGAAATGAATAAAAAATTTTCGAATGTATTTATCATTAAATGATTAGTTTTTTTTACTTATGAATTATGTATTGTGTGTGTTTGTGCCCTGATATTCCTTTAATGTAAATACCATTTTAAAATTTTATCCTTTTTCATATGTAAATCAATAGAATATGTTAAATCATTTTAAAACAATCAAACTGAAACGTTAGGAAATAGTGTAAATGTAATTTTGAAAGCATCTGCCATTTTTAAAGTAAAATATCTATTTTTATCCATTTTAAATTTATTTTAATAGCCTCTACGTAATCAGCACTTAGACAAAAAATGACGTATGTAAAACCTGTCTTAAAAATGTAAATGTAGAATAAATTTTATTAATATCTCCTTTTAACACACTTCTATACATTTTATAATATATTACGAGCTTTCATAGAACTTAAGAATTGTTTCATTGCTGTGAACATGTTTCAATGTTTGTTGTGTTCTCGTGAAACTCTTAATTTAGGTTGGGACACTGTAGTAAATACATATTTAACTGCTTTATATACAAATTGAACTGAAAATCCTTATTGATTCTGAATAAATGTCTCACGGATGAATTTGGAAACAGTGATTTCACTTTGAAGAAAATTAAAAATTAATTTAAGTCTTCAGACAAAAGAACCCAACAGATTACTTATTAAATATGTTTTTCAAATATGAAGGGGGAACATTAATTTACGGGCAAAACATTTAACATTTTGCTTATCCGATATTTATATTTCATTCTTTAACTTGAATATAAATTGTATCGTATAATAACACACCAATTAAAAATAAACATGAAACTAAGCATATACATTAAAAGTTTTTGTTATTAGCTTGGAATACATTTTCAAGAACCAGAAATATATTTAGAACAGAAATTGATGTTTCCGAAGCACAAAATATATTAAAATTGTCCAAAATAAAATGGTTTTAAGATTATTGATTTTCTGAGATTTAGAAGAATAAAGAATGACCAGAGCTTGTTAGTTTTTAAAAATGAACAAAATTAATAACAATTTCAATCTTAGAACATAAAGAGTATTAAAATTCTATACAAACTTCTGTCTGCATCAATTATTGTTGTTTTCTCCCTGTAGTGAAATGAAATGCGGCTGAAGGCGTCTAAAACGGTCCTTGCTATGGCAAATAAAGCCGTAGAGATGGTCCGTAATGCTTAGGTCCATTTTATGGAATTTAGCTAGTATAGAAGGGCAATTAAAAATATGGTTAGCAATGTCAGGACGGTGACGATAAATATTATAACTTATGTGACTATCAGGGGATATTCCATCTCTTTGAAGTGTTTTATACGTAGTCTGTCTATGGTGCTGAAGTTAAGAGGTTACAATTAAGATCTGGAATCTTCTTAATTGGACGGGAGATGAGTTAACGTCATGCTATTGAATCACCATAAGTAAGGGTAAGAATATTAGAAAGTTAAGGGGAGTTTCTAGCCTCCTTGGCAAGGTTATCAGCCTGCTCATTTCAGAAGATGACTACGTGGGCCGATATCCAATACAAAGTGCATATTCTTTGGACTGCAATAACTCTATTAATAAGGGCAATTATATCCTAGGTCAATTGAGATATATATACACACCCCGAAGGACTGTATCATCTTTTTTATTAAATAAATTTCAATATTATTATTAAAACTGGGAGCATTTCTTTGCACGAGCACAAAATTCTCCGTGTATTAAGAAAAAGTATGTTTTTGATTTTATGGAATTTAGAAGCTTGTCAATCTCATGAAAGTCTTTGCCACCTTTTTAGCAATTACATATTTTAAAAACATATTTTAAAAACTTTTTTTTTACAGCCCATCCACCATCATGCACCTCAACCCTACAAATTTGGCTACAGCATAAAGGACCATCATGGTGAACAGCATCGAGAGGAATCCGGTGACGGAGGTCACGCTGTCCGGGGTAGCTACGGATTCACTGATGCCCGAGGAGTCCGCCGACAGGTCCATTACGTCGCTGACCACGGTGGCTTCAGAGCAGAGGTCAAGACCAACGAACCCGGAACCGCCAACCAGAACCCTGCTGCCGTTCATCTGATCTCTGATGCTCCCTCCGCCCACGGAGGATATGCCGGAGCTGCCGGATTGGGATATGGAGGTCTTGGATATGCTGGATATGGAGGTCTCGGATATGCTGGATATGGAGGTCTTGGATATGCTGGATATGGAGGCTATGGTCTAGGTTATGGAGGAAATGGCCTTGGGATCCTTGGGGGATTAGGCTATGCCCGATATGGTTTTTAAGGAAATTATGTGATGCTTCTGTTCCTTGAATTTTGTAAATAAATATCTATTTTATTACTTGTGCGTTGTTTTTTATTCTTGTAATATTGTTTTCAATTTCATTCCAATAAAATGCTACCTCAAAAATTATTCCCTATACTACTTTGAAATAAAGTCGAAATTAAACTATGAATTAGCACAAATAATTCTCCTTTTAGTAATGCTCTGTTTACTGCAATGAAAATTTATTTTTTGGAAATTTTCAAATCAAAATACTTTAAAAATTATATATTGCACATTACGTCTATATTTGAAGCAAATCTTTTAGTGTTTTTGTAATCTCTTTTCAGGTATTCCAGTAATCAGATTATTATTGTAATGATTAATGTATCCATTACATCATAACACATAAACATTCTTAATTATAATGTGAAATAAAATGAATAAGCATTATGTTACCTATGGAATGGAAAATATTTTGCAAATTATCAATACCAATTAAGCAGTCATTCAAAAATTACCTTTGAAAAATGCCCCAAAAAAGTTTTCCAAATAACTAAATTATTTCCTTTTATTTCTAAAACTTTATAAATATAAAAATGAAATTAAAATGTATCACACTACTCCACGCGAAAAATTTGATTTCATATTTTCAAATAACTAAATTTCATGCCTTTTTGATGTATTTTTCTATGTTTGTCTTGAATAAAATATTTAAGACGCTATTTATTTAGAAGAATTTTTTATGAACTCTAAATCACAAAGAAACCAAGAGATTAAAAATGATTTCCTTTTTTTTCTTCTTTTATATAAATTATTTACAGTCGTCTAATATTTATTTTTATAAAGATAACTTTATTGCAGTTCTTATATTTGCATTCTAGCAAATGGGTGTCCAACCCATGGCCCGGGGCCACATGTGGCCCACCTTGAATAATTTTGCAGCCCGTAAGTTCCTTTTAAACTTTACAAAATTCGACTATTTTTTACAATATTTTTTGCCTAAAAAGTTATTTTTTTTTGTAAAAAATAAATCCTATAACTGTTATTATCTATTATGTTGCCTCTGTTACTGCGAATATCTTTTTTTTTTCTAAATTGAAATTTATCAAGCATAAATCGTGCTCAGATTTAACGCACGAAAATCTGCAACCGCAATTATGATACGCAAATACGCATGCATTGAGATCGACTTGCAAAAAATAAGTGAAAGAGTTGAGAAACAGATATCTCACTAATTATATGAATTAAACATTATTTGATCATTGCATTATTATTATTATACGATCTATGTTTGTATACATGAAAAATATGAAAACAATAATAACATATCAGGCTGTTTGGAATTTTCACTCCAACGAATGTTTGTAATGGATCCAAATCTATAATATAAATATATATATTTTTATATGCGACCCGCAGGATTGTAAAGTTCTTCTGAAGTGGTCCTCGAGGTTATTTGGGTTGGTTACCTCTGTTCTAGTACATAATAAGGAAGTTGAATTATTAATCCTGAAGAAATTAACTAAATTATAATTGTTTATTTTCTCCTATTAGTTTTCATCCATACATCTCCGGAGAGTTCTTGTGAGCTCATGATCTTTTTGTACTTGCATTGTATGCTTCAGTAATTTTTAATTTAAAATTATGTAGGGCCTTTACTTTACCGAATCCTTTCAATTTTTGGATTTACTCATTGTTAATGTTGTGGGGTGAATTAAAAACTTGAAATTTATTTGCTGTAAAAAAGCAATAGTGAGAGAAAGAGATTTAAAGGTTTTTAAAAATTATTTCATATTGTGAAGTAGATCGGGGTTCGAAGATGGTATGAAAATTAAATGCTTATAAAATTATAATTCTTCACTGCATAAAAAACACCCCCTTCTAGCTCCCGTCTGAGTGACCTCCATTGCTCGCCCCCCTGATATTTCCTGGGAGGAGTGTTTAAAAGTAACACTGCAAAAGGATCATTTCTTATATATGTGGAAGACAACAGGGGGTCCAAGACTTTTGTCTTTCTTATGGTTTATTTAACATTAAACAAAAATTAATTAAAAAGGTAGCTATTCTAACAGATAAGTTTCGATGATGTTTTTATGGTAACGCCTGCTCGCGCACCTCTGTCGTTCTTTTTTCTCCGCTTTCTCTCTTCTCAAAAGTCTTAGTCTAATAGTTTCAGTTTCAATTCACTGCGCCTGCGCACGAAGACTGCTTTGCTGGATGCCATATATATTTGGCCGAAAAATTTTTATTTACTTTTTTACATATTCGTTGGCAATATCAGACTATTTATAATGTAAATGAAGATAGATGTTGTTTATTCTTTTTACAATTTTATTTTAAACAACATTTATTTGTAAACACATTTTTCTTGCATAATGTATCGAGATATTTAAAGGTTTTCTTGAAAGTTATACGATCGTTATGGAGTTGAAAAGGTGAGTCATTATAATATTATTCCATTCTTAACGAATAAGATATATAGTTCCATTTTCATGTAATTTTGAAACAATCTATAAAGTATGCTAAGCCCATAATATGTCATAATTATTTTTGTTCCACATTTTCATACACTTCTACATTTTATGTAAGAAGGAAAATACATTTTTAAACTACGGCATTTGATCTACTGTATATATACACTGCTCAAAACAATTAGGGGAGCAAGCAAAAAAGTGAAGAAAAACCGTGTGAGACAGCCACGTATTGGCATACAATGCATAGTACACGCGTATCAATGCGCAATACAGAAAAAAGGCGTAAAAAAATTTGGAATTAAGCTTTAATTCTTTGAAAATATGGAAAAAACAGGAAAAGATGATTTAGGGCAACAATTTGGTTACATGTAAACGATAAAAAAAGGTACTGTTTAGGCATGATGCATCAGTTTTAATAGGGCGTGTGGTCTCCTCAAACAGCTAAGATTGCTGCACACCTGTTTTCCATGGAAGCGATGAGGTTATAGGTCAGACTTTGGGGAATACTGTTCCACTCCTCAAGAAGTGCAATCTCCAAGTCTCGGACAGTAGCAGGTGGCCTTGGTCGCGCAGCAATGCGTCGTCCGAGTATGTCCCAAACATGCTCGGTTGGATTCCGGTCAAGAGAGCACGCTGGCCATTCCATACGCTGTATTGTTTCAGCTACAAGCATGTTCTCCACCAGGCGAGCTCTATGCGGTCGGGCATTATCATCCTGGAAAACAAAGGAATCTCTAATGGCTCCAGCGTAAGGGATGACATGAGGTCAAAGTATCTCGTCTGCATACCTTCGGCCCGTCAAAGTGCCATTCCGAATGATATGCAGGTCCGTACGTCCGCCTATGCTAATTCCACCCCATACCATCCAACCAGCTCTTCTGTATTGTGACCTTTCACGAACGAATGCGGGGTTATTTCGAGTGCCCCTGTCCCTCCATACAAGAACACGTCGAGTGTCACACTCTAGACTGAATCGGGACTCGTCTGTAAACAGCACTTGGCTCCAATCATGTTGCTCCCAATCTCGATGTTCAGCAGCCCATCTTCTTCGGGCCACATGGTGGCGTGGGGTCAACGGAATGCAGACTATTGGCCTACGTGCATAGAGCCCTCCCTCATGAAGCCGATACGTACTGTTTGGCTGAACACCCTTCGTCCTGTGGCCGAGAGCAACTGTCTTTTCAGCTGCGTAGCATTCTCTGTTCTGTTTCGGCGGGTTGTTAGCTGTGTATACCGGTCATCAGTTGATGTAGTGGCGCGTGGCCGACCTGCCCCTGGTCGACGTCTAACATTTCCTGTTTCTTGGAATCGATTCCACAGCCTTGCAACAACATTTCTGGCGACTCCAACAGCGTCCGCGACACTTCGTTGTGTTTGCCCGGATTCCAGTCTGCCTATAACACGCCATGCCATGGATTCCGGTAAATCACGTTGCTGAGACATTCTCAAGTAACCTTGTCTAAAAAAAAAATACTGCGCAATCGAATTTCACAGTTACGGCAATAAAACAGACGTTTCTGAAACATTTCGATTTCTGCCCTTATCTCCTTTTTCTGGTTTTTGACGTCATGAACTTTGATTTGAATATAAAGTTTTCTTCTTCCGTTTCCTGGTAGGCTTTACATTATGGATTATTCATTTTATGTTACTTATTGGTATACATCTTTGCTTACTTTTGTTAAAATCATGTGCTCCCCTAATTGTTTTGAGCAGTGTATATAGATTATTCTAACTATCCGTATTTACCGATTAAACTGTTCGTGTATTGCAACATTTTCTTCATACACGTTGTGATCCTTTCCCTGCAGTAGTTTAGATGTAAGTATGACAAATAAAAAAAATGAACAGCTTTTAATATATATATATATATAATCTCTCTTACAAACTGTTACTTGCCCACTTTTCAGAGTATTTTAAGATGTTGTATGACTATATGCGTTATTGATGTCTAAGCCTTAGAATTAAGCTGTCGATTGAACAGAAAAACGTTTTATAGACTTCGTCTCTATATTTATATATAAAGAAGGTATTAGAAATTTCAATAAAACTTCATAGAATTATTCAAGCCTAATTCATTCTAAGTATTCAGAAAACAAACAGGCATTAACAGTGAATAATGCGTTTGATAAAATACTCCATGTACTAATTTATAATAAGCTTTTTAACGGTGACCTGTATTTTCAGGAAAGAAATAAAAAACGTTAACCGTTTCGGTATAGCAAAATATAGATGAACAAACCTATATATTAGGTTTGGGAAAAAGAAATCCATTATTTTAGCAAGAAAATCAATACTTTTTTTAAGATGATTCCGATTGTCCTATTAGGGTCAAATATGCACCGTTTTGTTGTATAACCTGTTGCCATTTTAAAGGTAGCTTTGTAATGTCTCTCTCATAGAAGGCTTGGCCGTTATTGGCGAAAACATCTACTAATCGATTTTCACAATCTTCTCTTCAACTCAATTTCTTATCACTCAGGAAGTTTTACAATGCGAGAAAAGGTGGTAATCGCTTGGTGCCAGGTCCAGACTATATGGTGGATGCATGAACTTTTACCCAACACCTATTCTGTTGACCAATTCTGGCCATTTCTAGTCAATCGCTAGCTTCAAACGGCCCAGTTGTTGAGAATAAATATTTGAATTTAGTGTTTTACAATGGGGAAGCAACTTCTAATAAATTATTTCTTTCCAGACCCACCAAATAAGCAATAGAACCTTCCTTGCCGTTATTCCTGTTTTGGCCACCCCGTTCAAGGTGCTTCACCGCAGTTTGACCATGATTGATTTTGCACAATATTGTAGCATGTGGTTCATTTCTCATTCCCAGTTACCATCCGTTTAAGAAATGAGAAGATTTCGTTCCATTTGGCCAAGATTTCGCAGATGGAAATTCGATCCATTACGTTTTTTGGTGTTAATTGGTGTGGCACCCGAACATGGAACTTCTTTTTGAATTCAACTTTGTTCAAGTGGCTTAAAACTGTTTTATAGTCGAACTTTATCCCCTGGGCGATGCAACAATTACTAACATGCCGGTTGACTTCGATTATTTCTGTGATTTTGTCGACATTTTCAACGACGGGGCTGTCTGTGTGTGAGGTGCATCTTTAACATCAAAAATACCTGAACGGAATCGACGAAACCAAAATTGCAAGTAATTAACTGTTACAGTATTGGCACCATAAACACCATTCGCAATTTCAGCCACCTGGCTTGCATTTTAGCCTTTATTGTAGAAAAACTGTAAAAAGAACCGATTTCTCTCTTTGTTGACTTCCATTTTTAACACCCTGTAACTCACAACTGTATGGACCAAACAAAAAAAACCGCAAAATAATATTTTTAGAGTGAAATGTCATCGTGACAATGAGCATAAATTTAATATTGTTTGTTAGATACTTCAGGAGACATCCACACAACCGTCATCTATCGAAAAATTAATGGATTTTTTTTCTTCAACATAATATAAATAAAAATCATAATATAAACAATTATCATTCATTAAATTTCATGCACGAACACTACAGTACTCATCACCGAGTACTGAAAGGCGAAAATACCGCTAACGGATTACTCCGGGCCTATTTGTAGTGCATTCATATAAAATAGTGAAGTATTAATATTTATCTCTAGCTGTAGTTGTCATATTGGCTTATAATTAAGCAGCAGTAATATTTAAACATCAGGTGAATCATTCAACAATATCAACTGCGCTAGATAATTCTGATCTACATTTCATTGTAGGATTTGTGGCGGTGATATCTATGTTCATCTGTAAGAAACACCATACTATAAAAATCATTTTGGCATGATGGCTAAGATACTCTTTTCTAGATCGGAAATAACCCAGTTAAAATCTTTCTTCATTGGTGATCCTGACCGTGCAAAGAGAACAGCAGCAGTCGTGGCACCCTCTACCCACCGAAAATACAACCAACAAAGCCATTACACATGATGACGCACCCCCACAAGCCGTCGCATACGATGACACAATTCACAAGCCGTCACATACGATGATACAATTCACAAGCCGTCACATACGAATGTCACAACTCACAAAGCCGTCTATTTCAAAATGACGCAACTGCTTACACTCTCGCCACGAATATGGTATCTTTCGTTCATCTGTTCCCCGAATCACTGGCATTTGAGTAGTGTGGTGGTGATATCTATAGAAGTCAGTAATAGCCCCCTTGCTATGACGATCGTTTTGCATGGTAGCTAAGATACTCGTTTTCGGTTCGAAAGGTACCCAGTTCTAAACCTTCTTCAGATTATTAGGCCCTATTAGGACAGAATGCAAGTACAAATTTTTTTACGCTCCAGTAACTATCCTTCTGATAATCGATTTTCGAAAAACCTTTCTAGCATATCTCTTCTTAAATCTGTCTGGTATGTCAATTTTTGAATAATTATCGATTTCCACTCTTTTACATTTTTTGAAAGTTCAAATACTTCTGCTTAAAATGATATATGATATATGGAAATAAAATAATTAGAATTATTTTTATTTGCTCTTTAAAAGAAAACTACTCTTTGACGCACATCGTCAAATATAAGTTTTTTATAGCATAGAATGAATGTAACATAAAGGATTATGTTCATAAGACACAAACGTGCCATACTCCATAATGAATGAAACGAAGCCACATTTTAGGCATCTAGTTGATTCTATTTTATTAAAAAAATGTCTACGTGGAAATATTCAGAGGTCCAGTATATACAATTAAAAAATATATACATTTGCGGAATTTAAAAACTCTAACGTTAGAGGTAAATATGTCTTTTGCATGGTTCAATATGGTTTGAGTCACAAAATTGATGATCTCAATACATTGGGGTATTTAATCAGGTTATAATTGTGTGTCATGTCTCAAAATTGCTTACATAGACTTTCAAGTAGCCAAACAAAATCATCTTGAGATCCTAAAAATGGATAGATTGTTAAACGTAATGAAAAAAAGAAAGTTAGAAGAGTCTTTTGTAGAAGAAGATGACAAATAGAAAATGCTTCATATGCTTCTGGAAAGTACGATAAAAAGTAAATACTTAGAAATTGCAAATTTTAACCTTAAAACCTATTTTCTCAAAATATAATATTTTTCACTTTATGTACCTTTTCTTAAAAAATAAATAATGTATAGCTCCCAAAGTTTTAGTGAGCATACTTTTAATACATTTACACATTTTAATGCAGGGAATACGATATATATAGCAAACACTTTTAGATTTAGTCATTTAAAACTAAATTTTAGGGAAAAAATGTAGGCATTTTTTAAAAAATTCATTTTTATTTTATTTTTTAAGAAAAGTACAAAATCCTTCATGAAATTATCATCAATAATACGTATAATCAATCGTTAAAATTTCATTCATGAGAAGGAAGTAGTTTCTGAGAAAAAAGTACATAAACTTATGTAATTTAACATCCTATAGACGCGCCAGACCCCCTTAGAGCATTGATACATACCCTTAGGAGTCTGTTTAAGCAAAACGTGCACTTAGTACATCTACATGCAATAAAAGAAACATGTTTGCCAAATTTCAAGGTTGTAAGTCTACTTGTAGACAAAAACGAATTTTTTTTTCTTCAAGAACGCCCCAGTAATTCTATTTGAAAATTTATTTCAACAAACCTCCTTTAAATAAACCTTCCCTCAACAAAAGAAGCATTCTCATGAAATTTCCAGTCTGTAGGTCTAATAGTTAAAGAGATCTTACGAGGAGTGAGAGTCGTTTTTATTCTATAAACACATAAATAGATTATCTTCAGATAACAATAGTGTGATCTGATATATATATATATATATATATATATATATATATATATATATATATATATATGCATATATATATATGCATATATATAAGCATATATATATATATATATATACACTGTTGGACAATTGTTAAGAACGGATAACACTATCATCCATAGCAACCACAAAATGAAAGGAAGCAAAATGTGGAAAATTAGAATAAGTGCGGGGTATTAGTAAGAAGAAGTATCAGTATGCAAATTTTTTTCCATGGCTGTTCATCACGTGATAGCGTTCATAAGAGCTTTAAAGGTTTGACGCGTGTGGACAGTTGTTGTTTCAAGTCAAAGTTTTACAGGAAAGATTTAATAGACGAACTTAAAATTTTTGGCATGTCTTCCCGACATCACATAGATGATTTTATGTGTATCCGAATTATTGGAAAGATCGAAGAAGGGCGAAAAATAACAGATGTTGCCAGGGAGTTCAACATCGCTCACAGCATTGTTTCACGGCTGTGGAAGTCATTTAAAACTACTGGAATGTGTAGTAGATGGCACGGGGGAGGTCGTATTAGAAGTACGACGCCTGCAGAAGACAGACATATCGTTCTATCAGCAAAAAGGAACAGGCGCATAACAGCTCAGCAGGTGGTAAATCAGTTTCTTGCTGCCTCAGGAAAGCAGATCTCCCGAAAAACTGTTGCCAGACATTTGAGGGTAGGAGGACTATACGCACGCAGAACTGTTTTGTGTGTCCCATTGACCAGACAGCACCGTACTGCCCGTTTGCAATGGTGTCGTGATCATAACAATTGGACTGAACAGTACTGGGTATGCGTACTATTCTCAGATGAGAGTAGGTTCACTCTGTCTTAGGATTGTAGACGCCAACTGATCTGGCGCGAGAGTGGTCCAGCTTATCGTCCAGAAAATATCCAGGAAAAGGACCGATATCTGACATGCAGTATCATGGTGTGGGCCGGCATCATGATCAATGGCCGCACGCACCTACATGTGGTTGCGAATGGGACTATGACGGGCCAACGATACATTGATGAAATTCTACTTCCTCATTTTCCTCTTTTCCGTGGTGCTGTCGGTGATAAATTTGTTTTTATGGAAGACAACGCAACATGTCAACGAATACTCGCTAATCAGGATTGTCTAGACAGCGAGGGTATTCAACGTCTCGTATGGCCAGCGTGTTCTCCAGATCTAAACCCCATTGAAAGTGTGTGGGATGCTTTGGGGAGGCAAGTTGCTGGTCGAAACTATCCTACGACAAACAAGAACACCCTCATCCGTGCACTCACAGAGGAATGGGATAAATTGCCTCAACAGCTGCTGGATAATGTTGTGGAAAGTATGGTACGACGTGTGGAATGTTGCATCACACTCCACGGTAGACATATCCCGTACTGATACCTTTCTTTAAGGTGCCTACTGACTTTTAGATGCATTGTTCCATTTCTCCGTACGCAGATCAAATGAACATTTTTTTTTCTTTTAGATGTTTCGCAGCTTTTGTACTTTCCAGAACAATAAATATTCTTTATTTTTATGTCTGAACAGTGTAGCAACTATATTTTATCCTACTAGGCCTCATGTCTCGCTTAATGTTATGCTACATAGCAATTTGTGATCCGTCCTTAGCAATTGTCCAGTAGTGTATATATATGCATATATATATATGTGCATATATATATATATATGTATGTATATAATGTTCACTTCTTATACTAAAGTTAATGATTCTCTTGTTCTCTGCTTCAAGTGTCGTCCTTGTCGCTTTGTAAAGGTGTAAAATTATTAGGTGCATCGCTAACAGACTTTACGTTGCTTCTTAGTGCGATGTTTATCAAACTTTCAACTATACCCAGTTCCTTGTCGCCTTTTTAAGTAATCTAAATTAAATGTGTGGGATATTTTAATGTGACATCTTTGTAATGATAAAATTCTGAAGTTATACGTTACAGTGTGGTCGTCGGCTACATATGATTATTTAGTACCTGAATGTTTATTTGTACACGATAAAAACGGTATTTTTTTTATAATGGAAAATAATGTTCTTTCATTTTTTTGCAATTGTTGCTATTGACCTTATATTTAATCGTGTTTTATAACTGCATTGTTCCAATGGAACTCATAATATGCGCTAAATGTTTAAATAATGGCAGTTTTTTTTTTCTTTTAATAATCCGCCCAAATGGAATCTGAAGTAGACGCAATACATCAAACTTCGTTCATGCGGAAAAAAAACCTTTTTAATCTCAGTAAAAATCAAAATTTTTTTATAAGTATAAATACACAGGTAGAACAACTGTTTGTTAGCACTCGCTTCAAGTTTAGTGACAATTCAATATCAACATGATCTCTCAGGTAAGAGAGGTTGCTGCTTAGTTTTTTTTAATAAAAAGTTCAAACTGTTTTAAAAAGTTTTAAATATATTCAATGAGAAGTCATTTTCAATAATTTCTGCATAAAATGCAATTTTATAAAGAACCAAATAAACTTCTGTAAACATTTACTTCATATTGAGTAGTGTTATCAATGAAGTCCCATTATTAAATGTTACCCTATTACAGTAGTTTCACAACGTTTTACTTCTGACGCCAATGAAACTTATCATTTTGTTTCTATTTATAGGCTTTCGTTTTGGCTGCTCTGGCAGTGACTGCTTTCGCCAGTCTTCATGAAGTAAGTGTAAGACTCTTTCTACTCAATTTTTATGAATTAAAAATTTAGTGTGTGGAGACCCCCCTGGGTCTCACCTTTGACACCAAGATTAATTTGAGGCAAAGAACCACTAAGAGCCATTTTGAATAATAATAATTTTTATTTATTATTTTCAATTTCTCAAAAAAACTAATAACATATAATACTTTTTATGTTACGTCAACTAAAGGGATTTACCTTTATATTAAATTAAATTACGGAATAATGCAATTAATTAATAATTAAGCTCAAGATTAAGTAAGATCTACCGAAATAAGAGGTCCGAGAAATACACGTACTCAAATTCTTAACTTTCATTAACTTTAACTAATTAACCTAAACTGACGCTTCTTTTAAGCGTAAGTAAATTATATTTACCGTTGGCGAAATCAGCTTTCTGGTACTTCCTTAGAATCACAGCAATTCTCTTACACTATTTTAAAATCTTGGAATCCTCTAATATTGCGGTTAAAGTTGCTGGTTCAATAGCCTTCCATCATCTCTTTGCTTGTTTACAATACTCGACTTAAATACCTTATCTAATTTAAATATCCCGTTCATCTTTTTGGAGTGGATTGGAAATAAATGCGAATTTATATTCCCCAAAAAGACGCCGAAGAAGATTAGTGGAAAGGTTCCGTACAGATTCGTCACAAGTGTTTCTTTTCGTAATTATGTTTGTAAACTTGTGCAATGGTTTTTTAAAGTACTAGACAATTCAATAAGTTTGAAAAGCATTGTTATTTCATAGCACTCAGTTTTAAAATATTATCAAAGCATTTCTAACTTTGTTTTTTCATTTATATTTAATACAAAATCTTACATTATAGATCATAAAGACTCAATCAGCCCTTTTTCGAATAAAATTATTATTAATTGACGTCTAATTTTCTATTGAATGCAATTTATTGCATTGAATTCCGTTGATACAAGTACTAATTGGAATTTCTGATGTTTTATATGTGATTTAATAGAAAAGAAAAATTTCCAACAAATCAAATTAAATGCAATACATGAGAATTTGAGTGAACTCTTTCAAAATCAATTTTAATGCACATTTAAAATCCTCTACCATTTTGCAAGTGGCCTTTTTTAAGTTTTCAGTTCTTAGTTAATTTTAATAGTATTATAATCATCTACGTATCATTTGGATAAAAATGATATCCTTAAATAATATTTTCAAAGGTGTAAAAAAATATATGTCTTATTTTTATCATTTTTACACACACTTCCACACTGTATACTTTATTACGAGTTTTTGAAACCTTAGGTTATTTCATTGCTATGAAAATATTTCAGTCTTTATTGTGTTCTCGTAAAACTCAGGATTCACGATGCGTAAAACTGTAGTTAAGGTATCCGACTAATTTCGGAACCATGATTATGCAAAAGCGCATAAAAGGATAATTTTCCTGATATTTAGTGTCACTTAGATTAGAATATATATACATAAAATTGGTTTAAGAACATTTTGACAAAAACAATTCATTTAAATATAATATTTTGGCAAAAAATTAACTTAGAATAATCTTTTTTTTTTCAAATGTTCTCCTTTTGTGAAAAATGGTTCTATTATAATAATATTTTGTCTGTATATGGCGCACACCTCTCTGCAGAGGCTCAACTATAATTTTTGAAAAATTCACATTATTTTCAGTGTTACCACCCATTGAAATAATTATTGGCGTTTTTTTTCTTAAATTTGCTCTCCTCTGTTGTCGTAAAATATGAATAAACCCACTTCAAAGTTATATATTTCAAAATTCTAGTTCAGCCTCTGTAGATAGGTCTGAGCTATATACGGCGGTAGCTACGCCCCTGGTACAAATATACATTTCTAAATTATTTAAGCAGGAAGGTATCGAAGTTATGATTAAGGATTGGGTTAGAATATATGCATAAAATTGTTTTAAGGACAATTTGACAAAAAAATTTATTTAAATATAATATTTTAGCCAAAAATTAACTTAGAATAATCTTTTTTCCAGATGATCTCCTTTTGTGAAAAATGCTTCTATTATAATAATATTTTGCCTGTATATAGCTCAGACCTCTCTACAGAGGCTCAACTAGAATTTTGAAATATATAATTTAGAAGTTGGTTTATTCCCATTTTACGACAACAGAGTGGAGAAATTTTAAGAAAAAAACGCCAATAATTATTTCAATTGGTGGTAACTCTGAAAGTAATGTGAATTTTTCAAAAAATTTAGTTGAGCCTCTGTAGAGAGGTTTGATCTATATACGGGCAAAATATTATTATAATAGAAGCATTTTTCACAAAAGGAGAACATTTTGAAAAAAAAAATATTCTAACTTAATTTTGTGCCAAAATATTATATTTAAATAAATTTTTTCGTCAAAAAAAATGTCCTTAAAACAATTTCCTGCATGTATTCAAATCTGAGTGACACTAACTATCATAAAAATTATCCAATTATGCGCTTTTTTAAAATCATGGTTCCGAACGTAGTCGGATATCTTAATCAATATTTAACTGCTTAAGATGTGAATTTATTTTTATATACTTATTGTTTTCAAATAAATGTCTCACAGATGCGATGGTAAATATGAGTGTGAAAAAATAACCCTATGAATTGTAAAGTAATCATACATATTATTTATTTTTATCTCTTTGTCATAAATGAAAGGAAAAAAGTAATACATGAGCAAAAATTCAACATTTTGCTCATGAATTATTCCTATTCATCATTTTGAATTATAAATAAATTGTGTAGTATAATGACAACGGGAAAATAAATATTAAACAGAACATATCCCTAAATAGCTTTTGTTATTAGTGTGAAATATATTTTCAAGTTTCAGTATTACATTTAGATATGAATTTTATTTTAGAAATTGATGTTTTCGGTACACAAAAAGGTTACAGTTAATTTAAAAGGCTTTGTGATCTTGTTATTTGGAACAAAATGATGAGTGTGTTTGTTTTAAAACAAAAGTAAAAGAAAAATTTCTCTCCAAATCATTAAGATAAAAAATTTTACAAATTTCTGTACTCAGTCAATTACTTATTAAATTGAATTCATCATCACTATAAAAAATTGGCAGTATTTCTTTGTATAAACATACAATTCTCCGCTAATTAAAGTATAACTTTATATATTACATAGGATGTAAATGTTATTATTTTAAGAAGGATACTATGTATTTATAAAGGATTTAGTAGTTCATCAATCAATTCAAGTATTTTGTATTATATATATAAAATTTGCAATCTAATTTACTGCAAACTATTTTTTAGCCCTCCCACCACCATGCACCTCAACCCTACAAATTTGGCTACAGCATAAAAGACCACCATGGTAAACAGCACCGAGAGGAGTCCGGTGACGGAGGTCACGCTGTCCGGGGAAGCTACGGATTCACCGATGCCCGAGGAATCCACCGACAGGTCCACTACGTCGCTGACCACGGTGGCTTCAGAGCAGAGGTCAAGACCAACGAACCCGGAACCGCCAACCAAAACCCAGCCGCCGTTCATCTGATCTTTGACGCTCCATACACACACGGAGGATATGCTGGAGCTGCCGGATTAGGATATGATGGTATCGGATATGCTGGATATGGAGGCCTTTTAAATGCTGGATATGGAGGTCTTGGATATGCTGGATATGGAGGTCTTGGATATGTTGGATATGGAGGCTATGATCTAGGTTATGGAGGAAATGGCCTTGGGATCCTTGGTGGATTAGGTTATGCCCGATATGGTTATTAAATAAATTATGTGACCCTTCTGTTCCTTGAATTTTGTAAATAAATATCTATTTTAAAACTTGTGCGTTGTTTCATTTTATCCTTGTAATTTGTTTTCAATTTGATTCCAATTAAATGCTACCTCAAAAATTATTCCTTTCACTACTTTCAAATAAGATCGAAATTAAAAACATTGATTCATAACTAATAATTCTTTTTTTATTATGCTAGGCTTATTATAATGGAAAATTTGTTTTTCTTTCGAAATTTTGTTTCAGATACTTCTTAAAATCTCCGATGTTTTCCACATTATTTCTATGTTGAAAGTAAATGTTTTAGTAATATAGCTGGGACTTTTCCTGTATATTCAGAGAGTTGTAGTTTGATTTTATTATTATATATGTATCAATGTATATATTATTTCCTAACACATAATCATTATTAACTGCTTGTTCGAAAAAGTAAACAACCATTGTTAATTAATAAGTACGAAACAGCCCAAAATAAATTACTACCAATAAAACTGTTATTTAAAAATTACTTTTGAGACATACCCCAAGGGGAAGCAATGCTAGTTGAAACTGGTTCTATTCGCGATTCTCACTAATCGTCTAGGGATAAGAGCCATTAAATATTGTACGGTTGTACAACCGCATTCTATAAAGGAACTGCGGTTTATGTTAATCAGTGTTGCGTAGTGTTAATCAGCAAATGTGTTATCAGAAAAGAGTTTAGTAGAGAGTACAAAGTTAGAAATATAATAGTTGAAGCTATCGGGGATGAAGAAAAGAGTTTAGTATGCCTAGTATTGCTGCAGATTCAATTGTCAAGACAAATATTAAATAAATTTCTACAGATATTAAATCAGTGATTCATCTGACGGCATAGGATGAATTTAGATAGTACAGAGTGTGTTTTTTCAGGTATAGAAGTTTAAGTTGGCATTACTTTCCAAGATGGCGACCGATTTAACAGCTGTCGAATGATTTATTCTCAGTTTGGTTTGGCAATTCATCATGAATAGTCTCACGCCTGAACAACGCTTTCAAATTGTGCATTTTTTATTTCGAAAATCATGGTCGATTTTCATAAGCGAATTTTGTTTAGCGAGGAAGCGCAATTCTGGTTGAATGGCTACGTCAACAAACAAAACTGCCGCATTTGGAGTGAAGCTAATCCACAAGTGTATGACGAAACACCGTTACACCCAAAAAAACTAATTGTTTGGTGCGCTTTATGGGCTGGTGGAATCCTTCTTCAAAAACGATGAAGGCCACAACGTTACAGTCAATGGTGATCGGTATAGAGCCAAGATTACTAACTTTTTCATTCCTGAATTGAACAATCATGATGTCCAGGAGCTGTGGTTCCAACAAGACGGCGCAACATGTCACACAGCTCGTGCCATAATCGATTTATTGAAAGACACGTTTGGTGACCGCCTAATTTCACGTTTTGGACCTGTGAATTGGCCTCCCAGATCTTGTTATTTAACACCGCTAGACTATTTTTTGTGGGGCAATGTAAAGTCATTGGTCTATGCAGATAAGTCACAAACGCTTGATCATTTGGAAGACAACATTCGCCGTGTTATTGCCGATATACGGCCACAAATGTTGGAAAAAGTCATCGAAAATTGGACGTCCAGATTGGACTACATCCGAGCCAGCCGTGGCAGTCCTATGCCAGAAATCATATTTACAATGTAATGCCACAAGATTATCTTTCGAATAAGACAAAATTCATGTCAATCGAATAATACATCGTTGTTTTATTGCAATTTAAAGTTCTATACCTCTAAAAAAACACCCTTTAGATATTGATGGGAAAATAAGTTAAAAAGTGGATAGTGATGACTTTGAAGAACTTCTGGATTCCCACAATTAGAAGCTGACAATGGATGAGCTCATGGAAATGCATGAGCAGGACGTTGAGGAACTTGAGTCTTAAGACCCAATTCAATTAGAAGATCAAATGACGGTTGGGAATTTGACAAAATATCTCAGTTTAATTGAAAAGGCATTACAAATTTTAGAAAATACAGACTCCAACGAAAAAAAATTTTTTTTCCAGCAAAACAAGAATTATTAGCATGCTACGAGAATATTTTGAGAGAGAGAGAGAAAATCTTTGAGCCGGTAGACTACTTTGTCAGATTTTATGAAACCTTCTACATCAAAATAACTTCAGTTTGTGATTTGGGTTTTTTGTTATCTTAAATTTTATTAAACATTTTTTTTCTAAATTTTAATTTTCTTTCGTTTCTGGCCCCAACTAAAAATAATTGATGTGTATTTATATGTGATATTATGCCCCTAATTACGAGGTTATCACTCTGTCCCACCTATCGTGAAAGTTCGGGCATTACTGTATATTACTTATACTTAAGTTATGAATATATCTTTATATATAAAAATTTTCTGTGCGTGTGTTTGTCACTAAACTCCTCCTAAACGGCTGGACCGATTTCGATGAAATTTTTTGTGTGGGTTCAAGTAAATTCGAGAATGGTTTAGATTTACAATATGGTCCTATATCGCAATTAGTTAAAAAGATATTAATTAAAAAATTTCAAAAAAATACAACTCAACATTCACCTGCATTGTTGTAACAACGCTATTGTTATAAAATAAAATTTCCTTTCAACTGAATGCTTTTAACTCGTGAGAAAAAAACTTTTTCAAAGTTTGAAATAAGTCGCCAAAAGGGTCGTTAAGTCGCCAACGTGGCTGTATTTGTATTTTTTTAAATAATTAGTTTTAATCAATTAATTTTTATTAATTATAATTAAAAATTATAATATTGTCATCCAAAATAATCATGTACATTAAATTTCAGCTAAATTGAGCGCTTTAAAATGTATTTTATTAACGTTTGAAAATTCCACCAAGATAAATAAATAAATAAACAAACAAACAAATAAAATATGTATAGAAATCGTGCGCTAATAGTAGGAATTGAAAAAGACGTAAGTTGGCGTCGAAAATTGATTTTCAACCAAAACCGGTCTTTATTGTTACGAAAATGCAGACGATTCACGCTTTTTAGCGTTTTTAATTAATATCTTTTCAAATAATCTTTATATACGTAATTCATCTGTGTGTGTGTGTGTAACTGAACTATTCCTAAACGACTGGACCAATTTTGATGAAAGTTTTTGTCTGTTCCAGTAGACTCGAGAATGGTTTAGATTTATAATTCGGTTTAGAAATGTTTATTTAATTCATTTTTTATTTATAAATTGTTGATCTTCGAATGTCTTACATTGGAACCGGCAGACTGCGCTACGATCGCAGTATCGAATATTTAAAAACCTTTTATTTTGAATTTAAAATGTGTGTACAGGACAACGTCTGTCGGTTCCTCTAGTATATGTATATATTTCAGTGGCATAACGTATACACCCGCACAGGGGGCTCCAGGGTTCTAGGGGGCCCAAAGCCTGACTGCCGCCAAGTACTTACCCTTTGTAAAATCCAACTTGGGGGCCCAAAACCGGAAATTTCGGGGGGCAAATATTCTCTGTTACGTTACTGATATATATATATATATATATATATATATATATATATATATATATATATATATATATATATATATATATATACATATGTTAAGTGTTGTAGTAGAGTTGGCCGGTGTTGGTTTGTTGTCATGTCTGATTTATTGAAGACATCTTCAGAATAAATTTTCCTCCGTTATTATGAAGCACACATCAATAGATTAAAAAGCAATTGCGGTACATTTTCACATTGAATAGGCAGCGGTATGTTGGGGGACACAAAGACAAAGAGCTACAGTCATTTACATTCGTACATGATGAAGGCAAGCAGACAGAGAGCGCGATTACACAAGATTTTTGCTTTTATACACAGGCAGTGGTTATTACGTAATAGTAGTTCTGATTGGATAGAATGGGCTGGACAGGGCTTTCGGACTAGCCGATTTCGATTAAGATTACAGTGTTATTATTAAACTAAAGAATTTAAGTTTGTTTAAATATTAATACAAAGAGTTAACAAAAATGATACTAGAGGGAATTATTACACACACACACACACACACACACACACACACACACACACACACACACACACACACACACACACACACACACACACACACACACACACACACACACACACACACACACACACACACACACACACACACACACACACACACACACACACACACACACACACACACACACACACACACACACACACACACACACACACACACACACACACACACACACACACACACACACACACAAACACACACACACACACACACACACACGCACACACACACACGCACACACACATATATATATATATATTACAGAAAACTGGGTAGGATAATCACTTACGATTGAAAAAGAAAAGAATGTAATTAAATCAAAATATAAAACTATGCAGAAAAATGGAAAACACCACAATGAACGATTCTGACAAAGTCCATCTTCAAAAACAAGAAGTAAAATCTCTACCAGCGTAAACAAAGGAATCTACAATCATAAAGATAAATGCTAATTCATAAAAATGTGTGATTGACAAAAAATATAAAAGAAAAATTGGAAGTGTGTCCTTGGAATTTGCTCCTTTTCCAGTGTTATAAAACTACTTCTTGTACAGCATTGTCGATAACGTTAGCGAGTCATTCAACAGCTGGTGACGGTTAATGACAATAATATATATTAAGTTTCAAACTCTCTATATATATTTCGTGATGATTTAAAAATTAATTTACATATCTCACATACGAGAACAATAATAAAAAGGCAGTAAATCCTGTTCAATATTATGACTACAAATTTGAAGTACAAATTAAAATGCTAAGTTGAGGCCTCGAAATTTATTTTTTCTGCTTACAATACATTTAAAAAAATAGAAATACACAAGACATGCAAATTACAATTTGAGAAATGAGTATGAACACTTTTTTAATTTGTACAATGGAGGTTGGTACACCGTTTAGCAGACAGGAGGTACCCCCTCCTAATTTTAACAAATATTTGTGTTACCATCTTTCAGAACTTTATTCCTTTTATCTTGAAGTATATATTATATAATTATCAAATTGATTTCAAAATTATTTGCAAGTTCTTAATTTATTTAATTTAAAATTTATTTTGTCCTAAGAAATGTTTAGATGTTTTTTATGATTTCCCTTGTTATAAGAAACGTGTATTTCATTATAATTGTTATAATGACAATTTTTATAAATAGCTAGTGTTTTTATGAATGTTTGCTATATATGGAAAATGAAATCTGTACCGAAAATCTAGGTACATTTAATGATGTTAAGAGTTTTGAATAATATTTAATTCATATGAATGATATTTAAGTCTGGCATAAAGATTATTTAATGATAAGTGTGTAAAAAATTATAAACGTTCTGACAGAACTTTGGATGAAAAAAATATTATAAGTGTATAAAGTTAAATAAGCAAATATAGCTTTACGTATTGAAAAAGTACAAATATGAAAGAAAATACAGGGTGCCCAGGCTTAAAGTATCCAAAAGTTATAGCTTATTATTTCCGAACTACCCATCAGAATATAATAAACTGTTCAGACGTGGATTGGAAACTCCTCCGATATTTTTAGAGTCTAGTCCGATCAGCCGCACATTCGTGCATTATTCGGCAATCGTAGACGATAAACTTGTTACATTGACTTCAATAGTAAAAATGTGAAACCACAGCAAAAGGTTCAGTGCGCATTCTGGTTAACGGAATTTAAATCAGCCACGCGTGTGCAGCGACATGTCCGAACAGAATGAAATGTCGTTACTGGCTTGCCTAATAGACTTATAAGCACTCCTACAAATAAATGAAACACACGATCAACAGGGTCTTCTACCACGACAACTTAAGGATACTTACCAGCTTAAGATATCAAAGTTCCCATCTCTTTTAAGGTATCTTTTAAGGTAACCGTGATTTTAAAAAAAGCGCATAAATGGATAATTTTCATGATAATTAGTGTCACTTAGATTAGAATACATGTATAAAATTGGTTTAAGGAAATTATGACAAAAAAATGATTTAAATACAATACTTTGGCAAAAAATTAACTTAGAATAACTTTTTTTCAAAACGTTCTCCTTTTATAAAAAATGCTTCTATAATAATAATACATCGCTTATATAAAGTGAAGACTCCTCCAGAGAGTCTGAAGTACAATTTTCGAAAAACTCATGTTAGTTTCAGAGTTACTACCCATTGAAATAATTATTGGAGTTTTTTCTTAAAATTTCTTCCCTCTGTTGTAGTAAAACAAGGATAAATCCACTTCTAATTTGCATATTTCAAAAATTTTTGTTCAGCTTCTGCACTGGGGTCTGAACTATATACGGGCAAAATACACTCAGGAGCATTGAAAATAGCGACCCAAGAAGAAAGCTAAGTACAATCGCGAAACTTTGCAAATAAGTACTACGTAATGTGATATGCAAATGATCCAACTTTTGTGCCAATACGCATGCTCATACACGCCGAGGTGGAGCTACAATAAGGAAGAGGGTGCTATATAAGCCAGCACAAATTTGAAGATTCATGAACGTGACGATTACCCGCCGAATGTAGGAAGACTTTGGTAAGCGAAACAAGCCAGGTAAACGTGCTAGAAGACATTTCTCACAGTTAAGAGAGTTTGAGAGAGGCCTGATCATCGGGAGGAAAACTGCAGGCTGGTCGACGTGCCGTGTTGCTGGCCAGGTGGATCGTTCGGAGTGTGCCGTTAGAAATTGTTGGGAGCAGTGGACACCAGAAGGTACCCATGCGCGGAGAACCGGGTCTGGAGCGACCAGGAAGACCACGAGGAGAGAGGATCGAAGGATCGTGCGGCATGCACTTGTGGACCCCACGGTGACTCGTTCAACGATACGAGCAGACGTAGGTGTAGCAATTGTTCCCCAAACAATTTCCAGACACCTTGTAAAAGCAAATCTTAAATCCAAGCGCCCTTTTCGTGCACTGCCTTTAACACCGGAACATCGGCAACTGCGTCTACAGTGGTGCCAAGAGCAAAGGTTTGTGTTTAGTGATGAATTCCGGTTTGTTTTGGGGACAGATGATAACCGTGTATGGGTGTGGAGGCGCCCTGGTGAGCGGTACAATTCCCCCTACACTGTTCAACGTCACACTACCCGCACAGCTGGTGTAATGGTCTGGGGGTCATAGCCTATGATAGACTGCCCACTTTAATTTTAATGCTCGGAACCTTAACGGGCCAACGTTACGTTGATGATATTCTTCGACCTCATGTAGGACCTTTCCTAAATGGTCTTCCAGGGGCAATTTTCAAGCAAGGTAATGCTCGTCCGCATACAGCAAGAATTGCTCTAGACTTCCTACGTCATTTTCAGACTCTTCCATGGCCAGCCCGCTCCCCCGATTTGTCCCCTGTAGAGCACGTGTGGGATCAGCTGAAACGGCAGATGCCATCGTGTCACTCTGTACATGATTTAGATTTGGCTGTTCAAGATTTGTGGGCCCATCTGCCTCAGGAAAACATAAGGTGTCTAATTAACTCAATGCCGGACCGCGTGGTGGCATGTATTGCAGCTGAAGGTGGTCCAACGCGTTATTGAAGTTGCCCATTATTTGTGTCGTTGCACACCCTGTATTTGTTTAATTGTCTTGTTTTTGTGATCAAGTGAATCTCTAATCTTTGTCATTATGTGTATTAAATTTCCTTTAAATCCGATGCTTTCTTCTTGGGTCGCTATTTTCAATGTTCCTGAGTGTATTATTATAATAGAAGCATTTTTCATAAAAAGAGAATATTTTGAAAATTGGTCATTCTATATTAATTTTTGTCAAAATGTTGTACTTAAATAAATTTTTATTGTAATAATATTCTTAAAACAGTTTTATATACGTTTTCTAATCTAAGTGACACTAAATATCATGAAAATTATCCATTTATACGCATTTTTAAAATCACATTTCCGAACGTAGTCGGATACCTTAAAGTTCTTTCCTATTAGTGGATAGATTTTGATGTCGGAGAATTAACATTCCATAGTGTTAGGACACGCCGCTGCACACACGCGAATGATTTACATTCCGTTAACCAGAGTACGCACCGCACCTTTTGTTGTGGCGTCCACTTCTTTACTAATGAAGTCAGTGCAACAAGTCTATCGTCTGCTGTTGTCGAATAATACACGCATCTGCGGCTGATCGGACTAGACTCTAAAAATATCGGAGGAGTTAAAAGCCAAAACTTTTGAATACTTTATGCCCAAACACACTGTGCAACAGTTGACAAAATATGAATATGGAATATATACAAGTAGAGAATAAAATAAAATAAAATAAAATATTGACTTTTTTGTATTCAATATTATTATGCAGTAATAATTATATTTAATTATTATAACATTCAAATATGATAGAAGATACTGCACATCTAGTTCTCTTTTTCAAGTTTCCTCCTTGTCTCGTGACCGTGGATCAAAATTATGAAGTCCAACACCGACAGCTTTCCTGTTTTTGCCAAGTGTGATGCTGATAAAACTATGAGTAATTATAAGCTTTATGTGACATTTTCAAGTGATGCCAACTCGATGAGAATGGAATTTTTAATGATGAAATCACACACACACACATATATAAACTTATATATAATGAACTGTCACTAGTTTTCTACTACTACATACAACCATATATTCCAAATGTAAACCAATCCATGTACATACGCTTAAATTGTGTTTTTTCTTCAGAAATTTACCTGAAATCTCTATACATGTTACGGCCAAAGCCGAAAATTGGTCAGTTCGTGAATCGGCTGGCCAATTCGCGATTTGACAAACTTTGCTGTAAATTTACCGGTTGCTGACCGATCTTTTCTTGATTTCGGGCTTTGGCCGTCCAATTCGCGACGTGGCCTGGGATGATCGGCCAAGTTAGGAAGAAAAAAATCAAGAGCAGAGAGAGAGAGAGAGAGAGATTGTTTTACACACTGTTAAAACTGAAATATTTAAAAATGGGCACTTCTCTGCACTTTTTTTTTAAAGTAGAATTGTTTCAGAAACGAGTTCAAGTATAAGTGACACCTCCGAAATAAAAATAAGCTTGCAATATATAAAAGTATGATCTCGTGTTATGCTGTTCTCATATTGAAGCCATAATCGAAATTATTCATTGAACGTATATGCTGTAACAACGTGAAGAAGATTAGATTTGAGCCCTTCACATTGACCAATCATATCTTAAACAAATGCTTCACATATCGTGTATGAATACAAAGGCAAGTCGAGTACTCAATTTCGCAGGACGTTCTATGGAACGTGGCACCCTTCTTTCTACCACGTGCACGCCGTCACACCTACCGGTCAATATGCCATTATCCCATCGGGCTTTGGCGAAGGTTTTCCAGCCTCTTCGCGAAATAACCAGCCAAAATAAAATGTATAATATTAATTGTAAGTACTTCGGACTTTTGTCAAAAGGTGAGTTGAGCAACCAATTCGGGAACTGTCCAAACTTCGGGCTTTGTCCGTACTCTATATACCGAATTAAACAAAGAAATTCTTGTAAGGAAATAAGCACGAAAAGAAATCTATATGCGTTACGTGATCGTCGATTTTTTATTCAGTGTAGAACTATTCTCATGACGAACATTTGCATTCAGGGATCCGATTGAGTGAACAATTTTAAGAACTATATGCAAACTAAGTTTCTCTGGCTTTAACTTCGAAGAATTTATGTGACTTATATTTCTTTTAGAATTTAATTTCTATTAAAACACCCAGAAAATTATTAGATTAAAATGGCTTGCACATGACTCTAATGGAAAATATTTTTTAAAAAATATTTTTCTTAAACTACATTTTTTCCGAAATTAGTGAAAACGTATACGAGTCCCCTTACCTTAACTTTTAAAAATGACCTATTAATTCTTGGGTTATACATGGAAATATATGGAACACAATTCATTAATATTTGAATGTTTTTATTTTTACTTAATAAAAATAATTCTTCAAAGTGAATGTTGACCTCTTTACACAGTTGATGCTCTTGACCTTCACTTTAACCGTGTTTGATAACTGCTGCTCTGGGACAATGGAATTCATAGGTGCTGTGTACGAATATGATAAAGTTACATATGCGTGGGAGTGAAAGTGTGCTAATAATATTAAATACTTTTGACTTTTCAAGCGGATTCGAGTGGGTGAGATCGTTTTGAATTTTTATTTTGTATTGAAATTTAGTTCATATAATTTTTCTTCTATTTTCGGATAAGAGAGCTTTTAATTTAATTATTTACACAAGATAGTGTATTTATACAATTTTGAGTATTGGAATAGAGAAGACAAAATGGGTGACTACCCTCACCCAAATAATAATATGGAAGTGGAACACGAAAATTCAAATTTTTCATTCAATAAATATAGGTGTAATCTCACAGATATAGAATTATTGACCAAGTTTGCGGAAAGACAAAACTTAAGCACGTTGCCAAATATTACAATTTTCTTAAAATCGGAAAATGGCTTTCAGAATGGTAATCCTCTTAAACTAAAAGAAAATATAATGAAAGAGTTCACAATTAAAAAAAATATTCTAAGTATAAGCAAAACAAGAAACAGTGAGATCATAATTAAAACCAATAATTGCGAGACCGCCAAAGAAGCTTTAAAAATTAAAGAAATTAATAGAGTAAAAATAAGTACAAGATTATCCTTTACTGGCCTAACCACTAGTTATATATTGCACGGAATAGACACAGAATATACAATAGACGACATTAAATCGGAATTAGAAAATTACAATTACGCAATTTTTGATATCCAACGCTTTACCAAAAAAACGGAGTCTGGATTTAAACCGATCAAAACAGTTAAAGTTACCCAAATTGGATGCAGTATTCCCGAAAGAGTTCCTATTGGATTTGAAATGATTAAAACTACTCTTTACTATGAAAAATCTAGGCAATGCACAAACTGCTGGAAATTTGGACACCTTCAAAAATTTTGTAGAAGCGCAATAAAATGCCGAATTTGTTCACTGAACCATTCTGTAAACGAATGCAAAAGAAATACAAATAAAAAAATGCAGCTCTTGTGGAGAGGGACATGAAGCTAATGATACAGATTGCAAAAGATATAAAGAAGAAATTGAAATATTAAAAATTAAAGTACAACAACAAATCTCGAGAAACGAAGCAGTTGAAAAATTCCAAAGGGAAAAAAAAAAACATCATACTCGGCCAAAACATATAATGATCAAACAGAGAAGATAGAAAATCTTGAAAAAAAGTTAGCGAAACTAGAAATGAAATTTGAAGAAACCAATAACATATTCGAAAAGAAATTAGAACAAATAGTACAACTCTTCACGTCAGAACTGAATACCGTGGTCGCACAAATAAATTTACGATTTTCTTCCTAATGAATACCATGGAATCCACCCTAAAAAAAGTTGCATCAATATAACAATTCAAAAGATGATGATTGTATCATAAGTAGAAAACAGAATGAAAAGGCAAAAGATTCAAGAAAATATCAGAACAGAGAGGAAACTCATTAGATCGTGTAGTAGAAAAAATAAAGGAACTTAAATAAATAATCACATTTTCTTATATTTTCTCGCTAAAAACTCACTATTAATCTACTTTTTTTTTCGAATTTTTCAACTAATTCGTAGTATCGAACCTTTTTTTTTTCCGTTTTAAATCATGAACATAATCCAATGGAATGCACGTGGAATTAAAAACAAGAGGCCTGATATTCTTTTCGCTCCAATCTTTCAAAAGCAAGTATTTTAATAATTCAAGAAACCTGGTTACATCCAAATGATATTTTCACAATTCCCAATAAGAATATATTCAGAATTGATAGAGAAATCAAAAGAGGAGGAGGATTAATGATAGTTTTAAATAAAGATATTAGCGCAATAAAAATATTCTCAGAAATTAGTGAAGACTTAGAAATTTTAATAGTCAGAGTTCAAATAGATTTAAATCCTATCACAATTTTTAATATATACATCCCACCGGGTAACTTTCAAGACAGCAATTTATCTAAAATAGCATCATATATTGATAATCACAATTTGATATTGGGAGATTTCAACGCGTCTCATGAGATATGGGGATCAAAAAACTCTAGTGCTTCTGGAAAAAGATTTTTGACTGGATCATTGAAAATGACTTAATATTATTAAACGATAAAAGTCCAACTTATCTCCATTCATCGGGAATTTTACATCTATAGATCTTTCTTTAGCATCTATAGATTTAAATTATAATTTATCCTGGTCCACGAATACTGATAATTTTGGAAGTGACCACTTCCCTATAATAATTAATTACAAAAGAGCAAACAGGTCAGTAACTACTAATTGTAAACAAAACACAAATTGGAACAAATTTATCAATATTATTCAACAAAATATAAATTTAAATGAAAACATAAATATAGATATTATAAAAGAAATTAAAAAAGCTCAAATCTTATCTCAAGGAACCGAAAAAAACCTGATCAGTTCCAGAGCTCCATGGTGGACAGCAGCATGCGGGCATTTAAGAGCCAAAAAGAGAAAACTCCTTAATAAAGCAAGGAAAAACTTTAAAGAAGAAGACTGGATAAAATATAAAGCAGTAAGCGCAAAACTTAAGCGAACAATCAAAGCCTGTAAAGAAAATTTTTGGCACAAGACCTGCGAAAAAATATCTTCTCCTAAAGTTCTTTTTAAAATCATCCGAATAATTAAAAATAGAACAAATTCTAACTATTCATCCTTTAATATTATTGAAAATAACGGAACCATATTAACAAACGAACAATCCCAAGCAAACTGTTTTTTACAATATTACGCAAAACGAAACAACGATAGTATTCCAAATATTTCTATTCCGGACAATAGCCAGGATATTAATAAACCTTTTTCTTTAAAAAGAATTAGAAATAGCAATATCTCATCAAAAGAACAGTAGTCCAGGGCATGATAAGATTTCTCTCCAATCAATAAACCATCTCCCCATCAAAGCAATATATCTCCTTCTAAAATCATTTAATGACAGTTGGTTTTCAAGTCAAATTCCTAAAGACTGGACTCACGCACTTATCCTACCTTTCATAAAACCTCACAAAAATCCCAAGGAAGTTTCGTCATTCCATCCTATTTCTCTTACCTCAGTAATTGCCAAATTATTAGAAAGAATGATTCTACATAGAATGTTGGATTTCAGTTTTCAAAACAAAATTTTTCATGTTAATCATCATGGTTTTTACCCTCACAGAAGCAGCATTAATACATTACTTCAATTACAACATGACATCATACTGGCTAGAGAACGCAAAGAATATTTTATTTTGGTAGCGTTGGATATTAAAGCAGCATATGACTCAGTGTGGCCAAATGGCCTTATTTCTAAACTAAACAAAGTTGGATACTCTGGTAGATTACTACGATGGATTCAAAACTTCTTACATCAAAGAACAATTCAAATCAAATGGAGAAACATTTTTTCAAAAATCGTTACAAACAATTATGGTGTACCCCAAGGGTCTATCTTAAGTCCTTTCCTTTTTATGATTTATATGTCAGATATTTTTGAAATTCAACACGACAGCCATCTTCTGGTTTATGCTGATGACATATTTTTATATAATAGTGGTACGAATTGGAATAAAACAATAGGCGAAATGCAAGAATCTTTAAATAAAATTTCAGTCTGGTGTAAAAAATGGAAATTATCCACCTCTCCAGAAAAAAGCAGTCTACTCAACTTTTCCAGAAAAAGAAGCACAATACCTCCATTACTTAAAATATGCGACAAACCTATTCCCGAAGTGAAGAGTCTGAAAATCCTGGGTATCATCTTCGACCCCAATACCACCTGGAAAAATCATATTAATTACCTACGTCAAAAGGATTCAAATATTTAAATGCAATTAAAGCCTTATCTTCTCCGAAAATAGGAACAAGATCTGATCATCTTTTAAATATTATTAATGCCACAATCCGTTCTATCTTTGACTATGGAAGTCAACTATTTTCCTTTTCTAGCAATAGCAACAGACAAAAACTAGAACCGATTTATAATGCTGCCTTACGGTTAGCCCTAGGTCTCCCAAGAAATACCCCGTTGGATTTATTAAGAGCAGAGTCTATGAATGGAAATATTAATTCTCGCCATAATTTTCTTTGCCAAAAATTTATAACCAAGCAAATAGCATTAAAAGACTGGTCACCGAACGCTAGGTTATTTTGGAATATAGATAGTAATTTTTATAAATATAGAGAAAAAGAGATCAGTATTTTTCAAAAGACGATCAACCTTCTCCAAGAATTATGCATCTCTAAAGTAGATATTCTTCAATGGATCCCTCCTCCCCCAATCTACGATAATCGCAAAATAAATATATATACTCATGAACTACCATTTCAAAACAAAGATCTTCCAGATGATATAGTACAAAATATGTTTAATGATTACATTCAGCCAAAATTTAATAACAATATCATAATAGCAACCGATGGTTCCAAAAATACTAATCAAACATCAATAGGAATTTTAATCCCTAAGAAAAAAATTCGACAAAATTTCATACTGAAAGACATGATTTCAATATTCACAGCTGAAGCTATAGCCATATGGACTGCATTAAAAAATTGGGTTTCTGAAACAGAAAACTATATCATCTTGACGGACAGCTTATCAGTCTTAAAAAGCATCCAAAATATTAATAGAAAATCCAATACGATAATATTAAATTTAAGTTCAACTTTACATCAGTGCCTCCAAATAGCTCAATCAATTACATTCATTTGGGTACCAGCTCACAAGGGAATAGAGATTAATGAAGAAGTTGACAAATTAGCTAAAGCCTCTCCAGAGCCGTGGAATATTATTTCTTGGATAACTTATGAAGATCTACATACCTATTTTAAAAAACAACACAAAATCAAAAGTGAAGAAATATGGAAAAAGAGCAAGAGACATACAAATTTTTTTTATATTTCTCATCTTGAAAAATGGAACAGACAGGCAGCAAAAAATAGAAATACAGAAGTTTTAATCAATAAGTTGCGAGTTAAAAAGTTACCGTTAAATGATATATATGTCCTTTTTAAACTAACAGATTCTCCTTTGTGTGCAGATTGTAAAGTACCCGGAACTAGTGAACATTTTATATTAAACTGTACCAAATACAAATCACAGCGTGAAATTTTGAAAAATTTTATCTCCAACCACGGCGAATGGTCTTATTCCTCAATAGCGAAGTGTAAATCAATAGAGCATGTTCAAAAAGTTGAAAAATTTCTGACATCATCCAATAGATTCTAAAATTCCAGTTACTCTATACTCTACTTTCTTCAATCTCAGTTGAAGCACAACTCGATAATTCAAATTACAGATAGACTGCAATCACGAACTGTGTGTTATATCTTGGATTAGAAACTGATCAAAATTTTATCGGAGCATAAGGCGTTAGCCAGGTCTCCACTTTTTCAGTGCTTGCACTGAACTGAACTGAACTGAACTGATGGAATTCATAATAGGTGCTGAATGTCGAAAGAAAGACAATTTCTTTTAATAATCCACCCGAATTATAAATCCGAAATGAATGTAATAGAGCCAATTTCACTCATGCGAAAAATATTTCAGTCTTTTTAATCTAAAAGAAAATCAATTCTGTTTTTCATTTTGTTTTCCGAAGTATAAATACGGGGGAGAACAATTGCTTGTTATCACTTCTTTCAAGTTTGATGACAATTCAATACTAATATGATCTCTCAGGTAAGGATGCTTAGTGTTTTCAAAATAAAAGTTTTTCTGTTTAAAATGTCTTAGAAATGTTCAACGAGAAACAATTTTTTAATGTTTGCTATGTAATTAAATTTGATCTAATTTACTACGACTGACTAAAAATTCTGTAAGACTTAAATCATACAAAGTATTGTTGTCTCCGTATCTCATGATTTAAAGCTCCACCATTAAAACTTTTTACAACGTGTTACTTGTTAGGCCAATGAAACGTAGTATAATAATAATTATTTTTTTAATTATAGGCTATCGTCTTGGCTGCTCTAGCAGTGACTGTTTTTGCTAGTCTTCATGAAGTAAGTAAAATACTTTTTACTGAATTTTTATTAATGAAATTAAGGGCTTATTTTCGTAAACGCATGTTTCAAAGCGTCTAACTTGTTTTCTTTAAAGTATTAAATTGTCAAACGGTAGAAATAGTTTCAAGAACATGGTTATTCTATAGCAAAAACTTCAAAATATTACAAATATTAGCAAATCAATTCTATAACTTCGTATTTTTTCATTTATAAGGAATGGAAAATCTTACATTACAGATTAAAAAAAAACCCAATAAGTCATTTTCCGAATTAAATTATCGTGAATTGATGTTTAATAATTATTATTTTTTACTTAAGCAATTCATTGTACTAAATTCTTTTTAAGCAAGTAGTGTTTTGAATTTCTCTTATCTTTTTTTGTGTGGTAATCGGCAAATTGGAACATGTAAAACTAGTTTAAGAATAATTTTGAAAAGTAGTTTTTTTTTGCAGTAAAATAATTATTCATTTCAATTCTTAGTTAATTTAACTCATTAAAATCATCAGTAAGTAACATTTACATAAAAAAATGACGCATGTAAACATTATTTTCAATAAAGTAAATACTCAAAAACCCCCTAAATCTTATCACCGTCTCAAACTTCCAAAGTTTATAATTTAGTAAGAGCTTTTAAAAATTAAAAATTCTTGTATTGCTATGGGAACATGCTTCAGTATTTATATTGTATTCTTAGAACTCTTAATGAAGGTTATGACCCTGCTGTAAATAAGTATTTAATTGCTTTAGTTGCAAATTTAGTTTTATATATCCGCATAAAATATATTTTCTCTTATATCTTCTGACAAAATGTCTCTCGGGGAAAATTTAAAAAAATGTATTTTAATTTGATTTTTATGAGTAAAATTAAACAGTAAATTATTTCATCATAGAATAATATTCGATTGATTATCCATTAATGTGTCTTTTACATAAGTGAAGAGAAAATAATAATTTATGAGCATTAAGTTTAACGTTTTGCTCATCAGATATTCCTATTTAATCATTTAAGCAAAAATGAAATTGTACAGAATAATGACAACAAAGGATACTAAACTTCAACGAAACATGTCAATTATAGATTTTTATTAATATAATGTGAAACACATTTGTCCAGCATTGAATGTATATTTGGGCATGATTTTTTTTTAAATTGATGACCTCATCATACAAAAAAAATTTGAAATTTCATTAAAAACTTTTTTAGATGCACCAAAATAAATGTCTTTACTAAATTTTTGGGGAAAGAAATGTCTATGCCACAAAAATAAAACTTGTTTGTTTTAAAATAGTACACAATTAGTTCTCCTTTTCTAAAAAATCTACACAGATAAAATCGCTTACAATCTACTGCAAAGTGCTAATTAATTATTTCAGAATTACTATTAAAATTCCGAGTATTTCTTTGCATGAGCACATGAGAGAGAGAGAGAGAGAGATTCTCCAAGTACTAAGAAAAATTATATTTCTGATTTCAAAGAAATTAGAAGCTCATATAAATATCTTGAAGGTTGTTGCTTTTTTTGCAATTTAATTTTTAAAAATTATTTTTCATAGTCCATCCACCACCATGCACCTCAACCCTACAAATTTGGCTACAGCATAAAGGACCATCATGGTGAACAGCACCGAGAGGAATCCGGTGACGGAGGTCACGCTGTCCGGGGTAGCTACGGATTCACTGATGCCCGAGGAATCCGCCGACAGGTCCACTACGTCGCTGACCATGGTGGCTTCAGAGCAGAGGTCAAGACCAACGAACCCGGAACCGCCAACCAGAACCCTGCTGCCGTTCATCTGATTTCTGATGCTCCCTACGCCCACGGAGGATATCCCGGAGCTGCCGGATTGGGATATGGAGGTCTTGGATATGCTGGATATGGAGGTCTTGGATATGCTGGATATGGAGGTCTTGGAAATGCTGGATATGGAGGTCTTGGATATACTGGAAATGGAGGCTATGGCCTAGGTTATGGAGGAAATAGCCTTGGGATCCTTGGTGGATTAGGATATGCCCGATATGGTTTTTAAAGAAATTATGTGATGTTTCTGTTGCTTGAATTTTGTAAATAAAAATTCATTTTCGTATTTGTGCTTAGTTTTATTTTACTGCTTTATTTCGATCGTATACTAATTCACAAATGTTCATTTAACTGCCTACAAAATTGTTAAGTGAATTAAAAGTTTGAAATTTCTTTAGCTATGTATTGAAAAATTTTATTTACAGTTCTCAAAAAGTTCCGGCATTTTTTAAAGGGAATCATTATCTTAAGCATCTTCAAAAGTTGGTTTTAGGTTTTTGAAATGTCTAAAGTCTCTAATTCATGACCTTTCTAAAGATGTAACATATTTACCGTTTTCCGTAAAAAGTATGTAAAAATAACATTAAAATCAGTTTTTGTGTACAACAATATGTATTCCTTCAATGCATTCATTTCCTGAACAATCTAAGGAAAAGAAGGGGGGAAATATTCGTAGAAAAAAAGCCAATGTTTAAAAATTCGAGCAAAAACATTTTGTAGGTCATAATTCTTGTGAGAAAGCAGCATTTCATAATAAATTGATAATTTTCTTAAAATGTTGTTTAAAAGTGTCGATATGAGTTTTAATTCCTACGAAATCTCTTAGGAAATAATTAGGAATTTTTTTTATTGCTGAGATAATATAATTACATTTTTACACCCAAAGCTATTGACGCGTGTGGACAGCTTTAAAGTATTTTATTACAAAAACAGGCATATACTTTATTCTTACTGGAAACTTATCTGTTCTGATCACTTCAAAATATCAATAGGAAATCGAATACAGTACTTTGAACTTAAGTTTTTTCTTGCAAGAAATTCTCAAAATTGTTCAATCGATTACATTTCTTTAGGTCCCTGAACATAAATGACTCTAGATTAATATAGAAGTTGTTTAATTAGCTAACATCCCTCGGATTTCAGCAAATATTTGCTCATATCAAAAGAGAGTTTCAAAGTAAAAATGAAGAATTAACACAAAAAGCAGAATATATAAATATTTTGATTATATTTCCTTCCCCTATAATTGGAACACTCAAGCACCAAGAATTAAAATTATAAAAACTTTGATCAATAAGATACGATCTAAAAAGTTAACATTATGTGACTTGTAATTTTGATATAAGCTAGTTGATACTCCACTGTGTTTGGAATGTGGAGTTCAGGAGAGCAAGCACTGCATGTTAAACTGCTCTGAGTTCAAAGTTCACAAAAAAATCTTGAAAACTTTTAATTCACACGGGTCCTACACTTTATTTGTGCATTGTAAGTAAAAAAATCCACTAAAAGGGTTAAATATTTGATATCGGCTCTTTGTTCAGATCTGCAACATCTCACTGAATTGAACTGAATTCTTTCAGACTTGCGTGTGTATTTTTGTCTCGAATTTATTCAAACCTTGTATTTATTTTAAACTATAGTTATATTCAAATCTGAAAATTGTTTTAGATTTTATTTGTCAGTAAAAGTAAAAGGGTTCTAAAATAGATTTCATCCCTTCAATGCGTCGATAAATGAGTACCAAAGCTTGATTAAGAACAAAATACTGAGGTTTTCACGTCAGACTGACCACCTGACTTGTCGTACATGAAACTCCCTATGTTTAGTATGGAATACACATCTGTTAATGTACCTCAACACCCAAGGTCAAGAAAACTGCGTTGGGCAGAGTAGGCAATCACCCTTATAGGCTGTTGCACCACTGAGTTTAGTTTAGTTCAAAAATAGCAGTGTAAGGAAATAATAAAGGTCGTAATGCTAAAAGGAGAAAAATGTTATTCAAAAATAATGAGAAGCTATAGTAGAAATTCTCTGAAACTCAACAAGCTTTTTATGACAAAAGCCACAATACTAAGATTCAACAGCAAGGTCAATCATCTCACACTATGGCACATATCCAACTCGAAGCAAATTATGCTTTAAATCAGTGCTTCTCAAACTTTCAATACTGGCGCCCCCTTTTCGATCACAATTTTTATCGCGCCCCCTTATACATTAATAATGCACTGAATGCAATAATAATGAACTTTGATGCTAAAGCTACAAAAGGCGATCTTAATTATAAACCATACAAATTAGTAACATAAGTATTAAATTTTGTATACTACTTTTAAGCAAAAAAATAAATAAAATAATAGGATAATTATTATGTGTGTTATTTTTTCCTTTCTCTAATTTTTAAATTGGACTTATTGCAAAAATACGGTGGCTGCTTAGAAGACAAAATATAGATATCTGCTAAATATAGAAAAAGAACTCAGAGGGTCAATTTCTAATCATAAGCATTCCTTATAAAAACTTTGCTTTGCAAGACAAGCCCATGGAAGTCGTTAATACTTATTAAACTTGTTCTTAATTTAGTATTAATTAATTAGTTATAAACTACTATGGAGTACTGATACATTAAAAGTATACCGGCTGAAGTACCCGCTTGCACGAGTTCATTTATAAGAAAATAAAACATTATTGAAATAATCGCTGAATTTTAAGGAGAGTAAAGCCAAGTGCGCGACAATGTTTACAAAAATGTAAAATGATTTTTTTAAATGATTGCTCAAAGTATAATTAGTTTAAAGCGAACTATAATTTTAAGCCTTACAGAATTATCATTTAGAATTGATGTTGAATAATGAACAATAATATAAAATTCAGATGAAGAATAATTGTATTATTTTTAATATTTAAAGCGAAAAGACTTCAACATGTTTTAACCCTGGAGCAGGCGCGCACTTACTAATGGTCCAGCGGGGTTATTTAGTCACCCCAATCCTTTTTTTTTATAATTATCTTTATAGTACACCAGTGTTTCTCAAACTTTCAATACTGGCGATTCAATTTTCAATCATAATTTCTGCACTGAAAACAAAAGCACTTCGTATACTATTACCATTTTTTTTTTTTTGAAAATCCTACCTATGTTAAACAGGATTTTCTGCGGTGGCTGCTTTGAAGACAAAATATAGATCTCAGCTAAATAAAGAAAAATAACTCAGTGTCAATATCTGATATTAAACCTTTCTTTGAAAAACTTTGCTCTACAAGACAAGCCCATGGAAGTCACTGATAATTATTAAACTTAGATTAATTTAGTATTAAGAAATTATTTATAAAATACCTTCTTCAGTACTGATACATTAAACGTATACTGGCTGAAACACCGGCTCTTCGCACGAGTTAATTTTAAAAAAAAAAATATAACATTATTCTTGATATAATAGCTAAACTGTAAGGAGAGTAAAACTGCGTGCACGACATCGTATACAAAAATGTAAAATGATTTTTTTAGATAAATGCTATAATTGTAAATAACTGTTTAAAAGAACTGTAATTTTAAGAATCACAGAATTAGCATTTAGAATTAATGTTAAGTAATGAAAAAGAATATAAAATTCCTATGAAGAATAATTGTGTTACTTTTTAATATTTAAAGCGAGAAGACTTCAAAATGTTTTAACCCGGGAGCAGGCACGCACTCGATACTAAGGCTGATGGTAGTGCGGGAGAACTCAGTCACCCCAATCATTTATTTATAATTATTTTTACTCTACACGATACAAATTGGAATTCCAGTGAATAATTTAATTAAGAGAAAGTATACTTACCGGCTTTCAAAGAATGTTCAATCTTTCTTTGATGATTTGAGAAAAAAAGTCCAATAAAACTGAACTAAAATGATTGACAAGTGATAGACCTTAATAAAGGACGAAAAGCAAAGATACTTTTCACTAATATTACAGAAATGTTACTTGCTGGCAAAGCTGTCATATTTTGTTCAAGTAATTGTAGTTTTAATGAGCATTCATGATCGAGTGAGTGAATATTAACGTCGCACTGTTCAGCTACACGAGGGCTTTTAGAGACGGACCTCGTAATTTTGAACCATGGTTGACGAGGACGATACTTGAGCTGGCCTCTTAACTACCACACCATTCCAACAAGAGGACGTTTGAGCTCTTTACAAAAATTTAACGTGCACTCTCCTTTTCACGACGGGTCTTTAGTGGTACTGGGCTCGAACTCGTAACACCTTTGGTGATCAACAAATAACAAGTTGAACTTTTTCTTTCTTGTGTCTTTTTGACAAGTCGAACTGAACCTTGTGGTACACTTATGGCTTCATATTTCAGTTGATGGAGTTCTTTAGGAAGCCATTGAAAATTTTCCTTTCGTTTCATGTTCATCGTGTTTCTCAATCATGAATAATATGCATCAGTTTCAACTTCCTTCAATACAGATCACAGATGCCACCGCTGCCTGGTTATAAGTGTATTCAGAAAAAAATACGGATGCTCTAAAAAGTATTATGACGTTTCTCACTATGCTTTATATGTTTCAGATTACTCGTAAAAATAAATCTTAGCCAAATAATCCTTCAAAAATCAATCAATTCTTTCCAAATATCGTAAAACTCTTCATTATTTACAATTTCCCTATGCGAAAAACAAATACATAAAAGATGGGATGAAACTAATGTAGAAACCCTACCAGTAAGTTTGAAGGTCAATCAAATAAATGACTAGCAAATTTATTATGCTGCCTGGCTGAAAAGTGAATCATGTCTTCCTTTTCTTTCTACAACTAATATACAGTATTTCAATAATAATTAAAGTGATGAAATGTTTATCTTAGAATTTTTCTCAGGGTCTGAGTTTCGTTTTTCTTTTAACGAGTAATATTTTATGTTAAAACAGAAGAACGCCAGATGATAAACATAAATTATATCAGTGTTGTTGTGTATTTCTTTTATTATGGAAAAAAGTATTTTTGTTTCACTTCTTTCCGGTTATTTTTTTAAAAATCATTAAATTTTCGATATGCTCGCGCCCCCTTGCAGGGTTATCGCGCCCCCAGGGGGCGCGCCCCACACTTTGAGAAACACTGCTTTAAATCACAAACTATGTTTTCTGTAGAAAGCACCTCGTAAAGGCTGTTATGATTCACAACCATTTCATGGTGAGCTCTGAAAAAAATGGAATTTTTATGCATCTTGTAGGAAAGTTACGGGATTTTTTTTTTCATTTTTATATTTATTAATGATTAATGCTGAAAATTCTAAATTTTTCAAATGAGATGAAGAAAATTGTAGCAACATTTTTAAAGCCTTTTTTTTTAATTTGGATATTGTGAGAAAATTGCCTCTAATTTTAATGCAAAATGAATTAATTGATTCTTCCAAATGTTTTGAAATTAAGTCTCGATAATTACAGAGAGTGAAAAAAAATTAGTTTTCTCACTTCATTCAAGTTTAATTCATATATAGATGTGTCCGTACACAAAGGGATTACGAACCCAATCAAATTGTTTTATATCCATCTATCCACAAAGGGATAAGTTAAATATACCAAATATACCTTTAGTTTATTTCTATAAAATGACCGAATGATCCTGTATGTATTCCGGGTTTTTTTCCCTCTGAGTATAAATAATAATTGTTTTTTTTTTAAAATGGTGGTACAATGAAGTGCGCGGCAAAGTGGTTGAAAATCATTGTTTTAATAAAGCGAAAGTTTCCGTGAGACTATGCATTGAACATTGATGCATAATAATACTTCACTTTAATGTACTTTATTATATGAGCAAATATTTTATTACAGAAAACAACTAGATCTAACAGTTTTAAAATAACATACCCGTTCAAAAAAATATTGTATGATTGATTTGCTCCTTCTCCTTGATCGAAATGTCATTACCGAGAGAAATTCTTCGTTTGAATTTAAGCATGGGGAAAGATGTAGTAAATATAGATTTTACTAGTGAAGACAGCGATTTTGATTCATCTTGCCTTAAAAATGTAATTATTATTTATCCTCCTCAGTCCCCTTGTATCACATGTGATGCAAAGGTTTCATAATTTTTTGGGAAGACTGATTTGCAAAAACAAATTTGGAACCAGTTTTATCACATAAGATACAAAGCCAAATACCTCATATAATTTCCTCGTTTTGTCAACAAATGGCAGTATGATAGCGATTTCTAGTAGCGTCTCAGAATCAGAACAAGATGTTTTCACGTCATCTAAGTAAGTATTTTTTTTTCTTATTTATATACAAATATTAAACTTTTTGTAAAATATGCTTTTTCTTTGTATATGTACTTTTTACTATTTAGCAGCAAAAAAGGAAATTTTAACTGGAATATTAAAGCATAATGACTCGTTAAATTTGTTTGTATCACATGTGATATAATCGGGCCCAATCACTTTGGAACATACTTTTTAAGTCAATTGTGTTTTAATTTTTGGTTATATTTTGGGAGGATTTGAAGATTGATACAAGCAATTTTTGAATTAAAATCTTTAGTTGAGGTGTTTGCTTTCCATTTTTCCTGATAATTTTTTATTTAATAAGTATTTTTTTTATCTGTGATATATTTAACATCAGATGCGAGCTGATGAATTGCGATGATTCTGATTTGAGTTCACTGTCAGATGAAGATGATTATCAAGGTGATAATGGAAGTTAGATGGATGATGATGATGAAGATGAGGATGTAACTTTTGACTTTTCTGCTCCAACTCAATACGGAATACGAACAGAAATAATGTGACAGAATTAGAGGAACCTAATAAGAACGTTCTGTACTACTTTGCATTTAGACTCAGTATAGCAAATACACTCATATAGAGCTTATTGAAGAAGCCATCTCCCACTCTGTCGCTAGCCGAAGATGAAAACCATGAGCGCAGTTACGACTTGCATTCCACATCAAGCAGCTCACATGAATGAAGCTATGCACATGCCTGAAATGGTTGGAGATATGAATCATCGAAGTAGGTGCAGGAATGAGAAGTGCTCGGCTTTAACAAATGTACAATGTACAGACTGTGTAAGGTTTTTTTGTGCTTTACAAGTAGTAGAGAGACATTCAAGACATTTTATGAAAATCAAAAAGAAAAAAAATGATGTTAATGTAATATGTACCTAAAACTTTAATAAAACTTAATTTTCATGTTGAATTTATGAATTATATGTATTGTGTGAATAAAAACTAAGATTAAATTAATTACTTCATTCTTGATTAATACTTAAAAAAATTCTGATTGTAGTGCCTGGATCCTGATGTATCACATGTGATATATGCCCCCCCCCTAGTTTCTATAAATTAAGGTATCCGAATACGTTCGGAACCGTGATTTTAAAAAAGCGCATAAATGGATAATTTTCATGTTATCTAGTGCCACTTAGATTAGAATGCATGCATAAAAAATTGTTATAATGACATTTTGACCAAAACATTTTATTTAATTACAATATTTCGGCAAAAAATCAACTTAGAATAACCTTTTTTCAAAATGTTCTCCTTTTGTGAAAAATACTTCTATTATAATAATATTTTGCCTGTATATAGATCAAACCTCTCTACAGAGGCTCAACTAGAATTTTTGAAAAATTCATATTACTTTCAGAGTTACCACCAATTGAAATAATTATTGGCGTTTTTTTCTTAAAATTTCTCCCCTCTGTTGTCGAAAAACATGGATAAACCCCCTTCTACGTTATATATTTCAAAAATTCTAGTTGAGCCTCTGTACAGAAGTCTGAACTATATACAGGCAAAATATTATTATAATAGAAGCATTTTTCACAAAGAAATTTTTAAAAATGGGTCATTCTATGTTCATTTTTTGTCAAAATATTGTACTTAAATAATTTTTTATTGTAATACTATTCTTATAAAACAATTTTATATACATTTTCTAACCTCAGTGACACTAAATATCATAAATATTATTTATTTATATGCTTATGCAAAATCACGGTTCCGAACGTAGTCGGATACCTTAAAAACTAATTTTTTATTGCACTTCTCTACATCATAGTGATCTCTAAACAGCTATTTAAATATCTTTTACAAAATATCAAGCTTTTATTTTTGTTTCGGGTCTGAGAAGGTTATAAGGTGTGTCGAATAATTAATATTGTATGTAGTGTTTCTTAATTTGAATTTTTTATACTTTCAAGAACTATTAAGTATGCATTCCTAACTTTTTATTAACAATTGAGGCAAACATAAATTTAACACAAATGTCAAACAGGTAAATGAGTGTTCAGTGTATAAATGCTACAATGTTAAATAAATAACATTGTAATGCCATATACAGGAGGTTGCCAAATTCAACCGTCAAATTAAGAAGGGTGATAATAAGAAGTATAAGAATGACAAATCATCATAGAACATGGGGTCGCAAACCACATTTAGTCGAAGTGATTCACAATGTACAGGCATGAAGGTTGTGATGTCGAGTGGAATGAAAAGGGGTAATAAGTGGTAAAAAATACATTGACTAGACGTAAAGCATGTTTATACAATGCGAACAATGCACCACAGCTCAACTTCAGAATTACAACAAAAAATGATAGTCGCCAGAATTATTGGACGTTGCCGCCGTGTAGTTCATAACACAGCCGACACCGACAGATGAAGGAATCCCGGACGTGTTCAGAAAAATAAGGTGTGCTGGCGATGACAACTAAAGTGACGATGATCAGCGCCATGAGCTTCTCCACTGTAGATACCTGTGTAGCAGGCACGAATGAATTTAGTCGTCCCCAGAAGAAGACATCCAAGAGATTGAAGTCTGGGGAGCATGAAAGCCAACCTACAGGTGCTCTCGTCCAATTCACCTCCCAAGATATCTAGCATGGAGGTGGTTACGCACCACAATCGAAAAATGTGTTGGTACACCATCGTACGTGAATCATACATTCTGGTAAGCACTGGTCAGTACTCCCTGCAGCAATTTCGAGAGCAGTGGAAAATTTACAAACGTGCAGGTTTCTTCAAGCCTACCACGGTGCTGCAAACCCCCGGATTCAATTTGTGACGGGGCTTTACGGAATTTTCTATTAATCCTCTTGGGGAATCTTTGGGGCCTTCAATTGAGTTATTTCACAGTCATCCCTCTCAAGAAGAAACCTTGATATGCAGATTAGCTAGTATATATATAGTCGAAATTTAGTACTCGAAGGGAAGAAAAAAAAGCTGATTTTCTAAAAGCAGTGTTGTTACAGCAAATATCGAAATTTGGACGCGTGATTATAGGACGGGCTTTAGTTATTAAAATAAATTAAAGAAGTTAGAATTCTTAAGATAACTTTGAGTAAAGTTCAGCTATTAGGATTTCATGCGCTTATTCACATAAGATTTTGAGCTACGTTATATCACTCAAGATTTTCCCTCTGTAGTTGGCATGTCTGTGATTATTATATTTGGTAATAATAAATTAGATTGCTCATGGCTAGCTTGGGTCATCAATGTTTACCCCCTACATATTTATATCGAGTAGTGAAGAGATGGCTTCCCCAGGAGTGAGTCCATTCCCCTCGTCTTACTCATCGTCCTCCCAACGGCTGCTATTTTCGTGATTTTCACGGACTAAATGTGATTTGTGCAATCTTATGTTCTATGGTGACTGGTCGTCCTCTTGTTGCGTGCTATCACTCCTCTGAAGTTGTCGGTCGAATTCGAGAACACCCTATATATAAATGTAAATAAACTTATCTAAGTATTTATGCTATTGTAAGACTGTGATCAAGAAAATTACTACGGTGATTAGCTCAGTTTAAATTTTATTCATGGTTTCTAAATTCAAATTAAAAACACATTAAAAAATCACAGTTACAATTATATCAACACAGTTAATACTATAGAAATAATTAGAGTTTTGTGCGCGCAGACAATGGCATCTGTTTTCTTTACCGAGCTGGCAGACTGATTGGTTAAGTAAGTATAGTTCACACTATTATCCATTTTTTTTACCATTCTCGTTACACTATGATGAATTCTTTGTTATTTTTGTACAGAACATTTTCGAACTAAATAAAGTTGTGGTTTCCGCTTACACATCATGAAACGCATTACCCATTTAACACTATAATTTTATCTTTTTTTGAACGTTTTCCACTTCACAATCTTTCGAGAAACGTGCTTGCCGAGTAACAAAAGAGTCGGGCGCCTTAAAAACTATTTAAAATATAGCTTCTTTAAATTACAATTTTTTTTATAAACGTAATTTGACTGCTTCTACTTTTCGTCAAAATGATTGTGGGTGAGATTTCACCTTCTACTTCTCATGCCCATTATATTTCAAGGCTGGAGAGTTTTACAACAAGGAGTCAATTTCTTATACTTGGAAAAAAAAATGTTTTCTGCTTTACATATCCGATGGCCGTACCAAATAATTAATAACGTAACTGAAGGTATTGGTTTACTTTCGGATACTTCCTTTTTAACTATATCTATATTTGCATGCAACTTTCTTGAAAGCATACAATTTTCTTGAAATCTAGGCATTTATTTTTGCAGTATTCTTCAAAATTATTTAATTGCTAAGGGATTAAAAATGTTAATATATATATATGTATACTCTCTTTTAAAATATCATCTTATTCTTGCGGACAGAAAATCTATAAACCTATGTTTATTTAAGTTTCAAAAAACTACAAAAGTGTGATAAATCCCTAATATGTCATGTGTTAACTTGTTTTTTCAATTCCTTACATTAGTTCACAATCTCCCTATATCTTGTTAAAATTTTCGATCGTTAATAAAGTACATTTTAAAGCGCTCAGTTGAGCTGAAATTTTATATACACGATTATTTTGGATGACAAAACGGTAATTTAATTACAATTAATAAAAGTTAATTGATTAAAACTATTTATTCAAAGGATTAAAGATACAGCCACCTTTGGCATCCTTTTTGGCGACTCGTGTCAAAATTTTAAAAGGTTGTTTTCTCACAATTTGAAACTTTTAGTTGAACTGAAATTTTATATACACGTTTGTTTTAGATGACAATACGATACTTTAATGAAAATTAATAAAAATTAATTGTCACTTAATATTGTGATTCTATCATATGTATTACCATATTTACATTAATTGTAATTATTTGGTAAAAAGTAAATAAAATAAAATTTTTCTTTGTTGATCTAAGTAGGAATTGACTTTAAAACATTTTTTTACATTATTTGTTGTACTGGTTATACTATTTTCCCAATTTTATACCAGAATGAATGCCCCTATTTTTACACTGAGGCCCTTGATCCACTTTATCTGTTTTTTCTATTTATGATAGAAGGTTAGAAATCCATTCGTATTTATAAAAGTTAATATCATTGCACATAAATATTTTTGTAATAATGTGCAATTTAGATACGTTTAAGAAAGTAAAAAAAAACGTTTTTATAGTATTTAATCTTAATTTGTTCAATTAATAATATTGAACTATTACAATGTTCACATAATCTTCTCTTGTTCTTTCTATCCCTCACGTATCATCCTCATCTCTTGACTGTGGTTCAAAATTATGAGGTTCGTTAACGATAGCTTACATGTTGTTTCTAATTGTAACATTGATAAAACAATCGGTCATCAATAATTTTGTGATGCGTTTTGCAGTGATGCAAATTCAGTGCTCAGGGATTTTTAAAAGCAGCATCTATTTAATTATAAAATAATTTGCTTACATTGCAGTTTAGTGTGGTGTGGTAGTTATGAGAGGGGATGTGCCAGCACAGGTGACGTCCACGTCAATTGACCATATTTAAAAATTACGGGGTCCGTCACCAAAAGCCCTCGTGTAGCTGAACAGTGCGACATTAAGAGGACATGGTGTCACAAAAATGACCGACCTATCGTTTTTTTAATTTTTATTTAATCTTATTCTTTGCATTATTATCGTTCGATTGATATATCATTTGTGCAAGTCGGAAAGTTAGAAGTTGAATAAAACTTCCTTTGAAAACAAATTAGGCAATTCGGCCACGCCCCCTTTTTAGAAAAAAAAGCTAAAAAAAGTGTTATGATAAAAAAATTCTATTTTATAAAGAGAAATATTAACTATAAAAAATAATGTGTAATATATGAAGCAGAATATTTCCGAGGCAATACAATAATGTAATTTTTCTTCTTTGTGAAATGTGAGCACAAGTAAAATTTTAGAAATAAGGTATTTTATATTAATGTTTTCATATAATTTCAGTTCTTATTCCTGATATGTTTTTCATACAAATGTAATACTTCAACATTATGTGAAGAAAAAACTTAACTTTCTGTTGTGACAAAAAAAAATTAACATTTTTCTTGAATTTTCTTGTGGGCAATTAATACCTTCTTATAATTGATCATTTATAAAAATTTATGGGTTGAAAAAAATACAAAAATTCAATTATTTTAAAGAAAACTATATAAATAATATCTTAAAGTGATGTTTTAAGTTTATTTAAGCTTATTATATATTTTTTCAGAATTATAAACATTAAAGTAGTTTTTCACAGTTCGTGTTTTTCGAATCATGAGTGCATTCGAAATGCTACTCCTTCCACAACTATTTACCAATCACTTCCATTTTTCCATGTATGTTGCATATAAAGCATGTAACAAAATTAGGGATCCATTTTGCTGTAAACTGAATATTTTTTTTTTTAAAAAAAATTAATGTTAGAGATATTGGCTTTTTCATTGATTTTTAGCATGTACATCAACATTTTATTTTTTTTCTCGAAAACGAATTAAGTTATTGTAAAGTCGATCCTTGAAGTTTTTTATAACATCCATAAGAATACTGCAAAAAAATTTCAGGTCAAAAAATTAATAATTACAGAAAGAGTAGGATTTTAAAATTTTCCTTATTTTGTTCAAGAAATTAAAATTTTTAAAATATTGTGAATAATATGTGAAAAATTTCATCTGATATCATTTTCTTGAATAAAAACATTATATAAAATGTTAAAATATAATTTTTAAATACATAAAGAAAGAAAGTAGCTCAAAGGGTTCCAAGTCCTCTTAATATTCACTTACTCCCTTACGTTGCAGTTTTCCCTGTAATACTCTTAAATATAAATATGTTTTTCTAATATCTAAATGTTAATTTTTTTTACAATAAAATGCTGTTTACTCTATAGGTAAATTAAATTCTTTCGCGCTTTTTTTAGCAATCAAAGCACTTGAACTTCACTTAATTCGTATTTTGTAACTGCATTGTGAAAATGGAATTCATAATATGTGCTAAATTTTGAAATTATGACAATTTCTTTTTTATTAATCCACCTCTTTGGAATCCATAATGGATGCAATACATTAACTTCATTCATGCGTTAAACATATCACCTTTATGAAAATAATTTTGTTTCATTTTCCTTACCGAAGTATAAATACGGCAGAGAACAATTGTTTGTTATTACTTGCTTCAATTCGATGACAGTTCAATATCAACATGATCTCTCAGGTAAGAATGCTTAGTTTTTTAAAAATAAAAATCACTTTTTACTGTTTTAAAAAGTCTTAGAAGTTTTAGAGATATTAAATAAGAAACAATGTTTACAATGAGAAATAATATTTCCTACAGAATGAAATTTTATATGATTTTTTAAGACTCACCACAAAAATTCTGTAAGAAATTTCATACTAAATAGTGTTATCTTTGAATCTTACAACTAAAACCTTCAGTGATAAGAAAATTTTAGACTTTTTACTTGTTCGGTCTCAAACGCGTGTCTCTTCTCCACCATAGGGGGCATGGTAACACTACTTGAGGATTGCGGTCATATCGAAAAGTCGAAAAAAATCTATTTAAAATAATTATTAATGTACTGAAAGGAAGCATACAAAAGCATCAAAATACACTCTGGCACAATAAAAAACACATACATTAACACTGCTATCATATACTTATAAATGCATCAGCGTTGTACAAAGTATTTGATAATTAATTTAAAAATACTAAATTAAAAATAAGTTTAGTAATTGCTACTCACTCCAATGGATTTGTCATATACAAATTTTAATACATACCTTGATAACTTATATTTATGGTTTAATATTACCTTATTTTTATGGTTTATAATTAAAGTCGCATTATAGCTTTAGCGTATAAGAACATTATTATTGCATTCAATGCATTATTATTGTAAGAGGAGGGGAGCGATGAAAATTATGACTGAAAATTAGGTCGCAAATATTCAAAATTTGAGAAGTATTGTATTAGGTAAATTAAATATATTGTTTTATTTCTATTATAGGCTGTTGTTTTGGCTGCTCTAGCAGTAACCGCTTTCGCCAATCTTCATGAAGTAAGTGAACTGAATTTGACAGATTTCTACTGAATTTTTAAAAATTAAATGTAATGCCTTTTTTTGTAATTATGTTTCACAATGTATGTGTGTGTGAATCATCTTTCTATAAAAATTATAAAATAACTTCAGAGTACAAATGGGTTCAAATTTTCTGTTATCATATAGCAAATAGCTTAAAATTAGTGCACACTATTTGCAAAATAATCCTTAGATTTTTTTTTTTTTTTACAAAACCAGTAAGATACTTTCCGAATAATATATTTGTTTGATTTTTTTATTTATTCATTTATGTAATATATATATATAGTATAATAAAATAAAAGTGAAGAATAACTAGAACCCACAGTACTAAAGAAGTAAGAAATTGGAATTCCGCAAACACAACAAATGTAGGTACAAAAAGTCATAGGATTAAACTGGAGACCTATTATGATTTCTAAATCTGTCGCGGAATTAGGCCAGTGAATTAGGGTTAGCAATGCTTTATGGATCCACCTTCCTCGGACAGCAGAAATTTTTGACATAATAGAAAAAAAAACCAAGTTCAAAAGTTAAGCCTAATACATCACGTGGTTGAAGAACCTAATAAAATCGTAAAAAGAAATTGAGAAAAGAGAACAATAATGAATCTATCAAGGAGAGGAATAATAAAAATTTTTTAATGGAAAATATTAGGAAAAACTTACTTGTAAAACAAAAATCCTGAACTCAAAAATCCTGTCCGCAAAAACACCTACTTCAATGAGATCCTACGTGAAATGGCGTAAAAGATTGGAACGCCAGCGCAGGAAAGAAAACACCGCAGCGCCATCTGGATAGTTATTTTGCAATTACACTAAAAAAATAATTGAGTAAACAAAACATAAGTTTTAAATAAAATAAAGAACAGAGTTCAGAATAGATAGTAACAGATAGAAATATATTAAAATATATTTACTTGAATGAATATATACTAGAAAGTTATATTGCAATTAAATTAAACGTATAAATTTTTTTCAATATATTTTTTAAAAATAAACTCAATAGAGAGAGAGAAGAAATATTAATTAAAATAACGAACTAAAATAAAACTAGATTTAATTAGAAATAGAAATATATTTAAAGATAAATTTACTAGGATAATTGTATTCTAAACAATTGTTGCAAAATTTCACAAAATTATTATGTATTAAAATTTTATCAGTAACTAAATAATTGTTTCTTTTCATAAAATTTAAGATAATATTTCTAAATATAGATAGGTGTAGGTTACTACTCCAGAAAGGCATATATATATATATATATATTCAATTCAATTGAATAAAATACTATTTTAAATTTCTAATCCATTTTTGTATGCAATTAAACATAAAATAAGAATTAAAAAGAATCAAATTAAAAATTGAATGTGACATTTTAAGCTAACGTTCAGATTAATTTAAGCTTAATTTTAAAATCCTCTTCCATTTTTTAAAATAAAAAATAATAAATAATAAACTTTAAATAAAATTTAATAAAATATTTTTCATTTCTCAGTTAATTTTAAATGCCTTATATTTATCTACGCATTATTTGGATAAAAAAATGAAAAGTAAGAAAATATTTTTTTAAAAAGTATACAAATCGATTAACACTTATTTTTAATACCTTTACACGTACTTTCACTTCTTATAATTAATTAATAATTTATAAAATTATAAATTATTTTAATTCTATGAACATATTTTATTCTTGACTCTGCTCACGTACGACTCTCAATGCAGGTAGTGTCACTGTTGTAAATCATTCTGAGATATAAATTTATTTTTGTATTCTTATGATTTCTGAATAAAAGCCTCATTGATAAATAGGTAATTAAAAGTTTAATTTTGGTATTGATAAGAAAAGTAAGAAACTAAATTAATTCTTCCTCTAGTAATCATGCGATCTTATTAACCGCTCTTTCGCAAATGTAAGGAAAACAATAACACACTGCTATAACTGTGTGCTCACCAAATATTCACATTTCCTCCTTTAAATTTCAAAAAATTGCGTAGCATCATGTCATTAGATGTAAATAAACTTTCAACTAAACATATCAATTTAAGATGTTTGTAAGTGTAAAATACGTTTCCCGTGCTTCGAATATATAATTTCATACGAAATTTATTTTAGAAATTGATGTCTCCTTCGACAAAAAAAAATTCAGTAACAATAAAACGTTTTCTACATGCTCCAAAAAATATTTTTTTCCCTCTGTGTTAGAATGGTAAAGTTCCAGAGCTCCAAAACAGGTCTTGTTCGTTTTAAAAATAAACGAAAAGAAAAAAGGTATCTTTCCTAAAACATCAAGGTCATTTAAAGTATATCACCAATTTCTGTATTGAGCCTATTGCTTATAAAATGTTTTTCATTATTATTATTAATGCTGGCAGAGTTTCTATCAAGTGAATTTTTTTTAACAAAAAAATGTATTTTATTGATAAGAACTTAGAAACTCATTAGTCTATTGAAATTTTTTTTATCTCAAACTCTTCAATTTAATTTTTTAAAAATATTTTTTATAGCCCATCCACCATCATGCACCTCAACCCTACAAATTTGGCTACAGCATAAAAGACCACCATGGTGAACAGCACCGAGAGGAGTCCGGTGACGGAGGTCACGCTGTCCGGGGAAGCTACGGATTCACCGATGCCCGAGGAATCCGCCGACAGGTCCACTACGTCGCTGACCACGGAGGTTTCAGGGCTCAGGTCAAGACCAACGAACCCGGCACCGCCAACCAGAACCCAGCAGCCGTTCATCTGATCTCTGACGCTCCATACGCACACGGAGGATATGCTGGAGCTGCCGGATTAGGATATGGTGGTATCGGATATGCTGGATACGGAGGTCTTGGGAATGTTGGATATGGAGGTCTTGGATAAGCTGGATATTGAGGCTATGGCCTAGGTTATGGTGGAAATGGCTTTGGGATCCTTGGTGGATTAGGATATGCCCGATATGGTTATTAAATAAATTATGTGACGTCTTCTCTAGGATTTTTGTAAATAAATATTTATTTTATTACTTGGGTGTAGTTTATAGATTCTTATTGCATTTTTCCCTTAATGAATTTTTCAATAATATATTTATCCAAGAATTAACCACGTCGGTGCTTTCGAGTAAGGCCGAAAATGGAACTTTAAATTAGAATTAAAAAACTTTCATATTTTTAATGGAATATATGTAATGATAGAAAACGTATTCTGATTTGGAGAAGTTTCATATCAAAATTCTTCATAAGACCTCATACATTCAGCCTTATGTATATGTTTGAAGAAAATCTTTTAAAAGTATGATAGTGTCTTTTCGTTCATATGAATAATTTACAGTTTATTATAAAAAAAAAGAATTGCTATTAATTAAATAGACATTTAAAATTTACTTTTGAAACATACCCCGAGAAGTAAGCAGCACATATAATATCAAATTTTATTTGAATGTTTAATATAATAATTGTGATAATTTATCGTGTTTTTTTAAATGTTTGTTACATATAAACATATTGAAATCAATATCAAAAATTTTGATATATTTAATGGTGTTAAAAGTTTCGAGTTATGATATTATTTTATATAAATTATAATTAAGTCTGGCATGAAAATGATTAACTTTACTGAAAATTGAGTAGAAAATGATAAAAGTTGTGAAGTATCTTGGTCTGAGAAAAATATTATAAATATGTATTTGAAGTTAGAGAAGAAAATATGTTTACATATGACAGAAACACAAATATATAAAAGAAAATACAAATCTAGGCAAAATATAAATAAAAAAAATATACAAGTATATAGAAAATATGAATATACTAGCTAAAATATATAAATACAAAAAAAAGAAGATAATTAGGATGGTATAGGGGAACCTCAGAGGAAATTTTTCCATCCTGGCTGTCAAAAAACTCACCTCCAAACTTATACCTTTTTGTAAATGTATTTAAATCTTAAAAAATAAAAATGTTATGGATAAAAATAAGTCATAATTAATAATAAAGATAAAATGCTGAGTTTCGCACACAACTTCCATTCTTAAGAAATTTTTATTTTTGGAGTCATTATGAGGCATGGCAGTCACGGAGAGCTAAGATTAGTTTCAAAGAAGTTTTACATTCTACATATTAAATTCCTGTATTTTAAAAATAGTTTTTGTGAATTTTATATTTATAACCCAATACGTACTCGTTTTGAATTTTTCACACACTTAGATTAATATATATTTACACAATATTGGTCACCTTATTGATAAATTTTGAAATTTATGTTGAAATGAAGTAAAAATACCATTATAATAACAGTCAACATTTAGATTTTAATTTTGTAGGATTTTGGATATCTCTGTAGGATACGGATAAGAGAGAAGGGCCATAGCGTACAGACGCATCTTCCACAGGGAAGGGGGGCAACTGTAATAACTTAACATCTTTATTCGCACACACAAAATTCTAATCTTACTTATTTATTATATCTAAATTACAACACCAAAGATCCTTTTTCGAAACGTATCTCATTTCACCTCGCATTAAAGGATTAAAACCTGTATATCAAGAGATTTATCCGTGATTCCTCGTTAAAAATCAAATCTCTAATACTTGACTGATTTATTCGTGATTTCTAGTGAAATAATAACTTAACAGCTTCCACATGCCTTACTTAGATGTTGAAACTTATCCCTAAAATATTTATATAATTTCTAAAGGTTTCTTATATTTCCATTCACTTAAGCATATAATTATGTTATTTCCCGATATATTTTCCTTGCTTTTAAATGTGAAAATGGATAATTCAATTTCTTGACTGATTGGCGCTTCTTCCTACAGGATGAACTCTGTTTTCTGATCTTATAATTAGCAAAAATGTTCATGATTTGATCAATATTAAGAAGTTTTTCAATTGTCTCGACAACATAATTACGATCACAAAAAATACCATCTTTACATACACTCACATATGAATATATGTATATATATATACACTATAAATTTATGTGACTCTGTATTAGATAATGATAATTCAATATAAAATAATACTTGTAATAAATATTTTATTACAGAAAGCAACAATACACAACTGTTTTTAATCGGTTTTGAAATAACACTGCTAAAAAAAGAGATCTTTATTTTTCTGTACAGCTAATTTGCTCTTAACGTAATCCAAGACCGATGATTTTTTTAGTCTTAAGTTTAGACAAAATTATGAAATAATAACCCTAATGTATATATATATATATATATATATATATATATATATATATATAGAATGTACCCTACAATGTAAACGAGATTGTAAATTTTATTTTAATACCAATAAAATTACATAAAGAATTCATAAAACCAAAAGAGTGATATTAGTAAACAAAAAATATTTTTCGATAAATAGCCAAAATACACTAAAAATGCGCATTTTGGAAAATATTCATTTTTTTTCAAAACGTCATTATCGGGCAGAATTCGTCATTTGGATTCTAAAGCATATATAAGAAGGCACAATACATTTTATTATAGAGATGACATAATTTTTTTTGATTCCGCCGTTACGAATAACTTAAAAATACAGTCTCTAGTTTCGTAATATAAAGTTTTATGCTTTCTGGAATAAATATATTTGCTTTCCGAACTTTATTTTATTTATCAATTGAGGCATTTATGAATTTATTATAAATGTTGAACACAGGAATATATGTTAAGTCTGTAAATATTATAATATCAACTATATAAATGTGCATACATTTATCTAATTCATAGGATCCCCCAGTAGTTCTTTAGGAGAGTGGGGTGCCAGCTCAGGTGCCGTCTTCGTCACTTGATCATGGTTCAAAATTAAGAGGTCCGTTGCCAAAAGCCTTGGTGTAGCTGAACAGTGCTACGTTAATATCCACACTCTGATCCAAAGTAGTTCTTATGGACCCCGCGGGTTATTTGCGGCTGATAAGCGGGGGAGGTTTTGTGACAAATTAAATTTAATCTGGGGTTGCTTGGGCGATGTTAGAGGATTTGTGAAAGGTTTAATTTAAAACAAAATATTTGTGACTCATTGCCATTATTGTGCACCTTTAAAAATTAGTTAAAAATTTTATGTGTTTAAAACATTTTAGAATAAATTTTTTTTAAAAAAATAGAGTCAAGTTGTAAATGAGTGCATAAAATATTTGAAACGACAAATGCCGCACACAATGTAAGTCGGGCTGATCGCGAGCGAGGTTGTCACTGCAGGTTTAAATAGGAACGGAATCTCACCACTATAAGTAATAGCTTGTTTAAAATAATCTATCTAATGAATTAAATTTGAATTTAATTAATTCAAAAAGAACATGGTTTCTATGACTGCCTTATTTTCCAAGTTTAATGAAAGCCATTTGAAGTTACATGGTGACTGGTTAAAATGTATAACATCCGCATCTTGAATAAACATTTTCGATACAAATAAAACTTTGAAAGAGGAGAATGCTCCTAGTATTCAAATCTTTCAAAATTTCAAACACAAGATGAAGATTTACTAAGTATATTGTCAACATTTAACGGCTTCGTTCTGACACCAATCAAAGATTTGAAGTCATTCTTTTACTTGATTATTCCAGATTGGTCGTTGGACCCTTTTGCAAATAGACATACAAAAGAAAAATCTGCACAAATACAGTAATAGATCATTGAATTAGCCACAAATGAAGAGCTGAAACCAATGTAGGACAGCATGCAAGGATGGATAAATTATGGATTTCTAAGCAGATACCAATTGCATGTCTTGCATAATGGGTCTCTTTACTGAAATTGTGAAATGATATCCCGGCTTCCTCTTTAGTAGAAAGTGAATTTAGCACAGTTATGACAGCATCATCATGAAAACAAGAAACTGGCTGGTAATTAATGCTCATGGCACTAATTATGTTGTTGTTTCTAATGCTACCTGTCTGACATAGTCAGATTGAGGCCCACGGTATTCATCGTGGCATGGGGCTAGAGGTACGCCTGTCGTTGGCCTTGAGCACGATACAGGTGACAGTATGATTTAGCTCGGTGAAATTCTCCAAAGGGACGATAGATGGCGACACCACCTATCTCCACCTCCACAATTTCTGCATGGAAACTGAAGGGGAGGGAAATATTCTCCAGTCCCCCTGTGCTCGTGACTCAGCCTACAAGACTACGGACCTACTGATTTAACGAGCACGTACTCCGCGTGTACTCGGAGGGTATTTGGTGGCATCGAGCATCGAACCCAGGCCTTCCGGTCTGGAGTCCGATTCTCTAACCACTAGGCTACCCACGGCCGACTAATTATGTTTTAAAGCAAATAATTTAGAATATAAATAAATATTACTTCAGTTATCATTACGTTTTATTAATATGTTATTTTACATCAGAATATGCCATTGAAGACATAAAAGTTAAATTTATAGTTTTTCAATTATACATTGAGAACTACTCCGTTTGGGCGCTCATGGCTAAGTTTTTGGTACAAAAAGGGTTCATGGGCGCAGTAAGTGTAAGAGTCATTGATATAAGTACTTGTAATACAATCAGTTCCCCATGCCTTTTGTACGGATTTTTTTTAATGAATATAGTTCTTCACTCGCGCTTACGCATCGTGAAACGCATATGTCTAATTTTACTCTACAATCTTTTTTTTTCACATCTTTCGAGGAATATATCTGCTTTGTAAGGAAACAAACAGATGTACGAGTTTTTCGTTAAAGCCTTAAAAATTTTAAAGTAATGCTACAGGTATAGGACAAAATAATAGGAACACTCATTTAAAAATGAGTCGTACTTCAACTGCCCAATAAACAGCTGTCACGTGTCGCAACAGTGTACCACCTAGTGGCGACGAAAAGGAAGGTATCAGTCAAGTATTTTATCGTGTGAAAGTTGTTTGAGAAAATTCTGTTGCAAAACTAAGGTAGATAAGCAACACTCATGGAAAGGAAAATTTAATGCCAGCTAAGAGGGATTATGTGCGACCTCTCTGACGTGAAAAGAGGTATGGTAATTGGAGCTGCCTCCGTGTCCAGAACATCCACCCTTGTGGGTGTTTTAAGGACCACTGTGTCAAGAATTATGACAGCCTGCACAAACCTGGGTAAGGTGTCTTTTGCGAAGCACAACAGTGGGCGAAAGTTGAAATTGAAGTACCGTGATAGACGGGTGTAGAAGAGGATAGTCGCCCGAAATCACATGACTACATTGCCGCAGATAACTTCCGAGATGAACACCCACCTTCTGAATACCATATCCATGAAAACTATTCAACGAGAGTTGAATACTGCAAACATCCACGACAGAGTAGCTATTCACAAAAACCGTTAGTTTCGGGACGGATTGCTGCAAAGAGATTACAGTGGTGCCGAGACCACCTAAACTGGACGCAACTGCAATGGGAACAAGTCATCTGGTCTGACGAATCCTCATTTACATTATTCCAGACCACCGGACATGTGTTTGTCTGGCGAACACCGACAGAAGCATTTCATGTTGATTGCCTGGTTCCAAATGTGAAACATGGAGGGAGTTCTGTGATGGTTTGGGCAGCAATATCTTCCCGTGGATTGGGGCAACTCGTTGTCCTGAGGGGGATGATCACAGGTGACCATTATCGAAGCATTCTCGCAGATTATCTTCACCCTATGCTTCAGACTCTCTTTCCAGGAGAACTTCCTGTGTTCCAAGAAGACAACGCTCCTGTTCACACGTCACGCTGTGTTCAAACATGGTTACATGAGCATGATGATGAAGTGGAATATCTAACCTGGTGTCCTCAGTCCCCTGATCTCAATATCATTGAGTCCTTGTGGGGTTATTTAGAGAACGAAGTCCGTGCTCGGTTTCCACCTCCTCACTCACTATTTGAATTCGAGACTGTCCTGCACGAAGAATGGGTGCAAATTCCTATGAATTTTGTTCAAGACCTTTATGTTTCAATCCCACGTAGAATGCAAGCAGTCATTCAGGCCAAAAAAGAGAGGCCCAACACCTTACTAGTTAAAAAAAATTCATTTTTTCACAGGTGTTCCTATTATTTTGTCCTATACCTGTACTTTAAATTATAGTTTTTATTCCATAAAAAATATTTCAGCCACTTCTCCTTCCTGTCAAAAGGACGCAGTGAGGCTTTCCGTTCTATACCTCACACATCCATCTTTTCGATCTAGAATGTTCCAAAAGAAACTCACCAAAAAAGACCATTTCTTACACCCGAAATATTTTTTGATTTCCTATTTTACTTATTCGATGTCCGTAGAAAACAATTTATAAAACAACTCAATACAGTTGATTCATTTTGAAATACTTTATTTGTAACTACACTTATTTTAGACAGTTTTTATTTCCTTAATAAAAGTTAGAAATTTTTAAAAAAATATTCTGAAAAAGAGATAAAAAGGAATTAAGTGAATTATTAAAATATCATCCCATTTTTTTCTGAATGAAAATATGTAGTCCTTCACATAATTTTTGAAACATTCTACAAATGGATGTGTGCCGAGTCCCTAATACATCATACTCCTCTTCTTTTTGCCCTATTTTCATGCACTTTGTGTAAGAATGATTGCCTACTTTTAAACTACGGCACTGATTTACTTTATGTATCTGATTTTTGCATGTGATTCAAGTTATAAGACATTTCGTATCCAAAAATTGAGTTGTTTGAGGAATCTGAGATTTATCCAAAATATTTTTGAGATACTTGATGTCATTCTTCCACTGTTTCGGAGGAATTTAGATACATGTAAACAAATAAAATATTTTTTTAGTGTATTTAGACTTATTTTTTCAAATAATAATACTGATCTATTATTTCGTTCAAATCTAATACTACAGTTGTTTTTTTTCCTCTAGATCAAGTTTCGTCGTTCTCGTTATTGAAGTGTGGACCAGAATTAACAGATCCATCGCCAAGAGGGGCTTCATAGAGGGATGTTGATAAACTATCAAAGGAGACTTGTTCCATGTTGTAACCCATATATAAACCGAATTGAACAAAAAAAGTCTCTTTAGGAAATGACACATAAGAGAAATTCATATACGATTTGTGTCTCAACCTCAGGAGGAAAACTCGGTTCTTGATGATCACTTGCAACATGAAATGCAAACATCCCAAGGAGTGAATGGGAATTTAAGGTATCCGACTACATTTGGAACCGTGATTTTAAAAAAGCGCATAAATGGATAATTTTCATGATATTTAGTGTCACTCAGATTAGAATACATGCATAAAAGTTTTGTAAGGACATTTTGACAAAAGAATTATTTAAATGTAATATTTTGTCAAAAAATTAACTTAGAATAATCTTTTTTCCAAATGTTCTTTTGTGAGAAATGCTTCTATTATAATAATATTTTGCCTGTATATATCTCAGACCTCTCTACAGAGGCTCAACTAGAATTTTTCAAACATTCACATTATTTTCAGAGTTACGACCAATTGAAATAATTATTCGCATTTTTTCTTAAAATTGCTCCCCTCTGTTGTCGTAAAATATGAATAAACCCACTTCTAAGTTATGTATTTCAAAAATTCTAGTTGAGCCTCTGAACAGAATTCTGAGCTATTTACAGGCAAAATATTATTCTAATAAAACCATTTTTCACACAAGGAGAACATTTGGAAAAAAGATTATTCTAAGGTAATTTTTTGCCAAAATATTGTATTTAAATAATTTTTTGTCAAAATGTCCTTAAAACAATTTTATGCATGTATTCTAATATAAGTGACAATAAATATCATGAAAATTATCCATTTTGTGCGCTTTTGAAAATCAAGGTTCTAAACGTAATCGGATACCTTAACGAGTTTTTCAGAAACTTGGATTCAGACACTAATATTGAAGGATTAATGTGACTTATTTTTTCTTCTTTTAGGATTAAATTTCTATTCAAAACATCCAAATTTATAAGAATAAAAATGCTTGCTAAAGTGAAATGTTCGAAATTGCAAGCAGCAAATATTTTTTTTTAAAATTTAAAACTATGTTTTTCCCGAGAATTGTGGATACGTATTTATATGACATCCTCCTTACTTTAACTTCAAAAATGATCCGAAAATTCTCCGCTTATACACGGAAATATATAGTATATGAATTTTTTTATATCTGAATGTTTATTTTTACCCGAGAAAAATAATATTTTCTGTACTGGCGAATTAATTTCTTCCATTTTTTTGTCATTGATACTCTTAACCTTTATTTTAAAATTGTTTTATGATCGCGTTTAGACAATGGAATGCATTATATGTTCCAAATGTCGAAATGAAGACAATTTCCGCTAATAATCCGCCCGAAGGGGGAATCTGAAATGGACGCAATATGGCAAACTATTCAAGCGAAAAACATTTCACCTTTTTAATCTTAATTCAAAATAGCCTTTCTTTTCATTTTGCTTCCTGAAGTATAAATACGGAGGAGAACAATTGTTTGTTATCACTCACTTCAAGAGTTTAGTGGCAATTCAATACCAATATGATCTCTCAGGTAAGGGTGCTTAGTTTTCTTTTAAATAAAAAGTTCTGTTTGAAAAAAAATCTTAGAGATATTCAATGAGAAGTAGTTTCAGTGATTCCATCGAATGTAATTCTATATCTAAATAGTTAATTTACTTTAGAAGAAACAGAAGGTATTTGAGTCGGGGCTTCCAAAAATATTTATGTTCGAAATAGTTGCCTCATAATTGATTGCGTTTATTTTATGTGATTTTCTTCCTTCATCACATGAAATACTTATTTTTTTTTTACTTTAAATAAATCCGCATTATTATACGCACAATGCAATGCTAAAGAATTTTATTAAAAAGAAAATATATTTTGAAATGTGCTTTTTGTATTTTTTTTTTAAAATTAATTTATCAAATTTGCTATCAGAAGAAAATTTTTAAAAAACATTTTTAGTTGTAAGAATCTGTTCCTTAAATGTATAACTTTCTGAGAAGAAAATTATTTTTGCATGTATTTGTATTACTAAGAAAAAAATTAAGATACCCTAATTTCATGTATAGCATTTATTTAACTTAATCTCTAAAATGAATTTTGTAATTAAAATATTTCTTTTATTCTCGTAGTAACTCTTGTAGTACTTATCGGTCACGCTTTTATTAATAAAATCTATTGATAAGAAATGGTATTAATTTCAAATCTATGCGAAATTCAACAAAAGTAAAACTGAACTTTCTGTCTGAAAGTAAGGTTTGTACGCATTTTAAGTGATCCTGGAATAAATGAAATAGAAGTGCTTCATTTATGCTAATGTATGAATGGAAATTTTGCTGTTAACTTAATGCATCTTTTTTTCATCACTTAAAAAGTCTATTATAATGTTTTTAAAAAGTCCCATTTGTCAAGCAAAATGAATACACGAAATGTGTTGTAAAAATGTGCCTTTCTTACAAGTTTAATTTTTTTCCTACATATTTATATATACGCATTATATATATCAAGTTAATTTAAAAGGTAACAAGTTTTTCATGTGTATGCTATTCAAATCAGCATACTCTGAAGTTGTATGTTGTTTGCTTTGAAACATGTAGTAGAATAATTATGAAGTACCTTTCTTCAATGACATGAGCTATATCGTACGTGATTACTTGGGGCCGATCTGTACAGGGTTAATCGTGAATCTTGTACAGTCTGTACTTCACCCAATTACACATCTTGTTATCATTCATTGCATTGAATTATACATCTTTCATACGGCAAATGTTCACAGTTGAATTGCTCTTTGCTACTTGAAACTGAATTATGAATAGTATCTTATAACGGTGATTGGAGATTAAAATATCTTAAACATAGTAACCCATTCTGTCTACCATATAAAGTCCGACTACAGCTCAAATTTCCATTTGATTTTGGGCAAGATATGCTAAGAGCCGACAAACACACATGTGTATTTTCATAAACAGGTAAAATTTTTATAGCTACAACCAATTGAATCTTTCTTTTAAAGTATGGCTCGTGCAGTAAAATTGAAATCGTTTACATTAATCTATCACATATAATTAAATACACGTATACTTTACTACTTATTGTGGAAAAATTTCTGTAACATAAAAAAATGGGCATAACTTTTTCAGTATTGAATGTATTTAATTTGTTTAGACTACAAAAATATTCTTTAAGTACTTAACTCATACTGTTACGTAAGAAGATCATAATAAAAAGTTCTATCATTAAAGAACTATCTTATAACTTTTTAGATAATAATGTATGAAGCTTAAATTTATTATTATTCTTTTAATTATAGGCTTTCGTTTTGGCTGCTCTAGCAGTGACTGCCTTCGCCAGTCTCCATGAAGTAAGTCAAAAGCTTTTCACTTAATTTTAAAAAAGTTAATATTTAAAGATTCTTTTTTTATCAATCTGTTACAAAATGAATGTTTTTTAAAACTAATCTCAGAGTGCAATTGGTTTCAAACGTATTAATAATTCGTAGCAAATCGACCCAAAATATTGTAACGTATAAGCAAAATAATTACAAATTTCTTTTCCTTTCACTTATGCATTACACAAAATATTATATTATACATAACTCAAAATTAATAAACCATTTACTGAATTATAAATTCTTATTAGTTGCTAAATAATTTTTTATTAATAGAGTTCGTTGCATTGAATTCCTTTGTTGCGAACACTATTTTAAATTTCTGTGTTTAAACTGAAGGTAATATCTGATTTTGAAATAAACGCGTTCAAAATTCACTTAAATGCAATTCTGATATCCTATATTTTTTTTAATAATTAAAACAACTGTTATTTTCTTGTAAACTATACGAGTAAATTTTTTGGTGACTCTTCTCTTATTCTGTAACTTAATTTTTGAACTATTTTCATTCTTAGCCCATCCACCACCATGCTCCTCAACCCTACAAATTTGGCTACAGCATAAAAGACCACCATGGTGAACAACACCGAGAAGAATCCGGTGACGGAGGTCACGCTGTCCGGGGTAGCTATGGGTTTACCGATGCCCGAGGAATCCGCCGACAAGTCCATTACGTAGCTGACCACGGTGGCTTCAGAGCAGAGGTCAAGACCAACGAACCCGGAACTGCCAACCAGAACCCAGCCGCCGTTCATCTGATCTCTGACGCTCCATACGCAAACGGAGGATATGCCGGAGCTGCCGGATTGGGATATGGAAGTCTCGGATATGCTGGATATGGAGGTCTTGGATATGCTGGATATGGAGGTCTTGGATATGCCGGAAATGGAGGTTACGGATATGGAGGAAATGGCATCCTTGGTGGATTAGGATATGCCCGATATGGTTTTTAAAAACTATGTGATGGTTTCCCTTGAATTTTAGAAAATAAATATTTATTTTTTTACATGTGAATTTCTTCGCTTATTTTTGTAGCTCTAATTTCTTTTTTGAATCCAGTAATATTCTTATTCAATTTTTTTTTATTTCACTGCTTTAAAATAAGATCGAAATTAAAACTATGAATTAGAATTTAAAAACTTTTTTTCTGATGCTATTTTTATTTTGATGAAAAACTTATTTTTATTTTTAAATTTCACATTTAAAAGTAACTCATAAAACCATATATAATATGCACTACGTGTATGTTTGAGGTAAAATGTTTAGTAATATAGTAAATTTTTTTCATATGTTATAATGATTTTCAGATTATTTTATTATAATGATTAATATATCTATTATTTCTTTTATTATAAAGACGTTTTTCATTTTAATATTAATAAAAAATCCAAACCATTAAGTTATATTATACGTGGTGAGTAACCCGAACATAATTACAACAATTACAACCAATTGATTATGCTTTGATTAGTTATTCAAAGATTGCATTTCAATGATGCATTGAGAAGGAAATACACTTTATAAATACATTTTCTTTCCAAGTGTACACTAATTTTCTATCGATTTTATACTTTTAGATGTATAAATTTCAAGTATACTTTGCTCTATTTTTTATTTCTCTAATATTTAGAAGCACACACACACAGCTTCTGTAAAATATAAATTAAAAAATAACTAACCGTTTAAACAATCTTTGTCATTTTTGAATTATTAATATCATTCTGATTTAAATTTTTATGTAGACAAATGAATATAACATATTAGTTGCATATTCTAGTACATCATCAGAGAAAATAAATTATTATACCGGAAGACATTAACTGCATTATAATTAGTAATTTTTTTTTCATTTGGTTTTCATTCGGGCAACTTCAGATCATTATTGCGAGTCTTTGTTCTCCTAACATACATCTAAATAACGTTAAATTTTTAATTATTCCCTTCACTTTTTCTAAGCATTTCAATTTAGGATTCATTCATTGCTAATGTTGTAAGGGGATTTAAAAGTTCAAAATTTACTTTACTGTAAAAAAATAATAATAATACAGAAATCTTGATTTGATAGTTTTTTTAAAAATTACTTCATATTTTAAAAGAGGAGTCAATAAACTAACAACTGTTTTTGGATGGTTTTAAAATAACACCGCTCAAGAAAAAAGCAAATTGACTTTTGGTGTACAACTGGTTTGATCTTAAAACGTTAAAGACCACTGATTTGTGAATCTAAAATCTGGAATGAGTTTCTTAATATTAATCTAAACGTATAATGTACCCTGTAATTCCAACGAGATGTTAAGCTTTGTTTGTGTACCATTGAGATAATATAAATAATTTCTAACCAAAGAAGTGAAACAAACGAATAAAATAAATAAAAAAGTAATAGAAAAAAATTGAATCAATTCCTACTTAGGGGAATAAAGAAAACTTTTATTTTAGTTAATTTTTTTAAAAATAGTTACAATTGATATAAATATGTATACACATAGGACAGAATCACAATATTAAGACACAAAAAAAAGCGATTTTCCATTTTTAATGCTATAAGTAGTGTTGGAATATTTTTGTTTGTTTATTTCTATTTATTCTTTATTAAATTAAGTTAATTTAATAAAATAGTTCAGTAAAAAAAACATTTTCAGAAATGAGACCATCGCAGGAGGGATTCGAACCCACGACCTTTGGATTAGAGTTCCAACGCGCTATGCATTGTGCTACAAGGATTCAACGAGCAACTTTTCTTTCTATATATGCTGTTCGACTAGTATTTTTGTTTGTCACTATTTATTTATTTTTAATTTAATTAAGGAATTAATATTTGAAAAATAACTGTATTAACATTAAATGTCATCCATTGCAAGTTTTTAAAAAATGTATTTGAACTTGATTGGATGAATAGAAAGTATTTTATTAACGCGATTAAAAACTTGAACAATATATATATATATATATATATATATATATATATATATATATACATATATATATACATATATATATACATATATATATACATATATATATACATATATATATATATATATATATACATATATATATATATATATATATATATATATATATATATATAATAAATATATATAGTATAATAAAATAAAAGTGAAGAGTAACTAGAACCCACAGTACTAAAGAAGTAAGAAATTGGAATTCAGCAAACACAACAAAAGTAGATACAAAAAAGTCATAGGACTAAACAGGAGACCTATTAGGATTTCTAAAGCTGTCGCTGAATTAGCCCAGCGAATTAGGGTTAGCAATGCTTTATGGATCCACCTTCCCGTGCAGCAGAAATTTTCGACATAATATATATATATATATATATATATATATATACATATATATATACATATATATATATATATACATATATATACATATATATATATATACATATATATATACATATATATATATATGTATATACATATATATATATATATATATATATATATATATATATATATATAGAGAGAGAGAGAGAGAGAGAGAGAGAGAGACTAATAGTATGAATTGAAAAAGATTTTTTTTTATAAAAATTAAAATACTGAAAAATAAGTATTTCGAAATTACCTTCACAAAGCATAATCCAGGTAAAAATTCTTCTTTTGAATTCCAGCCTGAGGTATTTTACTCATGAAGACAGAGATTTTATATTATCTCACGGTAAAAAAAATGCAATTAATATTCATTAGTAGCGACGGATAAAACTAAATATATCTAGTTGTTCAATTTAATGTTTTCATATTTCGGCAAATTAATACGAGTATGTGTTCCTACTTATAATCCATGCATGTGTGAAGGTCCCCTTGGACCCCAATTTGAGAACGAGAATAATTTGGAGTCAGAAAAGAGCCAGTAGCCATTTTTATAAATAACTTTCTTTATTTGGTTATCTTTCCCAAATAGAATCAAAGACTTTTAATAACAAATAAATCAAATTAGCTATATGAGGTTTAAAAGGGACTTTCCTTTAAATTAACTTAAATATTTAATGATCCAATTTATTAACTATCAGAATATCGATCACGCAGAGATTACCGCAATAAGAGATCCCAGAATTATATTCAATATTCCTATTGAACATTTAATTTTAACCTCATTCCTAATATAAAGCTTTAATGAGACTTTAATTAATATTTACCACACTGCAGTTCAGCTCAGCTTTTTCTGAGATTTTATCCTCCTAGAAATTTCCAATAATAAATCTCTAACTTCACTATTATACCTTCCTGCTTCAATCTCTCTCTCCTACTGCTATTTACTTTACTATTCCGTTTGACTTAAATACTTTATCTAATCTGCATAACAAGGAATCCTGTCCTCTTTTTGGAGCTGACTGGAAATAGGTAGGGAATTAAATTTCCCTAAAAAAAGACGACTCAGAAGGTTAGTGATATAGTTCCGTATAGGTTTGTCACACATGTATAGATGCTTGTCGGGTATTATAGAATACCATTTACATTCCTAAAAGTAAAGTGAAGTAAACGTGCTTGTACAAGTAAATGTACTTGTTTTTGATGTGGGTAGTCTAGTGTTTAGACCATCGGACTCCAGACTGGAAGGCCTGGTTTCGATGCCACCAAATACCTTCCGAGTACACACGGAGTACATGCTCGTTAAATCATTGGGTCCGAAAGTCTTGTGGGAGGTCGCAGCTGAAACGACGGGTGCAGGGGGTTGTAGAATATTTTCTTCTCCTCCAGTTCCATGCCTAAATTGTGGAGGTGTAGATAGATGGGGTCGCCATCTATCTTAAGAAAGTCCAACCTGTCTCACAGGCTCTGGCAACATTCTTTACTTCCCATCTGGAAGGACACCACCACCACCACAACAACAACAACTGGTTTTTGATTAAAAAAATCTCCGAACTCATCATGGATAAATACTATAAACAAATGTAAAGAATTGTCAAAAAGTATAACATTCATTTTGTAGTTATAAAAAAGTTTATTTAAAAAATGGCACATAATGTGCAATATGAAATAAGTGGCTTAAGTTACTAGAAAGCTAACTAGGATTTCATAAAACACAGTTAACTATAAAAGCGATTTTTGTAAGAATACTTGAAACTCAATACTGTTTTGAGTTCATTTACAAAAATCACAAACATAATGTTCTTTCAATGCATCAATACATTCAAGGTGAACCTAAAAAAGACAGCTAAAGCATTGAATACAAATTTCCCCTCGTTGATTTTCGGAGAACTTTCGTTGCTGTAGATACATTCAACGTCTTTGTTTTCCAGTTAATTCATTGATGGACATTAAGGTATCCGACTACGTTTGGAACCAGGATTTTGAAAAAGCATATAAATGGATGATATTTATGATATTTAGTGTCACTTAGATTAAAAATATATATAAAATTGTTTTAAGAATAGTATTACAATAAAAAAATTGTTTAAGTAAAATACTTTGACAAAAATGAACATAGAATGACCCATTTTCAAAATATTCTCCTTATATGAAACGTGCATATATCATAATAATATTTCGTCTGTATATAGATCCGACCTCTGTACAGAGGCTTAGCTAGAATTTTTGAAATATATAACTTAGAAGTGGGTTTATCCATGTTTTACGACAACAGAGGGGAAAAAGTTTAAGAAAAAAATGCCCATAATTATTTTAATGGGTTGTAACTCTGAAAATAATGTGAATTTTTCAAAAATTAAAGTTGCGCCTCTGTACCGACGTCTGGGCTATATACAGGCAAAATATTGTTATAATAGAAGCATTTTTCACAATAGGAGAGCATTTTGAAAAAAAGGTTATTCTAAGTTAATTTTTTGCTGAAATATTGTATTTAAATTATTGGTTTTGTCAAAATGTCCTTAAAACAATTTTATACATGGGTTTTAATCTAAGTGAAACAATATCGAGAAAGTTTTCACTAATGCGCTTTTTTAAAATCACGGTTCCGAACGTAGTCGGACACCTTAAAGATGGTCCTTCTGAATGATACGATTTTTTGCTGCCAATACTGGAGGTATTCCATAATATCTGACTCGCTGTCTTGAAGAATGAACCTTTAAAGTGAAGGAGAAAACGACCACGTTATAACAAACTAAAATTCTTTAAGTGTACACTATGCTTAACTTCAATGTTCAAGTCACATGTATACTAAAAAGTAAAAATGTTCGAAAACGTGCCTACAAAAACTTTTGAAAATCTTAAAACCCAATTTCTTCTGTAGCGAAACTTACGGCAATAACAAGCTGTCAACTCCCGCTGCAATACACCGTGAGGGGCTCTCTCTCTTTCTTCAGCATTTGAAGGTTTTCCCACGCATTATAAACTACAAACACAGCCAAAAACTCAGTATTCCATAATACCTTACTCTCACATCTATATATATATATATGTATATATATATAATATATAAATGTTAAACACATAAAAATGTGAGTTAAGTAAATAAATGTTAAAGGCATAAATGTTATAACGTCAAAAATATGTACAGTAGAGTGTCGTTTATCCGAACCTTTATTATCCACAGCGCCAAATATCCGAATCAGTTTTTTTTTGTAATTTACACGTACTGTATATGAATATGTTTTCGAACCATATGCAATGCTAAACAGTTGTTTCGAGTGAGGCCAAAAGTGACGGGAAAACCCAAGGTCAAGGATATTTGGGACATTTCAGTTGTGTGATTTGGTAAACATCTGCGCGGAATAGTAGGTCAGTTAGTTTCCAAACAGGGCTCAGAAGGTGGCTCGAAGAAAAAGAAAACCATGAGGGAGCAAACGAAGTTGTTCTTGATCGTGCACTCTACTTGAGGTTTTCACAAAGAATGAGCAAAGGAGACCCGGCATTGGGCTGACTGTTGCGAGAAAAATCTCTGGATCTTAACGAGAAATTACGCAGATAGGCTGATTTCTCAAAGCTAGCACTGGTTGTTTAAAGAAATTTAAATCACGCTACGCGCGCGGGATGCAGGAACTGAAGTCTGAAGGCGAATCATTGTCTGGTGATAAGAATTCTGCCCACAATTCTGCTATGAAGTGGTAAAAACAACAATCAGAGTGCTGTCCTACTCAACTCCTGCTGCTCAAGAGAAACAGAGACCTTGCAGCAAAAAAAAGGTGTACAATCGTACAGCGAAAAATAAGTGATTACTTTTCCACAATAAAGGTAAAATTGCGACATTTTGCACCTAATTTGCTTTTTCTTCAAGCACATTTGCAGAATGGGATGATTTTCAATATTCACATGGTGTCCGGTTACATATACTGTAGGGATTCAATTCTGTTTTTGGTTATCCGAACGGTGTCCGTTCCTAATTGATTCGGATAAACGACGCGCGCTTTTCTGTAAATATAAATACATTTACCTAAGTACTATGCATTGTAAAGAAGTTTTTGTTTTCCTGTCTGACTTTTGAGTAGAACCTGTATTTAGAGCAGCTACTGAAATCCAAAAGAGAATCACTATGGCTAATAGATATCTTAATGGAATACAAAAATACATGAAATCGAATTTAATCAAAAGTAAAACAAAGGTTCTATTGTATAAAAGTCTTTTAAGATCAGTATTAACTTGCGGATGTGAAACTTAGTCCATGTCTAGAATAGATGAGATCATGATAAGTATCTGTGAAAGAACGATTTTAAGAGTTATTTTTGGAGGAATTCAGGAAAATGGAATGTGGCGTAGAAGATAAAATTTAGAGCGTTATCGATCACATAAAGAATCTGACATTATTAACTTCATCAAAATACAATGAGTTAAATGGGCAGGTCAGGTTGTAAGAATGGACGAAAACAGCACCACTAAAAAAGTTTTCAATGCTCAACCAATTGCAATTCAAAGAAAATGTAGGCCAAATCTTAGATGGATTAATGGCTTCCTAGTTTTGAGAACTAAGAATCGGAGAACACTAGCAAGAAAAAGGCTGACCTGGTAAAGGCTTCTTGAGAAGACCAAGGTCCACCCTGGGCTGTCGAGCCACTGAGGAATGAAATGAACCTCATCTAAGAAAAAGAAAGACGACCTGAAATTAATGCTCTTTGAGACTTACGTTACAAAAATAGATAATCGCATATCATTCCATCTGTATTCATCCATTTCATTGGGAAAAAAAAAGTGTTTGCATATTTGAAAGCAAAAGTTAGAGAATTTGAACAATTCCAATTCAAATATAACAAAGCTTTGCTTATATGTTATTTTTACGCCATCTTTGACCATTCAGGACATCAAAGTTAAATTTGTAAGTTTTGCTATTATGCATTGGCACAGCGTAATTTTTATGGAGGGAAAGGGTCCGAGGCTAATTTTTTGGTAAGAAATGGGGATTTCTGGACACATTAAGTTTGTTAATCCCTCATTTAAGCACTTTATTATACCTTTAATTCTTCATCCGTTTTACAAGCAACTTTTTGAACTGAATAAAGTTCTTGATAAAAACATACACATTGGGAATCTCCATTCTAATCTATAATTTTATATGTTTGCTTATTCTCGTTGCACGATCTTTCGAGTAACGTATTTGCCTTGTAAGGAAAGAGTTGGGTGTATATATTTTGTTCAAAATAATGATTTTTAAGGCTATATTTTCTATTGCATAGAAAATGTTTTAAGCACCTCCATCTAGTTCCTGTAAGAGTGACGGAGTGAAGTTTTGCCATCCATTTCTCACTCCCATGCAGAGACGTCTTGAGACTGTTTGAGGCCCTGAGCCCCTATGCAAAAGTAGGCCCTACATGTGATCTTTAAAAGCAAATAGTATAAAGCATGCATTATATCAAATACTCGTACAAATGGTAATTTGAAACAAATAATTGTGCACAATTCCAGAAACCGACTTAGTCGATGGTCGCATTTCGACTCAATGATTATTTATGGTATTAGGTCTAGGCCTAGACAGGGACAATGGTCATCACATAATAATACATACTTGACACTTTCGCCAGTTGACATGCAGTTTGAAATTCTTTGTCTGTTTTTCGGAGAATATATACGGAAATAATATTTGACCATTAAAATTACGGATCATGATCTTATTAAGAATGAGTCTAGAACGAATGTGCCCCACAGTTTGAGAAACGCTGAGTTATATAAACGGTTGATAAGTGTGGTAACGGTGATAGCGACCTAATATGAAAGGAAGCACATGGTAGCCAATTCAGAGCGTAAGACACAGGGAAAATCAGAGTTGCCAACTTGGCGAGTTATCTTGAACCTTGGCAATGTTATTATACTAGTAAGTAAGCGCTATATAAATATGTACCATAAAATCTAGCGTATAACGCGCACTTTGAACTCAGAAAATAAGATTGAAATTTAAGGGTGCGCGTTATACGCCGGGGATGAAAATGAGAGCCTTAAATATGAAAAAAAGATGTTAGCATAGAAAAAAAAATTAGACTTCTACATTTATCAAAATATTGTTTATTTAAAAGGAATGTCGTACCTTATGAGCTTAAAGGGTTGTTTTTCTAGAAGTATACTATTTTTCAAATTCCTTGTATAATACCTCAACAAATGACTTCAAAACATAGTAGCATGGCTAACGTAGATTGCAGATTATTTCGTAAAAAATAGGGGGCGCGTTACGTGCCAAACAATTAAAAAATGTAGCTTGAATGTATAGGTGCGCGTTATACGCCGGATTTTTTGATATATTATATAAATACTAGCTGTACCCGGCACGCGTTGCTACGCAAACAACTGAAATAAATTTAAGAAAAATAATTTTAAAGGAAAATCAGTACACAAATATGCAATTCATTCAAAGCCGTTTCTAAAAAATTGTGTGATTACAAAGTTCACTTTCAATTAGATAAGTGCTGTGGGATACACAATATTTCTTGTTTTTCCATCTGGTGCGTAGACGAATAAATCAGAAGGTTTTCCAACACGTGAGCAAGCCACATAGAGCTGTCCATGTGAGAAGCATGGATTCTCCAAATTTAATCCACACAATTGTAACGATTGTCCTTGTGCTTTGTTAATAGTCATTGCGAAAGCGAGTCGCACCGGGAACTGTAAACGTTTGAATTCGAATGGCATATCTGTCGGGATCATTGGGATACGTGGCAACAGGACGTCTTCACCTTTGAATTTTCCAGTCAAAATTGTTGCCTCGATAACATTGTTCATCATTTTCTTGACTGAGAGTCTGGTTCCGTTGCAAAGTCGTGGTGGATTTATGTTTCGAAGAAGTATGATGGGTACGCCAATTTTCAATGTAAGAACGTGCGGTGGCATGCCTGGCAAATCAAGCGAATTCAAGAATTCATTTGGATAGTTGCTAACCTCATCTTGATTCTCCACAGTATCGATGGACTTATATGTTGTCGTTTCACTGGGTATTCCATGCTGAATGGTGAAGTTGATGGTATTGACATCGATGTTTTTGGCTGCTAATATAGCACGCGTACTGAGCCACGGATGGTTTTTGTAGTTTTGTGCAATGTTTGGGAAAACTTTTTGCTCCAATTCGTCGATGCTTTCTGTTATCTTACAGAAGTTTGCTGGCAGGGTGATACATTGTGTAGATTCATCAATTTCCATTCGCCCATTTCCAATATCCATTAATTGTTTTGCAAAATTTCCAGCCGATGCATCCCGTTGTAGTTGTACACGCATGTTAGTTTTCAAAGTCAATTTCTGTAAATGACGCCATAGAACTGATGATTTAAGACATGCATGAAGTTCCTCAGCGGGTGTTGATCGTGGTATAATGGGCAGTGTTTGTCGAAAATCACCAGACAATAAAATGAGTGCGCCACCGAAGATCCGTCTGTTTCCTCTGAAATCTTGCAGTGTACGATCAAGCGCTTCCAATGCTTTCTTGTGAGACATTGTACATTCGTCCCATATGATAATTTGACACGTTTGGAGTACTTTTCCCATTCAGAGTTTTTGCTGATGTTGCATGTTGGTGCCTCAGTGTTTTGCAAATTCAACGGCAGTTTCAATGCTGAATGCGTTGTTCGGCCACCATCCAAAAGAGTTGCCGCAATTCCAGATTTTCAATAACCAGTGCAATATTATTTTGTGATCTTATGGTTGCCAAAATTAGTGAAAGAAGAAAAGTCTTGCCTGTACCACTGGGCGCATCTATGAAAAACAGTCCACCGCTTTGTTTTGTGATTGCACGCATAATTCTGTCATACGCTATGCGTTGTTCTAGAATCAAATGCGGAAGATTTGTCCTAACGAATGTCCCCAGTTCATCAGAATCATAGTGTGTTTCTCGTTGCAAATCACGATCAAAAGGTTGTTTGCAGGTCGGTTTGAAGCAGGCATTCCCAGTTGCACTAGTGCCTTGTTAGCGATTGTCAAAAATATGTCTTCAATCAAAATCAATGCTTCATTATACACGTTTGGTGTGAATTGAATGTCGGATTTTGATTCGCAGCGCAAACGATGTAGAATATCTTCACTCATATAGTCCTTGTATTTTTCCCAAAGATCTTTTGGATTAGATGGGAAGCAGGTTGTAAATATTATGGCAAATAGCGTGCGTATTTGCTGTGGTCGAGCAGTATTCGATGCATCAGCTAGTGCAGTGTCCCAATGTGCATCATTCTCAAGAAGATTTAGTTCTTGGCAAGCTTGTCGATAAGTAGCGCACAGCTGACCGTTGACTGTTCTTAAATCTTGGAAGGATATTGGTCCACGTATATTGATCAACAGCAATCTTAGATAGAAGCATTCTGTATTGTTCGGATGAACAGTGTACAGACGACGTCGGCATGTAATTTTCGCGCACGATGTTCGTTGCACCGAACGATGTCATTTGGAAGCATGAATTGTACTTGCGGATGTTTTCCAAGAAATGCTTCGTCACACGTGTAACAGCAGATAGAAACGTTGACAGTGGTTCGGGTGGTGAATGTAATTCTGGTAGCTTAACTTTTCCACTGGCGCAGCACATTCCACGCGTTTCATTTTTAAATTTGAGTGCACTACAATACATGCAAATTTTATCCATTTTTCCAATGACAACATTTGAATGAAGACTGTACTAATTATTACTGTCATAATGGAATGCACTAAGATTCAAATCAGCGTGCAGTGTTCGTCTTGATCGAGCAGTGCTTATTCGAACATTTTGCAGCCTTCTTTCCCGTAATTCAGTTCTCTCAGAAGAACGGATCTGATTAGTACGTATTCGATTAGTTTCTAATCTTACTTCTCGTTGGTCAGACGATTCAGACGAACGGGTCTCAGTGGCGTGTACTCGAAGATTTTCCAGCCTTAATGCTCGTTACTCGTCTGATTCTGAGGCTCGTAATACTCTTCTCTTTCGTGCTTGAGGTGTAGATTGGCCAATTGCTCGTCGCTTTGGAGGCTTAATTATACAGGAACGACGTGATGCTTTTGAATTTATAAAACGTCCAAAAGTCGCAGATGGTATAAGATGCTAATAAGAAAAAAAAACCGCACAGCAAATGCGTTCGGAATGTCAATCAGCAGTCAAATCCTTCACATACACATTCGATGATCTTCGTAAATTCACTGTAGAAAATGAATATAATCAGCTCACGGAAACTACAAATATTCAATCCGATTGAAGTATTTATCTAAATTAATTCAGCTTACGATGAAATGCACAAAATTATTCGAAAAACTCTCCCAAATATAAAAATACGCACAATATTGTCTGTTTAATGTAAGCTAGATATGAATTTCACAATCTACACAAATTCTTATGTCACTCTCGATTCGAAATGTCATCTATCGTTCGCTTCATTTGTTTCAACTCATATCAGCATGAACTGTAACGACAATATATGAAATTCATTACAATGACATCTTCGCATAATCAAATACATAGTTTACGATTCTAGAAAAAGACATACAGGTAAACAATCATTTTTATAGAGATAGAGAAGAGAAGGGAATAAGAGATAGAGGAGAAAGAAAAAGATAATAGAGAGAAAGAGAGAAGAGAAGAAGAGATAGAGAAGAAGTGAAAGAGAAAGAGAAAAGAAAAAGAGATAGAGAAGAAAAAGAAAGTTTATAGTTTTATTTTACTTATCGCACTAAAAATATATTTTGAGAACTTTTATTTATACGAATTCGTATAGATATCTATTAAAATCAGTATTGAACTTGATACATGGAAGCGCCATCTGGTGGTAACTTCCATTAATACGAATATCATATTCGTTTCCTCTGTGTAAAAATACATGGTCATAATGATTTCCATGACAATCGGTTGAACGGGGCAGAAGTGGCTACTCTGCAGCGCCACCTGGTGGCGAGTGGCATCAATGAGCATATTATACAAACCTTCTCCGTGGAAAAATTCATATATATACCAATTTTCATAAGAATCGGTACAATAGTTTTTGAGTTCATCGATGACATACATACAAACATTCATTTTTATATATATAGATAACCTAAATAAGTAATTTACATAAGACTATTAATATACACATAACTATTACATTTAGTTATATGTGTATAGTTATATTGCATATAACTAAATAATTAGACTAATGGACATTTAAATTGTATATTCTCATACATAAATATATAAAAATACATAATTATTTAGAAATTTTTCTTTACAGAAAATGGATAAAATAAACCAATTCCTAGATTAATGGGTACAAAAAAGGAAGTGCGAAAAGGTCATAAAAGAAAACAAAGTAAAACCAAGCAGTTGCATACTCTTTCCCAGAATAAATCAGAAATTTTGACTTCTATCGTGTGGTCATTGGCATGTACACATTTTTTTTTTATTTTTACAAATATTTAGTTTATTTTCAATAAGTTTATTTTAAACTACAAGTATTTTTCATACAATTTTATAGAAATAAGTATTTTTACTTTGTTCTTGAAAATATGATCGTTAAGGGGTTAAAAATGTAATTCCTTTTTTTTAATGTGAAGCTTTGAAGCAATCTTAACAAAATTTTGGTAAAGGCATAACAAACCCTATGCATTTTCTTTTTGCACTATTTTCATACATTTAATATAAGAATGAATGCTCACTTTTAAATGGCTGCATGTGATCCACTTCTTCTGTTAGGTTTCTGTGTGTGATTGAAGGTTACAAAGCTTTTTACATCAAATTTAGATGTTTGCGCTTTGAAACGTTTTTTAGCACCTACTATTAAGAAGTAATTTAGGTAAGTATAAGACAAATAAAATAAAGTTTTAATGTATTTAATTCTATTGTGTTTAAATAGAGATACAGAACTATTTATACGCAGAAATCTAATACAAAAGATCTTGTTTGTCTAGTTCTGCTCAGATGTCGTCTTTGTCGATTGTTGTTCAAAATTACGAAGTTCATCACCAATAATTTTCCTGTTACTTTTTAGTGCGACATTGCATAACCTTCTAAAATTCTTAGTTCTTTGTCGCATTTTAAAGTCATGTAAAATCAGTGGCCCTTGATATTTCAATGTGATATATTTTTAAAGATATCATAAATTTACCTTACAATGCAACTGCTTTACTGATGAATACATTTACGATACTTTAGTAATTTGTGTGTGAATATTTAATTTTACCCAACAAAAATGACATTTTCTCTACGGATCTATTAATTTCTCCCACTTATTTTTTTAATTTTTTTTTCCGTTGGTGCTCTTGACCTTCATTTTAACCGTGTTTTATAACTGCTTTGGGACAATGGATTTCATGATACGTGCTAAATGTCGAAATAACGAAAATTACTTTTAATAATCCACCCGAATGTAATCAAACGTCATTCATGCGAAAAACATTTCACCGTTTTTAATCTCAATGAAAATCAAACTTTCCTTTTCATTTTGTTCCTCGAAGTATAAATAAGAGGAGAAACAATTGTTTGTTATCACTTGCTTCAAGTTTGGTGAAAATTCAATACCAACATGATCTCTCAGGTAAGGAGGCTTACACTTCTTTTTTTCATATAAAAAGTTCTGCTTAAAAACACGCCTTAGAAATATTCAAATGGAAATAATTTTAGTTGAGTGTTACTATAGTATAAATTTTTGTATGTAATTGTTTAATTTATTTTCGAAGGGAACGAAGGAATTCGAAATGGTTTCCAAAAAATATACAATATATTTTCGAAATAGTTACCAAAAGCAGTGTTTCTCAAGCTGTGGGTTGCGCGTGATAGCCCCACGTAGGGATCTCGAACATATCAAACAGTTGAAAATAAGACTTTTTTTTAAAAAAAATATTAATTTACTGAAAGAAAACAAAAAAAAATGCATAATAACTATCAAAAGTAACGTAATAGTTCTACTATTACTTAAAAGTAACTTAAAATATTAAGGTATCCAACTACGTTCGGAACCGTGATTTTGCAAAAGCGCATAAATGGAAAATATTTATGATACTTAGTATAACTTAGATTAGAATACATGCATAAAATTGTTTTATACATGTATACATATAAGTTTGACAACAAAAATTATTTAAATACAATATTTCGACATAAAACTAACTTAGAATAATCTTTTGTTCAAAATGTTCCCCTTTTACGAAAAATGCTTCTATTATAACAATATTTTGCCTGTATGTAGCTCACACATCTGTACAGAAACTCGACTAGAATTTTTGAAATATATAGCTTACAACTGTGTTTATCCATGTTTTACGACAACAGAGGGGATAAATTTTAAGAAAAACACGGTGATCATTATTTCAATGGGTTGTAACTCTGAAAATAATGTGAAATTTTCTAAAATCATAGTTGCGCCTCTGTACGGAGGTTTGATCTATATACAGGCAAAATATTATTATAATAGAAGCATTTTTCACAAAAGGAGAACATTTTGAAAAAAAGGTTATTCTAAGTTAATTTTTTGCCGAAATATTGTATTTAAATAATTTTTTTTGTCAAAATGTCCTTAAAACAATTTTATACATGCATTCTAATCTAAGTGATACTAAATATCATGAAAAGTATCCAGTTACGTGCTTTTTTAAAATCACGGTTCCGAACGCGTTGTCGGATACCTTAATGACATAAAAGTTACATATACAAATGTAATACTTCTATTGATAATTTTTCCGGTTTATATTGCAAACAATACATTGTCATTTTATGGGGCTAGGGCGTAGAAAACTGTGATTGAAAATTTGGTCTCTAATTTTGAAAGTTTGAGAAGTACTGGCCTAAAATGTCAACACTGATTGCGTTTATTTTATGTGATTTTCTCTTTTACGAGGGATTCATCTTTACTCTAGAACTTTATTTCTTTCTTTAAGAGTATCAGCGTTTGTATAAGCGTCTTATTCTATGCTAAAGAGTTTCTTATGTAATGAATTATATTAAAATTTGCTTTCTTTTATTTCAAAAGATAGTTAATTTATCAAATATAAAGTCAGAAAAACTCTTAAAACAATATGTTGGTACGAAATAGTTATTATTTGAAAGATAATTACTCTTTAAAATATAATTTTCCGTCAAGAAAATGAATTATCTTTACATATATCTCAATTACTTAGAAAAAAAATTGAGATGCATTCTGATTTTAAGCATGATACCTATTCTAAAAGTAATTTGTAGATCTGAAGATAATTTCTAGTTGAATAGAGTAGTTTTATATATCCTCATAATAGCTCTTGTGATACGTAACACACACACAATTATGCTTTTAATAATAAAAACAGTGACAAAATTACATTAATGTTTTAAGGCTGTAGAAATTTCAATATAAGCTTAACCGACTTTGTAGTTTTTTTACTAAAATTAAACTGCCAAAAACTCACTTTTTAGGATAATTAGTGAATTATTTAAATTTAAGTTCTATTATTTACGCTCATATAAAAAATATGTAATTTTATTTATTAACTTAATATACTTTCTTTTCTAATTAATGTTCTACGAGGATCATTTTTAGAAAGGTTCATTTGGGCAGTAAGAACAAATGCATGAAATATACCATGGAAACTAAACAAACTTAAGTTATTCTCTACTTTGCTACTTTGTCTACTTAAACTTATATCATAGTGATACTGTACAAATAAGGAACCTCTGATTTTGTTTATCCTTGTCATTGAAACATTAGGGAATAGTGAAGCATGTTTCCATGAACAATATCTTTCGTAAGAGAGAGAAAATGAAGGGTCGATCTGTCCACGGCTCATCGTGAACAGTGTCCAATCTGTACTTGGACAATCAGACCAAGTTAAATATTTTGTTATCATTTATTGCTTTAGTATTGTAATCCTCCAAATTTGAAGGAGAAAAATCACAGTTGAGAGGCTCTTGGCTCATTTAACCATTTATCTACCGCACTATGATTTACTGCAGTTTTTTTTTCATGAAATATTTTCTTTTGAATCACTACATTGAAATTTAAGAGATATACATAAAAAAAGAAACTCAAATTTGGGAAATTTTACCCGTTAGAGCTAATTAATTGAAGATAATCAACTGTAAAATTAATTATATACACTGTTCACTTACCATAAATAGTCAAATCGTTTTCTAAGGTCTTCATTTACATAAAAAAAATTAAGACACATTTTAATATTAACTTTTTTTTCGGCACAAAAATGGCAATCTTCACAATGCTCTGAAAACGCAGTCTGATATAAAACTATTCGCTTTCCCCGCTAAAATACTCCTCATAGAACCCGTGTTGCCATATATCTTGGAAGAGTTGATTTAAAAGAATATTCCTGATAAGTATCGTCAGGGTATTTGTAAAAACGGTTATTCTATGTAATTTTAGAGCGAGTAGTAGATAAAGGGTTAAACCGAACCAAACAGTATTTCAGACTTCGTAGAACGTTTAATTATTTTAAACAATATAATTCATTCTATAGACTATATTAACTATTACTAAGCATGAAAATATCGTTTGATTTTACGCAGGGCATGCTGGGAGTCAACGGTCTTGAGCATATTTTTAAGCATGTGAAATTTTCCCTGCTATTAATCAAACCAATCATTAAAAATATTCCTCATTCATTGAACATGAAATTGTGAGTATATTAATATAACATATTTTCAGTTATTTAACTGAATAAGTTTATGTATACAACTCATTGAGGAAATATTTCTGTTACAAAAAAAATGCGCATCGTTGTCTCGATATTCAATGTATATAATTTATTAAGATTCACCAAACATAAATTCATAAACTAGAATAGTAAAAAGCTGTATTATACTTGAGTATCAAAATTAGAAGTTCCGTTATTAAAGAAGCTTTTTACAACTTTTTAGTTATTAGGCCAATGAAATCTAAAACCGTTATTTTGTTTCTATTATAGGCATTTGTTTTGACTGCTCTAGCAGTGACTGCTTTCGCCAGTCTTCATGAAGTAAGTATGAGATTTTCTAACGATTTTTTTTTATAAATTAAATTTAAGGTTACCTTTTGCCATGTTTAAAACATAGGCAAGCTTTTCTAAAATATTAATTGATCTAACTGAGTTCAGTTAGTTTAAAAATACATTTTTGTTTAAAAAAAATGGTTACAAAATATCGTAAAATGTTTGTAAAACCACTCTAACTACTAAAAAAAAGAAATTTATATATATATATATATATATATATATATATATATATATATATATGTATCTTCTTTCATAGATTTAGAAGTTCATCAACATATCAAAGGTTTTTGCCTCTTATTCTGCATTTTAATTTTTTAAAAATATGTTTTTCAGCCTATCCACCATCATGCACCTCAACCCTACAAATTTGGCTACAGCATAAAGGACCACCATGGTGAACAGCACCGTGAGGAATCCGGTGACGGAGGTCACGCTGTTCGAGGAAGCTACGGATTTACTGATGCTCGAGGAATTCGCCGAGAAGTCCACTACGTCGCTGACCACGGAGGCTTCAGGGCTCAGGTCAAGACCAACGAACCCGGCACCGCCAACCAGAACCCAGCCGCCGTTCATCTGATCTCTGACGCTCCATACGCACACGGAGGATATGCTGGAGTAGCTGGATTGGGATATGGAGGTCTCGGAAATGCTGGCTATGGAGGTATTGGAAATGCTGGCTATGGAGGTCTTGGAAATGGTGGCTATGGTGGCCGTGGATACGCTGGATATGGAGGTTATGGCCTAGGCTATGGAGGAAATGGTCTTGACATCCTTGGTGGATTGGGATATGCTCGATATGGGTTTTAAGAAGATCATGTGATCTTTTCTCTTGAATGTTAGTTAATAAATATTTACTTTGTTACTTGTGGGCATTTTTTTTTCGTTTCTTGTTGTTTCATTTTCCTATTTGATTGCAGTAAAGTATTAATTTAAAAATTAATCTTTTCACTGCTTTCAACGAAGATCGAAATTAATACCATGAATTAGAAGTGAAAATTCCCATTTTTATATTGATTTGCTTGTTATGATGGAAAATTCAATCTGATTTGAATGAAAAATTAGAAATTTAATTTACTGAATTTTTAGGTAAAAAAAATGTTCTTCATAGTTCCTTACTAGTAATGTGTTACGGATGCTATAGAATAAACAAACAAATTGCACTGGCTTCAAACGTCTGAAGAATAGATACAGTATTGCTAAAACATAGTAGTGGATTGTTGTAAGTAGGACATTGATCAAGAGTTTCCACCATCCTTTAATTAAATTATAATCAAAAATCATTAATGGTTTTTTGCAAGTTTTGTTGCCAATTTCTTTTTCATGCTGCAAAGTGCTCATAAAAATACTATTCTTGTTCTTTTTTTGGGTGTAGTTTACAGCTGTTGTGTCTTCTGTAAAATAAAATAATGAGCTTTGAACTTCTTTGTTTGTTATTTCTTCGGGAAGTTCTGATTTCTCTTTTTTAATGATGCCAAGCATTGTCATTTTTCGTCATAGTTCATAAGATGAGAAGAAATTATCACGTGTAATCTTGAGCCCCATGTAGCCATAAGTAAATTCACGTACTACTTTTGCATTTCATGATCTTTTTTTCTGGCTTTGACCCTTATTCATTTCCAGTGCAAATTTGTGTTTTCAGTACATGCGAAGTTTTACGGTCATAAAAAGTCCATATTTTAACACCATACTTAGATAGATTACTTGGTATATACTGTTTAAAAGGACATCAGCCATGAAATCTCACTAATTGTTCATAATTAGTAATATTTTCATTCGGATTATATAATTTCGATAGAATTTCTACCCACTTTCTCCAAATATCTCACACTGCAGATAATTTATCCAATTTTCTTCTTTCTTGAAGAATGTAGTTATTATCGAAACGAATAACTCTAGATATGGAACAGAATGTTTAGAGGGGCATTGTTGCCCGAAATATATTTCTGCGAATTTCTTTATCCCATAAGCATTCTGTAGATTCTCCATATGATAAACAATAGTAAAACAATATGATAAATAGTGCTTGATAAATTTTACTTTTGATGATTTTCCACTTTTTGCCAAAACCTTTTCTCCATCAATATTAGTCATTTTTATAATTTCGTTTTCAATTGTAGAATTGAATACTACCACAAAAGCACATTTTACGTATGCTATTCTTGATGTTGCGTATCTTGTGACCCCTGGAGTAGATTTTATAATATCAGCAGCGGTTGAGTGGGAAGAATGTGTCAGTGGATTCAACTCATATTATCTTTATAGTTCATTTATTGAAAATCGGTATCCAAACTGTTGTCCAACCTTTCACTCCCAAATTTCATCATTTGTATGATTTTCACACTCAGGTACTTCTATTAATTTATTTTATTCTTATTCTATTAGTTTAACTATATCAGTGCGACCCAAATTTATACGATTTGCAACACATTCACAGACACAACTCTTTTACAATATATAAGAAAGTGAAATACAGCAGAAACAAGTAATGTAATTTTTTTTAAAAGTAAATTCCTACTTAGTTCCACAAATAAATTTTTTACATAATTTAGATATACTTTTTATTATATAATTACAATTAATATAAGTATGTATATATACGTATGACAGAATCAATCACACTATTAAGTAGAAAATAGAAAGCTATTTTTCTGTCTATAATGGTGTTGGACGATTATTTATGTTTATTATATTATTTATTCATTCATAAATCACATTGTAAGAAATTAGGCCAGCCCAGGTAGGATATTCGAACCCAAAATCTTTGGAATTAGAAATCCAACGCTCTATCCATTAGGCTACAGGGACACAATAAGTAATTTTCCTTTTTTATATTTGGTGTTGGACTATTATTTTTATTTGTTACTATTTATTCACTTTTTTAATGAAATTTATGAATTTATGTTTAAAACACTTTGAAAATCAAGTGCCATCCACTAAAAGTTTAAAAAATGTATTTGAACTTGAATTGATGATTAGAAAGTATTTTATTAACGATTGAAAATTTGAACAAGATATATATATAGGAAGATTGTGAACTAAGAATGGGAATTGAAAAATAAATATTACAATAAAAAAGAAAATAATTTGGTCAACTACCAAATTGTTTCAACTTTTTGACCTTGCACGTGCTTTTTTGTGATGAGACCAAACGGGTAAATTAGATAATTTATTTTAATTCTTTTTTTATTTATTCCAAACAAAAGTGAACATATAAGAGTAAAAATAAATTACCTTTTGTCACACTGACCTGAACAATACATTAGGTATAAATTGAAAAATATTCCTTTGAAATACACAAATAAGCATAAACATCTCTAGGAGTACATATTTATATTATTCACCAACAATGTCAAGAAATTTCATGAAAATATTTTTCTACTACATTATTTATGAACGCATAAATTTTATTTTGTTCATGTAGACCCTAACAGAACAGCAAGGTTCATAGGACATCATAGTCACACAGTAAATGAATCCTACACTGGTGTGCAAAAATTAAGGACGAAGTCGAAAAATTAGCATATCAGCTGAACGAAGAGGCAGAGCGGACAGAAAGACCAATCAGGAGATTAAGTAAGGTGATGTACGGTAGCACATGCGCAGATATGCAGGTAGACGAAATGGGGGAGTGTCTGAGTAGTATAAAGCATGTTGTCGGTGTAAGATCAGTATTTCTGGCAAAGAGATTGCACGCCGTATGGCAGTTAAAATCACACCGAGTTGTTGCCTCAGCGAGAAATGGCGAATAATCAATCTATTAGACGACATCTGGATGCTTTTACCCGAGTCGAATCATTGGGCAGTTGGAGGAAGGCCGCAGTGTGACAAGTGTGGCTGCAGAGTTCGGAATTGCTCACAGCATCGTTTCACGACTTTGGAGACAATTTCAAACTACAGGAACTACAAACTCCGGGGGTTCAGTAGTGGTCGTTCACGAGGAACCACACCCGCAGATGACCGGTACATTGTCTTACAGGCCAGAAGAAACAGGCGGCAGACAGCAGGAGAAATCGCTAGACACACGACACAGGCGACTGGACGACCGATATCGCGTTTTACCGTGGCCAGAAGACTGCACGGTGGTGGTCTGTTTGCACGACGCCCTGTACGGTGTGTACCTTTAACGCCTGCCCATCGGAGAAGGCGTTCTCTGTGGTGCCGGGAACACCGGAATTGGAGAGACAATCAATGGGGACGAGTACTCTTTACAGATGAGAGCAGATTCAGTTTGCGTAGCGATTCTCATCGCATACTCACCTGGAGAGAGCGGGGAAGCCGCAATTATCCCTCGAACATCATTGAAAGGGACAGGTATGGAGGTCGCGGTGTTCTCGTTTGGGGAGGCATCATGCTTGGTAGTCGTACAGACCTTCACATCTTCGACGCAGGTTCAGTCAACGGGACCCGTTATTGTAACGAGATTCTTCTTCCATATGTGCGTCTTTTTAGATGCGCTATGGGTCTGCAGTTCCTTTTCATGGACGACAATGCACCATGTCATCGCACAGTAGCTGCCGAACAGCTCTTAGAGAGTGAAGATATTGAACGTATGGATTGGCCGGCACGATCTCCGGATCTCAATCCGATCGAGCATGTATGGGATTTTCAAGGCAGACGCTTGGCAGCTCGTTCCTTACCACCAGTAACGATTCGGGAGCTTCGATTGGCGCTGCAAGACGAATGGGCAGCATTGCCTCAACAACTCATTGACACCCTCATTCTCAGCATGGGCAGACGCTGTGAAACCTGCCTAGCAGTCAAGGGAGATCATATCCCCTACTAAAGACCGGATGTTTCTTGCTGGACACCCATCACATGGATGTTTCGGTCTTCAGTCGCATTGCGCTCCATGCTACTTTTTCGATAAAGCTTCTTTTTATCCCTCTGATTTCTCTTTTAGTAAGTGTTGCTTACATTACACATGTCTTTACGTATTGGGGATCTTACGGTATTAAATGATTTGTTTTGGAAAGCTTTTGTACAAAGTTATATTGAAAAAAACGTCTCGTCCTTAATTTTTGCACACCAGTGTAGTATGTGTTTCCAACTAATCAGTTCATTCTCAGCTCATTCTTGTCAACTCTTACATTTTACATACATTTCGTTTATAAGTACATATTTGTTAGCAAACATTTCACGCATAGGTAAATAAAATGCACTTGATTTAAAATTACCCGTGTAGTATAAGAATTTACGTACATGTACATACGTATATGGTATGCCCACTTAAGTCCCATGCCACCTTCTTGACTTCGTAATGGCTGCTGCAATATTCGTAAAAGTGGTATATTAAAGTAGCCATGCGCAACTAAATATAACTACCTAAAGCTCCACCTTGTGGAAAACTTCGGCATTAGCATTCAGATTTTGAAAACGGAACGAGATAGGGGACGAAGTGATTTACAGTGCTGTAGAACGTTATTGATTTAGTATAAGAAAACGCATTATGGACATTAATGCAAATAATGGAATGGTTAAACCACACGTTTGTTTTTTTTTTGTGATTTTTTACCCTGGGACAGGAGAAAAAGGGTTTGAAAAAGACAAAAAAATTATATATAACAATGTACCTTTATTTGAGATGTTCAAACTTCTCACTATCAGTTGCAATTCACATTTGAATCCTTGTTTAAATGCCACTTTGAGCACATTGGATCTTAGAGTGTGGCAGTTAGCTCAAGCTTCCGTAATGGATCCTTTATGGTACTGCAGTGTTTGTAGATGTGTTGCATACACCTTCTGCTTCAGATATCCCCTCAGGAAATAGCCCAGTGGAGTAAGATCAGGTGAACTTGGATGCCAACACCGCCGTTCCCAATTATTTGTCCAACATGACGGCTCACCTGCTCACAAGGCATCTCCAGTGAAGCAGTACTTAATCAAAGAATTCAGGTGTATGTGACTCATCCACAAACATGCTAGGATGATAAAGGACGTATTACTGATGCGTGAGCCAACGTATCATGCTCTATGCTTCAACGTGCGCAACTTAATAAGATACAGTACTACCCCGAACTTACCCGACAGGTGGTGCGTGTGAGTTGGGGTGTAATTGCTCATATAAGTTATTTTTAGCTGGTACTGGAGACGAAAGAAAACGATAATTTTAAAAAAATGTTTAATAAAATCTTGGATAAAACACAAATGCAAAATCGCAAACCGATGTTATTTTGATGTAGAAGATTTCAATAATTCCAACAAAACAATCTACCGGGTAAAAGATATTTTTTTTCTACCGCAAAATTTTCATGGAGTATATTAATAATTCTGTTATTGCTTGTTTTGTTAAAAGAAATATGTTATTCGTTGGATTCTATATTTCCCAAAATTTGTAACCCTTTTTTCAGTTAAACTGAGGCCTTCTTTCAAATTTTCAACTGTCATTCGATCTTCGGATTTAATTAAGTCTAAAGACTCAAGTTCTTCAATAGCTTGCTCTTGCTCGTGAATTTTTATGAATTCATCAATTGTCAGCTCTTGATTGTGCGAATCCAGCAGTACTTGAACATCACTATCTATTTCTAAATTTCCTTACATGGCAAAATCGACAAATTCTTCAATCACATTACCCATTTCACCAATTTTACCAATTTCCCCCCCCTCAAACAAAAAATGAATCGTCCAGATCTGAAAATCGTGTAAATCCGGGTTCACTTAAATTTGGGGTGCGTAAGTCGTAGTATGATTGTATAAATAAAAGTATATTGTTATAAATAATCGTTTTTTTTCCTTTGTCCTTTGTCAAATTGTTTTACTCTTGTCACAGTGTAGGAAATCACGAAAAAAGAAACGTGTGGTTTAACTGTTCTTTGCATTAATACCCAGAAGGTGTCTTTTCGCACTAGATTGATGATGCTCTACATCTTTCTAATTCATTTTTTTTCACTATTTAATTCCGTTTTCTGGTTAGAAACGCTAAGTCCAGAATTTTCCATCAGATGGCACTGTAAATGGTTTTATTCAGTAGCGCATGGCTACTTAACTATACCTAGACACCACTTTTATATATACACCACTTTTATACTTTTAAAAATTTTTCTCAGCAGCCTTTCCGAAATAAAGATGGTTGCAAAGGACTTAAGTTGGCGTACTGTATTTTGAAACACTGAAGAATACTAGTATGTGTTTGGACCTCTTTTCCCAACTATCACATCTGAAACTGTATCTGGGAAACAAGTATAAGAGTTAATTTTATCTTTGAATAAAACCGAAAACAAGACAAGATACATGTTTATATTTATCATGTGACCATCATGAATTTAGCCCATTAAGCATTATTTTTTGTGTATTCAGGCTGGTTTGTTTCATATAACAATTCTCTATTGCAAGACTTTTCAACTATTGTGTCACAGAATTTTTTTTTATCAAATACAATGAAATTTTTTAAAACAGATGTTACAATTTCAGAAACTGTATGCACATAAAAATGAAAAAATAGTTATATTACATTAGCTAATATACTAAGAGGTTTTGTTAGTAAAATATATCTTAAAATAATTTTGAAAAAAAAATGAGTATAAGTAAGAGAGGTGTGGAGAGCCTTTTTATTTCACTATAGCCACCTTTTAATTAGGCATCAATAAAAAAGTTCACTTAAGCACTAAAAGACGTTTGTTGATAATGCTATTAACGTTTCAATTTTAAAACAGCAATTTGTGGAAATTGCTTTTTAATTTGTAAAAGAATATGCTTATGGGTCAAATAGTGATTATTTGCATTCATTGTTTTTAAGATAGCCAAAACCATATCGCCCAACAAATATACAATTTTACCTTTCACAGTAGTGAAAACAAAAATTAATAATTGCTCAGCATTGATTACTCGTTTAATTTTCTTTCCTTGCAGTTTGACATGGTAGGTAAGAAAAAAATTAAATGTTTTGGAGAATTAAATAAATAACCTATTGCTCTATTTTTAGTATACACTTAATAGAAATTCAGTAATGCAGCGGTTTTTGCTGAAATACAGAATAAGAATAACAATAATAACTGCGTTCTTACTTGCATGATACAAGTGTGTGATTAATGACAAATCTATCTATCTATAAATATATTAATCGTGTGTTTACGATCGTTAGTAGAAAGAAAATATGTTTTGTGTAGAGATCTGGTGTGTGTGTGTAAAGCTATCGTTTTGTACCAAGTGGTATACCATCATTTGTAATACGATCGCCAGTAACCACTGAAATTTACATGTATACCGTACTTCATTTAGTTCAAATTTTCCTTATCTAAATAAGTGAATATCAATTAGTACAACGTCTAGCTTCCATGAAAAGGTCACATAAATCCCTCATAGACGCCACGCGTTTCTTACCGATGGCGAAATGATTCATTGTACAAATATAAACTGTGCGGATTTCTATAATTTAAATTAAGGACTTCAGAATTAAACTATGACTGTTGTTGTTGTCGCGTGTTTATTACTGGGATACGCACGAAAGATGTGAGATAAATGAACAGAAACATGTAACACAATTACAGAAGAATACAGATTTTATTACAAACGATGATCCCACCAAAGAACAGAAGATGTGCGCTGCTTTCCTTTCGAGATGGGAATCCGTTTCCGGTGAACGTCCGATTTCTTTTCCCGAAGATACATCCATGCCTTACTCGGAATTCGAACCCTAACTCACTCGATTACAAGCCGAGTGTCATAACCCCCATACTGGGTGGGGCGACAACTGTGATTTTAGCTTACATTTTGAAATACATGTTTTATCTGTTATGAAAAAAAGAGAATGTGGTAATAAGAAAAATAATTATTCTAATTTTTAAAAGTCACATTTATGAGAAACAAGTCTTTTCAAAATTAGTTGTTTAAAAGGATAGCATGTATATAACTTCTAAAATCTTTGTGTAACAAGATGTATAAGTACATATTTCTATGTTTTCAAAGCAGACAAATCATTAGGCAAAGATAATTCTTTATAAACTAAATTATTATACCTGAATATTTTAATATATTTTTCTTTAAAATTATAATTCATAAAATTTTTTGAGATACACACACACACATACATATATATCATGTATTGAAGTAATTGGTGGGTTAAGTTGTTCTGGTAGATTTTACCCCAACTGACACTTGAAGGGTTGGGGATTCATCACAATTTCTTCCCTCCGCATGGCTCACACAACAACCGGGACAGGATTACTGTTGACACAACGATGACTGAAAACTTAGTTATATTGTTTTTTAAACTTTTATAAATTACTTAGATAATCATAACCTAATACTATGTTACACAACTACACAAAACATTTCCAATTAAGTGGTTAAAACAGGGAGCAACAATATCACAATAACTAGTTATTACAGAATTATATAGTTGACATTTTCAAATCATGATAACATATTTCTAAATAAAACAATGATATACTAATGAAAGTGTTAAACAGATATGAAAATTCTTCATTGAACACCCTGAAAAGTGAATATTTACAAAATAAATACGAAACTTAATTTGTCTCAACTGGAAAAAAATTATATTTTCACAATTGAAGGTAAATTGTTTAAGACAAAAGTGTACATTAGCAGAAGTTGGGTTTTCACATTCATGAATTAGCTTTAAATTATCAGGGGAATAGAAGTATCTTAATTTAGAAATATGGACAATTTGGGAATCTTTCTTTGCCAAAGAATTTGGTTTATTAATTTCATAAGTGACTTCATAACATTGCTTTAATATTTCAAAAAGGAAAAGCTAAATTTCCTCGTATTAGGATATTGGAACTCTTCATACACAACAAGATTCCCTGGTTTGAATTTTTTTTCAATACAATGAGCATCATATCTAATTTTATTTTTAATATGATAATATATTGTTCTCTGCAAAGTCAATTCACGTGATTCAACCATATGTTCATAGTAATTATTCTAATATATAGGTGATTGTTATAGCAAGAGACCAAATAGAAAGCATGCTTGTGGGTATTTAGTTATTGAGTGTAGAGTTGAGTTATATTCATTACACACTTGGTCTAGTAGTTTTATCCAAGGAATTTTAGTAGATGAAGCATTTACCTTGCATTTAAGTCTAGTAACAAGAGATTGGTTGACACGTTCATTTTTACTATTTATTTGAGGGTGATGAGCTGTAGTTAACAATTGGCTAATATTATAATTTCCAAAGATTTTTTTAAATCCGGAAGAATTTAAGGCAAATTATTTCTATCAGTTAATAATTTTTCAGGAATTTGGATTTGAAAGACTGGCTTTAAGATATTCGCAAAAGTTTCAGAGTTTTCATTTTTTGAAGGAAAAGTCCACACATATCTTGTTGCATGGTCAATCACAATGTGAAAAATTTTTTTTGTAGAATTATAATAATTGAAACCTCCAACAGAGAGAGTATCCACAGATATAAACTCAAAAGGTTTGCTGGTAGGTGGAACTTGTTGCAGTAACCCAAATTTCTTTTGTTTCCTTTTTTTTTGTTAAGCTGACATACCATGCAATGCTTAACAAATTCACTAATATCAGTTGTAATGCCAGGTAAATAGTATTGAAGAGAAATTATATTCAACATTTTTTGAAGCCCAGGATGACCAAACTGCTCATGAGCTAGGTTTCTAATTTCTAATAGTACTCATTCATTATGGCTGTCACGCAGAGTGAGTTATCATCTTTAGAAAAAGGACTCTACTTATAAAGAGTGTTTTTTTCCAGGTATAGAAGTTTAAGTTTGCATTACTTTCCAAGATGGTGACCGATTTAACAGCTGTCAAGGGATTTATTCTCAGTTTGGTTTGGCAATTCATCAAAACGATCATCAAGCAAGGCGTAGATTCGTCGAATGGGCGCAAAACGAGATTACCGTTGTTCCCGATTTTCATAAGCGAATTTTGTTTACCGATGAAGCGCACTTCTAGTTGAATGGCTACGTTAACAAACAAAACTGCCGCATTTGGAGTGAATTTAATCCACAAGTGTATGTCGAAACACCGTTACCTCAAAAAAAAACTGACTGTTTGGTGCGCTTTATGGGCTGGCGGACCACTTCTTCAAAAACGATGAAGGCCACAACGTTACAGTCAATGGTGATCGGTATAGAGCCATGATTACTAACTATTTCATTCCTGAATTGAACAATCATGATGTCCAGGAGCTGTGGTTCCAACAAGACGGCGCAACATGTCACACAGCTCGTGCCACAATCGATTTATTGAAAGACACGTTTGGTGACCGCCTAATTTCCCGTTTTGGACCTGTGAATTGGCCTCCAAGATCTTGTGATTTAACACCGCTAGACTATTTTCTGTGGGGCTATGTAAAATCATTGATCTATGCGGATAAGCCACAAACACTTGACCATTTGGAAGACAACATTCGCCGTGTTATGGCCGATATACGGCCACAAATGTTGGAAAAAGTCATTGAAAATTGGACGTCCAGATTGGACTACATCCGAGCCAGCCGTGGCAGTCCTATGCCAGAAATCATATTTAAAATGTAATGCCACAAGATTATCTTTCGAATAAAAAAATTTCATGTCAATCGAATAATACATCGTTGTTTTATTGCAATTTAAAGTTCTATACCTCTAAAAAACACCCTTTACTAAAGAAAAAATATTCTAAGCAGGTTAAACATTTAATAACTGATAAAAAGGTTCCGGTTAATAGTGTTGATGCTGATGGTATAACACCCCGCCAACATGCAGCTGATACAGGCACATATGAGGTGTGCAAATTGCTTCTAGAGTGTGGTGCTGATGTTAATTTAACAAAACATTTTGCCCAATATAGTGCTCTTACTTTTGCTACTTTGTCAGGTAATCTAGATGTTGTCAGTTTACTCTTGCAATCCGGAGCCTCAACAACAAGTGTCAGTTCTAACAACAAGACCTCAGCTCAGATGGCTACGTCTGTTGGTAACCATTATATTGCTAGTATAATTCATAAATTCATACACATCAATGAAATCCAGTTTTGTTGCCAATTGCAAATATTGCTGAAGGAACCTGCATTAGCATTGAATTTGAGTCCCTTTATTCATAAGATGTCCATTATGACCAACATTAATCCTGTGCAACTGGCCGACTTCTCCGAAATAATATCTGTATTTCGGAGCGTATTGAAAAAGTTATCAGAGTATTTTCTCTTATGTCAGATAGATTTTACAAACGTGATGAAAAGGAATTAATGTCATTAAAAATTTTTTCATATTGCTTTTGTCTTAGAGGAATGTTTGAACTTTTTAAATGTTCATAAAGCTGAAAGTAAAGCAAAGAAAGAAAACAGTTCAGAAAACGAAAGTAAAGGAGAGCTAACTAAAAACTGTTTGGATCCACTCATTAAGTACTTGATTAAAGGAGATCCTAGAGGGTTTCCTATTGCTCTTGAGAATTTATTTCGCAGAGGTATTCAACAGGATCATTATCTTGAGAACAGTTTGCAGCTGCAACTTGTTATAACTTTGAAATCTGTACAATTGGGAGCTGAACCAAGCACAATTTCCATTATCAATGGAGCTGTAGATGGTCACTGTAGCTTCTTACCATTTTAGGCTTAATTCCGATAAATGGGCCGAGTTAAAAAAAAAGAGTGGTTTTTTCAAAAGGCTAGATAAAAGAGAGAAAGGATGACGTATAATAAATCATACAGTTGAGCTTATGTAACGACATTAATGTCAATGAAATAAGGTTTCTTTTGCGCGCGAGTCATACTTGAAAATATTTCAACTATAAAAAATTTAGAATGCAAAATATTGTAGGTTCAGCTTGTTCGTAAAAAGATGTTATATAGTTTGTGAGAATAATATTAGAATATATATCCTTGCAGATATAAATAAGAAGAGGAAAAAAATTATAACTTTGATATCACTCTGGGATCTAAACGAAGAGTATTAACTTTTTAAAGTTGATCAAGTTGTGAAGATTTAAAAAATATGTTTTTCCATAATATACCAAAATAGTGAAAAGATCTTTCGCTGAATACAAAGGAACATATAATAATGTTATGGAAATTGTAATGTTTGGTTACTTTGTAATATATACTATTCGGGTTTTTCTACTACACCTCTTGGGGAGCTATTCTCTAACTGTGATTTTAGTTTAAAAACCACTTTCCGTAGATATGACTTAGTTTTACGTAAATATAACTACTATTTAAATCCAGACGTTGGGTATGTGAATTCTATGGTTAATCATTGATCGTTAAGGTATCCGACTACGTTCAGAATCATGCTCTTGCAAAAGCGGGTAAACAGATAACATTTATGATATTTAGTGTCACTTAGATTAGAAAATGTATATAAAATTATTGGATAGTATTACTGTAAAAAATTATTTAAGTACAATATTTTGACAAAAAATGAACATAGAATGACCCATTTTCAAAATATTCTCATTTTGTAAAAAAAGCTTCTATTATAGTAATAGTTTGCATGTATATATATCAGACCACTGTACAGAGGCTCAACTGGAATTTTTGATGTATATAATTTAGAAGTGGGTTTATATCCATGTTTTACGACAACAGAGGGGAGAAATTTTAAGAATAAAACGCCGATAATTATTTCAATGGGTTGTAACTCTGAAAATAATGTGAATTTTTCAAATATCATGGTTGAGCCTCTGTACAGAGGTCTGAGTAATATATTATTATAATAGAAGCATTTTTCACAAAAGGGGAACATTTTGAAAAAAGGTTATTCTAAGTTAATTTTTTGCCAAAATAATACATTTAAATAGTTTTTTTTGTCAAAATGTTCTTAAACCAATTTTATACATGTATTCTAATCTAAGTGACACGAAATATCATGAAAATTATCATTCATGCACCTATTTAAAATCGCGGTTTCGAACGTAGTTGGATACCTTAAGCGCCTGGAATTTAAAAATAAGAAAGGGTCGCGCGTCTTGATGTTAACAATCATCGTAGATTTACCTCCAGAATTGTGAATATAAGTAACTTGTGAGCTGACCCAGCTGTAAGGATTCCGAGATCGATCGTAACAAGGAGCTCCTGCTAAAGCTAGGTGAATTTCAATAATCATGTATATCCGACAAAGGGTTGTGATTTTAGAACGCTCTCCGAGATGTTGTATATTTAATAAAGTGTTAAATATTAGCAAGATCATGTGAAGTGAGAAAGATTTAAGATCATGTCTATTTCTTCCCCAAACACTCTTCTACCTGTGACTATCGGGGGCCGTGACAATGTGAATAGTAGAAGAATTTCTACATATGTTCAAACTAAATGAATTTTGAATTAGCAATACACCGAGACAAAGAAACAGCTATTAAGAAATGACCCTGTAATTTTAAGCACAGTTTTAGTGACTAGGATGATAACTGATCTAATCATTCTATTAATTTCCATATTACAACACATGATTAATTTAAGACTTTGCACTATTAATTATATAGTAGCCACAATATTCAAAACGATGACTTTTTTGTTTTTGTTTTTTGATCAATCAAGATTTTAGAAAATGGAATAACTTTAATCACGCCAAACATTGAGTTCACAACCCTGTCCATTCGAAAGAATTAGGTAAAAAATAGTTCTTGAAAGATTTAATCTTAAGTTCTATTTTTCAGTTTCGCTTCTAGTTTTTTAATTTTTCAGTGTAATTATTTTTGACCTTCAGATTAAAATAAATGGTCTGAATTTCAGCCTAACAGTGGAGAATTTTAAAATGCCCTACATTAGTTCTTGATATCGAATCTTTATCTCGAAATATACCCTAGAGCATATGCAAAATGAGGATTTTATTCATGCGTATAAAGAACAAAAATTTTAATTCGATTTCCACCAATTTCACCACTTTGTCAAAAGCAGTATAAATACGACTTAAAATTGTTGTTTTGTATCACTTGTTCACAAGTTTTCTGACAACTCAAATCAACATGATCTCTCAGGTAAGATTATTAACTTTAATTTTAGATTTGGTTGCTTTAAAAATTTATGCATATTTTAGCTATTCTTTATTAAATAATTCATTCAAGTGAAAAATGTTTTCAGTTTCTCAAACATATATAGCTGATTAATTTTAACTAATTCAAAAAATATTAGTAGGATATTCTAGTATAATAGGTGGGTTTAAATGAATTTATTTTACAAAATGCAGAATAATACTTCGTAATATAATGTAATAATTCTTTTCTCAGAACTTATTAGAGTCTGTTGCCAAAAAAATAATTTATATGTATAGTTATTTAATGTTAAACACACACACACACATTTTTATTCGTTAGCAAAATCTGTTGAATTCTGTTCTCTATAGCCTGTATGACTTTCTTTCAAAATTTTAGTTTATTAATGGCAGTTATTTAAATAATTGTTGCATGTAAAATCTCTCACAATTCAATAAATTATTAAAGAAATTACCTAACAATTCTTTTAATTAGAATTAATATAAAATACTTGTAAATAAAATAAATTTGTCGATAAAATATGATTTTCAGGTTAGACAAAAAATAATTTTGTTCAAAATATATAATTTCTTTTTCTTTTTCTGACGCTGAGTATATATAGATAATGTTTCATACATATAGAATATTGCAAAAAGTAAAATAAGTAAAACAAATTTTATTTATAATTAAAAGGGCACAACTTGTTTACAAAAGTAATATAATCCGCAAATTATGTATTTATATAGTAATGAATTCTTAAGGATTTGTACTTTGATTAACATGGTCTTGTTAAAGCTTTTGACTCATAAAACCCTACATGCATTGATAACATTTGTGAAATATCTGTTTGTGAGGAAAAATAAGTAATTTAGAACTGCTATATCCGAGATACTTGATCTTGTTTAATAAAATAGCAAACCCAATTCCTCGTGAATACTTTGTGTAGTTAATATGTTTTTTTTATTTAATTCATTATTAATGTATTCTTAAATATAAAAAGTAAACACCTGAAAGAAATATGGAAAAATGAAAACTATAATAATTAGCAACTTTTTATTATGTCAAAAGATTTGTAACCTTATTCAAAAAATTTGTCATTGCAAATTTGTCGAATTTTGAGGTATAAAAACTGTATTTGAATTATTTTAGGCTTTCGTCTTGGCTGCCTTGGCAGTGTGTGCTTTCGCCAGTCTTCATGAGGTAAATATATGACTATTTTTTAACTTTTATTAAAGTTGTAACGAACAAAAAAAACTCTTTTTCCTTAAAGAAATATTATCTCCTAACTAGTCTTTAATTTTGAACAGGATATTAAAATTTTCCAAAAATTCTTTAATGTAAAATATTTAAAATACAGGAAATTTTTTTTTTTAATTTTTGCCTAAACAAATATAATTACCCATATCCTGATACTCAGGAAGTAGTTCCACTAACACGATTATTACCCGTATAAAGAAAGTTAAATCAGTTACCCAAGTGATTCTAGCTTCTTTTTTCTCTTATAAAACTTTGAAGCAAACTAAAGATAAAAAATATCTGCTAGGCAAATAATGGAATAAAGGTTTTAAGCATCTAATAGAATGTTTACTCTATCTTATTTTTTAATGCAATATAAGACTTTAATTCCAATTCATGTGGAAAAAAATTCACTTTGATTCTAGCCTTTGTTTCTAGTTTTTAATTACGATAAAAGCCGATGAAATTCAAATAAATAGCATATAATTAGTTCGTAAAAAGTTAACCGCCTTTACTGCTTTATTTTAAAAGAATTGTATTTAAAAATATTCTACACTGTTACAGATTTTTTTTGTTTGACTCTAATGCTGTGTAATAGTGGGAAAGTTGGAACCCGCAATTACTTTTTTCCCCCCAATTATCACAAATTTCAAAGTAAATTCCTAATAACAAAACTATTCTCTCTATATCAAAAAAACTTTAATGCGGTTATTCGAATATTTTTTGAATAAAAAAGCAGTAATAAATACGTTTATTATCCGAAAATTATTGGATTTCGCACGGAAAAGCTAAACTAATTCAAATAACTTTCAAAATGTCTCGTTATACGACAGACTCCGTTAATATCTTAAGCACTACAGCAGATTTTTTTCTACAGCATAGTGCTTTTATTTAGGCAAACGTAATTTTTATTTAATAAAGAAATAATTTTAATGATTTATATTTTTTTCCAATCTTAATAAGCTATGAACTATTTTTACATCAGAACTGAAAAAATCGAAATTTTTGGTTATTAAAGATATTAATATAACATTTGCTCTCTATTTAAGAAAATCCCATTTTAGTTAATTAAAAACTGTTAAAAGAAAAAAGCAAACTAATGACACATTCAACTTGTCTATGATGTTCAAAAATATGAAATTGAAATGACTTTTCCTTTTTAGCCCATCCACCATCATGCTCCCCAGCCCTACAAGTTTGGGTACAGCGTGAAGGACAAGCACGGAGAGCAACACCGAGAAGAATCTGGGGATGGAGGACACGCTGTCCGAGGAAGCTACGGATTCACAGATGCTCGAGGTATTCGCCGAGAAGTCCACTACGTCGCTGACCACGGGGCTTCAGGGCTCAGGTCAAGACCAACGAACCCGGCACCGCCAACCAGAACCCAGCCGCCGTTCATCTGATCTCTGACGCTCCCTACGGACACGGAGGATACGCTGGAGCAGCTGGACTTGGATATGCTGGAGTCGCAGCCGCTCCCGTTGGATATGCCGGTCTTGGAGGAGCTGGACTTGGATATGCAGGAGCTGGATTGAGATACGCTGGAGGATATGGAGGTCTCGGTTACGGAGGCAATGGTCTTGGTATCCTTGGAGGCTTAGGATACGCTAGATATGGTTTTTAATTATTTGTTGTAAATATAATTCTGAAATGTAAAAATAAATAATGTTTGTTTGTTTTTTGAAATGAGAAGCTCTTTCTTTTTTTATCCTATATATTAAAATTATGCATTTATTTTACAAAATGCTCACTAAAATATTGTTAGCTGTTGCAAAAGCGTCAAGGTCTTAACAAAAATATTCACAAGTCTTTGTGATCTCGTTAAAATTTTTTAAGAAGTGGTTATAATTTAAAATATATGTATCTATGCGCTTCTCGTTAATAAAATTACTACTTTTCATTCATTTTATTTTCCTTTTTATATAAGCTATGTTTTAAGATAAACTAATACAGTAGAGTCCCAAAACACATGGCACTCGATTACCCGGCAGTCTGGATAACTCGACCACACCTTTGCAAGTTGAAACCCTTACGTGCAGACCCGTTCCAGAACGATAACGAGCAAGGCACTATGTCCGATGCAGATATTATTGCTGTTGTCACGGTTAGTTAGAAAATTCCTGAAATTGATGAAGACATTAATATTAGAAAACCCTAAAATATCTCATAGTGAGAGACTAAAGGCTGTTGTAACCACTCTTCAGTATTTTGAACAATACGGTGCATCGGTATTAGACGTAATGCTCCTTCGTCATATTCGTGAGGAAGCAGCAATGCACAGAGTAGACATTACACATTTTTTAAAAGAAATTAGCCAGTTTTTGCAAAGTCATCAGCTTAAGGTATCCAACTACGATCGGAACCATGATTTAAGAAAAGTGTATAAATGAATAATTTTCGTGATATTTAGTGTCATTTGGATTATACTACATATATAAAATTGTTTTAAGAATATTATTAGAATAAAAAAATTATTTAAATGCAGTATTTTGGCAAGAAAATAACTTAGAATTACCTATTTTCAAAACATTCTCCTTTGATGAAAAATGCTTCTATAATAATAATATTTTGCTTATATAAAACAAAGATTTCTCTCTCTCCAGAGAGCCTGAACTAGGAATTTTTAAAAAAATCTCATTATTTTTAGAGTTTCTACCAATTAAAATAGTTATTGGTGTTTTTTTCTTAAAATTTCTCCCCTCTGTTGCAGTAAAATATGGATAAATCCACTTCTAAGTTATACATTTCAAAAATCATAGTCCAGGCTCTGTACAGAGATCTGAGGCATATAGGCAAAATATTATTATTACAAAGCATTTTCCATAAAAGGAAAATGTTTTGAAAATTGGTAATTCAATGTTCATTTTTTGCCAAAAAATTGCGTTTAAATAATTTATTATTGTAACAATATTTTTAAAACAATTTTATACATGTATTCTAATCTAAGCGACACTAGATATCATAAAAATTATCCATTTGGAAAACAACACTTCCGAACGTAATCTCTCAGCTACCTTAAATTTCATTATAGATAGCTTTGTGCCTTCATAAACTATTTTTTCTGAGATGTGTCTGAAATTACTGTATGCTACGTATTTCTTAAATTATATTTCCATGTTTAAGTACCTTCATAAGGTACGTGCTTCTCCTTTGGGTATTTAGGAAGGTAGTATTCTCAAGCAACCAATACATACAGGTGCAATACAGCATTTTCCGAGGAAGCACTCGTGTTTTTTTTTTAGAATCTCATTCTCGATAATCTGGAATTTTCTCAAACTCAACCACCCTTCGATTCACATTAGGCCGAGTTTTCGGGTATTTACTGAAAAGCAATATGTAGTATCAACGTAGTTTTGAGAGATTCAAACTAAATATAAGAAAGATTCTTACAGCCCCAGGTTGAAATCAATTCAATATTTACTAGAAAATACAGGACACCTTATAATTCACCAATAAGTTTTAATTCACCTTAACAATTAAGTATGCACATTAAAGAACAATTGAAAGCATGTTTTTCTCAAAGTAAGCATTAATCTAATTAATAATAAACTAACTAATATATTCTTGATGCAGTATTTTTATGCGTAATATCATAAATGGAATTCCAAAGGCTAAGTGGTTAGTGCATCGCGCTTTCCCTCCACAAATCCGAGGTTCAAACCCAAGGATAGGCAAGGTTGACTCAGCCTTTCATCCCTTCAGTGAATCTATAAATTAATACCAAGTTTGCTTGGGAACTTAACACTGAGGTCTCACGTGAAACTGACCACCTGACCGGAATATTTGTTCATGCACCTTAGGGTCCAAGGTAGCGTATACTGAGTTGGGCACAGTAGACCTTCGCTCTCATGGGCTGTTGCGCCATTGAGTTAAGTTACATTTCGTTAATATCATAAATTAATTGGAATTAATCGGGAAGATATTTGAATCTGACAGTTGTGACAGTTACCATAAATATTCAAGTTACTTAAATGTTGAGTAAAAACATTTGATATTAGTATAAAGAAGTAAATTAATTTCTCAAAAAACACTTAGGTGATCTTAACTTTAAAAAAAAATTATAATTAATAGTACGTACACTAACATAAACATATTTAGCCCACACCAGGTGATGCTTGAAAAACAATATTAAATTAAATACTTGAACTCATAAAGCGTTTTCCATATTTACAGAAGGGTTTTTTTTATCAAAGTTTTATCTAACCATGTGGTTGTTTTTAATGTTTGAATATCGTATTTGGTGTAAAGCTGGACCCTAGCATTTTTTATACACTCTCAAACAATCTGATTCTTGTTCGTGTTCATAATCTGTCAAATTATTTATAATATCACTGTCATTGAAAGTTTCGTCTACAATCAAGTGCGGCTTGCTGGAGCGTTAAGAGAAAGCAATTGAACATGCATTGACGGGAGACTGTTTACAACCAATGAACAGAGCGTCTTGAAATGTATATATGTACTTTGATAGAAAACATCACAGTGGCGCCAAAGCCATTGAAATTCATATACAGCATAAAAAAAACGAACAAAAAAATCGTACAAAAATAGAGTTACACAAAACATATCTCACAAAAGAATTAATGCTCAAAAACAGTTTCTACTGTATTACGTTTAAAGCAAGAGAATGAAAAAGCTCCCAAAAGTAACTAATTTTTTAATGGGTTACTTTCCTAATTTTAATGAGATACCTTTCTTAATAAATTTTACAATGTGGTTTTTCCTTTAAAAAAGAAACTATTATATAGATTTTGTATGCTTTTTAAATCCTTTATTTCTTTCATAACTTTAACCTTAATTTCTTTCTGAACCTTTTGGTTTAGATTGTAACACTTTTATGTTTATCTGCTTATATTTTGATATGTGTTTCTATTTTTTTTTAAATATATATTTCTCAGTTTTTTCATTGACATTTAATTATTTTTCTAATGAATCTTTTTATATCAAAACAAATCTAAAACTTTTTAACATAAATAGCATTTAAGAGATCTGGGAATCATGCGAAGTAATTGAAATCATCTAAACTAACTACTAAAGGGATCTGAAAGTAGTAAAATAGAATGCAACTAGATTGTACGGAAAAATCTTTGCTTCTTGTTTCTGTATTTCAATTGTATTTTTCTATGCAATATCTTCTAATATTCTCTATTTCAGTTTTACGATATTACTGACTATTATAAGAGATTCAGTACTAATACGTTTAGATATGAAAACGTATCAAGTCTTTTGGATATCTTTTTCATGGCCTTCATTACATGTTTTCCTCAATCTGTCCTTGTATTTAAACATACATTAAGTACTGAATAATGAACAGCATTTTAATTGTGTTACCTTAAATACTAAAGAATTTTATTCAAATTAAAACATTTTAAATAAATATGTTAATAAATAATGCTGATTATTTAACAAAATGAATAAAAACTAGTTCAAATTTCAAGCTAAGTTTTAAATAGAAGTAATAATGTAAATGAAAATGGTTTTATATTCATTCTTGACTCTTATTAAACGCTTAGGTAAAGCACACAGTTATCGGCAACTAAATTTATTTCATTTCTATGAATGAATGCTAGAGGAATGCTTTATAACGGTCTCTGATTGTACGTTATACGAATATGATAGATCAATTAAAGATCATAATAAGTAGTTTCAAACTAAAAAGAGAAGTTATATACATACATTTAAGCATAAAAAGAAATATTTAAAAGTTTTAGACAACCATTTTTAATATTAAGCGGAGCGTTCAACAAAACAAAATATAAAAAACATCTTTTATAAATATATTTTTACAGAAAAAACTATAAATGGTTTTTGAAAACTTTGAGCTGTTACATTCTGTCAAAATGTATAACATTGGAATGATTAGATCCCATTGTTATGTACAAGAAAACACTTCCTTTAATATTGATTCCAAAACGTATTAAATTTTAATTAAAACATCAGAAGATGCCTTTATCTAGTGTATATTACATCTTACCATTTTGAGATTGTGAGAAGATTAAAATGTTATGTTCTAATTCTAAAATATCTTGTAGAAATTATGATATCGTCAACATAACTAGACACAAATAAAGAAACTTATTTAATAATTCAAATTAATTAATTAATTTTTAGTTATTAATTAATGTAATAATGTGTGAAGTTGATTAATTTGTGGGCTATACATTTGAAACTTACTGAAATATGATATTCAAACTATTCAAATATATATATTTTTGAAATTATGTGCATTAATTTTTATTATTATTTAAAAGCACGTAAAAATAATTAACTTTTCAAAACCTGAAGGAAAATATTAACAGTATATTTTCAGCTGCGTATAGTTATTTACTTTTATGTTATAAATTTGTTTCTAAGATTCTTCAAAGTATAGGCTTAATTCCCCTAACAGACATTTTAAGCCTCTTTTTTAATGCCGAGGCGTTTCAGAGTCTGTACCGCTCTCTCTCTCTAACTATAGATGATACAAAAAATAATCTCGAACCCAGATTTAACGAATCCCTTTGTAGCGAATTTCGTGATTTAACTAAGTTTTCCATGTCCCCAATTAAATTGATTCCCTGTCTCATATTTAACAAATAATAAAACCCAAATGGATGAGTTATTTTAGCAGTTGAAAATTTTTTTGAAGTTAACTTCTTATGGTACGTTGGGGAAAAATTTTCGTTACACGTTATCAGTTACGGTTACGTATGAAGTTCCGACTTTTATCACACGTTTTTAAAAAAGCCGTCGCAAGTGTAACAAATATTCATATCATAACCACGAGATGTAATTTAATATATATATTTAAAATAAAATGAATTGAAAACTCTAAGAAATTTATAATAATAAACGAAGCAACTCAACTTGTATTGAAGAGATTTTGTAAATAAGAAGATTTATGTGGTTTTATGTAAATGGCAACAGTGAAAAAATAAATAAAAACAAGATTTAGAATGCAGAGTTTTCGTGAGGTTGTGAATTATTTAAACTAATCTGTTTTATTATAACTTGAACGAAACAAAATCCATCTAATTATTTTTATCAAACTCAGATAAAAAAAAACTATTACAGAATCGAAAAGGTCATTTTTTCACCACAATATGGTATAATTTTTTACTAGCAAATAATGATATTTTTTATTTTATACGATTTTTCCTAAAATGAGTCAAAATCGATACGTTTTTATGAAAATGATTTCTAAACTGTTCCCGTTCAATTTCCTTTCGCGTCAATGAATTGATATTCTACCCTAAAAAAGTTTATGATTTTCTTTTTTAGAATCAATCATTTAAAAAAAAGAATGCCAAAAACTGTTTTTTTTATGCTTTTCAAAAAAATACTCAAAATTTTAAGTTGGTATTAAATAACTTCGTTATTTATAAAAGTAATCTCACGAAACTTTTTTTTCTGTGTGTAGAACAATATTATCCATAATCTGCACAAAGATTGAAAAAATTGCTTACAAATTACGATTTTTAAAATTTTTTTGACGTTTTTCGTCTATTAGCCTTTTTACAAGAATTTTTTATTAAAAAATTATTCCTTTTTTGTTTAAAAATAACCATTGTTTTCAATCGATGTATGAAATTGTAAGCCATTAACTTAAAAATTAAGCCTTCAAAAAATAAAAACCTTAATAAAAAGCGCGATTTTACGAAAGGCCAAGGGTTTGGCGACGACAACCAGTTTCACGCCAAATTGGCAATCAACATCTGCTTCATCACGTCCATTTATCATTTTCTCAGGAATTACAATAGAAAAAGTGGAGACAAATAAAAATCACCGATTTTAGCGACGTAAAAAATGAGAATGAAAAATTTATTTTTGTTTCAATAATGACATCTACTTAGCCACATTACTAACTACTTACTATTACAAATTTACTAATATTGAAAAAAAAGGGAACATTTAATGCCCAAAGAAGATTTCTATCAATTAGTGAGAATGTTAAACGAAAAACATGCACACAAAAAGGACTTTTAGTTCATGTTATTTTGCATCTTCTATCATCATATCGAACTCCATTTAAAATATTTGTTTACCGGCTCTGCCGGATGCGGTAAAACATTCGTCATTGAACTTTTGATGGGAATTTATAATTGCTATACGAACAATGATGGAAACTGTCCTGCATATATAACTTGCGCTTCAACTGGTAAAGCAGCAGTAGCTATTTCAGAAACGATTGTTCATACAGCTTTAAAAAATTCTTTATCAAGATTACTTCCGTTAAATTCTGAAACTGCACGACAATGCAGAACTCTTTTAAAATACATAAAAGTCATAATCATTGATGAGATAAGTATGATCAGTGCTCAATTATTATTGAAGGTTGATTCCAGATTAAAACAAATAACAGGAAATTTTCAGTCAAATTTTGGTGGATTAGATATTATTTTAAGTCAATTACCACCAGTTCTACGCCCATTTATAAGCAAACTAAAACAGACCATCGTTGGACCGATTTTACGGCAAAATCTAAAATTTTATGAACTAAATGAAGTCATGCGTCAAGCGAATCAACAATTTTCTTCTATACTTACAAAAATTGGAAACGGTGAGCAACTTGATGAAATATAAATAACTCTGATTGAGTCTCGTTTTTGTATTGTGAAAGAAGCTGAATTAAGGTGTCCTCAAGATATACGATTATTCAACACTAACAATTCCGTCAAAGAGTATAATAATAAAATATTGAATGCCTATGCGGACAGAATAACTTCAACTGCAAAAGATGTATAGATTGGTTGTACTAAAAAAAAGAAACTTTCGTATGTCAAAAATTACATAACATGTTATTCATACAAATGGATTGCCTTATCAAACACAGTTTATGTGAATAATATTTATTACATGATTACCACAAATATTGATGTGACAGTTGGATTGGCAAATGGTGCAGGTAGAAAGCTAGTTTATGTAGAAAAAATAGATGAAGGATTAGTTACGAGACAATATGACTCGAGTTTCCAGTTTTACCTCAAATAAGGGAAATTAAGACACAAAAAGACAATTTCGCCTTATCTTTACAAAATAACAGAATAATATTGACGACAAAATCAAATACTACGCTTGATGCAGTGTTTTCGTGATTCTTAAATGATATTTAGTGCAAAACCTACATTTCTTATTTTAGTTACCACAAGCCTTTGATAACAAAAGTATGTACTGAAACACCTATAAGTATAATGTAAATAAACTAATAATACTTTTCTAATGTGTACAATATTTTTTTTAGTATTATGTATTGAAAATGCAAATTTTGTTTATACTCATATCTGTTCCATCCTAATTATTTTTTAAATACAGTTTGAAATAATAATGATAATAAATTTGTTAAAGGGTGTTGGAAAGCTAAAATCTTATTTTTTTGACAACTTGAGATTTTTACATTTTCAAATTTTATAGATTATAACCTTTCTAAAAATATCTTACTTGAACCTCTAGGGTATTTAGAAGCCCTTAAAACGTATTTTTAAATAATCGTTGAATTTGGGCCACGCCCAATTTAATGGCAAAAATTGTAAACAAATTACTTTGTTTTTGCTTAATAGTGTAACGACTGATATGAACCAAAACATGTATCTTTTATTTTAAATTGAGCCTTTTATTTTTTTATTTTCCAGCCGATTAGAAGTCTCTCTCTCTCTCTCACTGTATACATTAAAATCAATTTATCTCAAAATGTAAATTTTAATGTGCGATGTACCTTTTCTGAGAAACTACTGCTCACAGGTATGTAAATTTTTTATGAATTATTTATAATGATGTCTAATATATACTAAAATGAGCTTTTTTTAAAACACTCAAAAATTTAATTTATACAAATTTTTAAGTGAAAAATGGGTCAAATTTCGCAATGTTTGATAAAATATTTCATAATTTCTTAAAATATTCAAAATTAGCTAAAAGCTCATTTTAGTATAATGAGAGAGATGTACTTTAATAGTATGAAAAATTTCAAGCATGTACATAAAACAGATTTTGAGAAAAGGTACATCGAAAACAGCCAATTTAACATTGTCAGTATATATAGAGAGAGAGGTTTCCAACACCCCTTAATTCTATATAAAATTACTTTAAAATAAAACTTAATTATACAATTCAATACATATAAACTGAAGAAGTTAACTTCTACCGCGTGTTCACACTGATGCACGCATGCATTTTTTTGTTTGTTTTAGAAAAAACTGGTTTTTTCCCTCAAATGACATTCTTTTTGTTGTTGTCAGGAACAGAAAAATGATTTTTCTTGCGGGAAGCAAATTTCGATGGCATAGGGTGCAGAATGAAAGGGAGACAGGGAACTCTTTTCTTTTTCACATCCCACTGTATAACGAAGGAAATATTTTGAGATTTTAACGGTTGTATTAGATTTTATGATGCACTGCCTAGCTGTGCGATTAAAGTTCAGGAAACTGTTGATTCGTCGGAGTCAATGAATAGCGATTCTGATGAAGAAATTGATAATGAAACTCTTATCAAAACTGCCACATTTTTCTAATGTCTTACATTATTTGGAAACTGTGAAAACATACCTTATGCAGTAGAATGTAAAGAACGCAGTATTTTCTCCTCTGCATAAAGCAGGAAAAAGAACTCTTTCGAGTAAAAAATAAAAAATAATATTTCAAACATCTATCAATCAGTATTTTAAAATTAGAAATTAACTGGCGCGAAATAATTAACTTACACAGTTTTTGGCTGTTGAATTTCTAATTATGGATATTTTTGCCCAGTTATTTATTGTAGAATCTCCAAAAGGTAAATGCAAAAAATTTGTATTTTGTTTGGACACCAATTTTACGAACAAAATGTTCAGTCTCGAAGAATTCGTTAAATCGAGGTCCGACTGTATTCTGATTTCTCCGTGTTTAGTTAAGAGGACTTGGTACCCTTTGAACTACTTTCTTTCTTAATGTATTTAAAAACAATATTTTAGCATTTTATGTATTGTTTCTATTCAAGAAAATGATACTAGATGAAATTTTTCACATAATATTTACACAATTTTAAATACTTAAATTCTATGAAGAAAATTTTAAAATTTTAATCATTCTGTAATTATTAGACTTTTGAAATGAATTTCTTTGTAATATTCTTATGGGTGTTATAAACAGCTTCAGGAATCGATTTTACAATAACTTAATTCGTTTTTGAGAGAAAAAAAATAAAATGTTGATATGCATGCTAAAAATCAACGAAAAAGCCAATACCTCTTACATTTTAATTTTTTTTTAAAGTATTCAGCTTACAGCAAAATGGATCGCTAATTTTGTCACATGCTTCATATGCAACATACAGGAAAAAAATGAAAGTGATTGGTAAATAGTTGTGGAAGGAGTAGTATTTTGAATGCACTCATGATTCGAAAAACACAAACTGAGAAAAACTACTTTTAAATTTATAATTCTGAAAAAAAATTATAATAAGCTTAAATAAAGTTAAAACACCATTTTAAGATATTATTTATATATTTTTCTTTAAAATAAGTGCATTTTCGTATTTTTCAACTCATACATTTTTATAAATGATCAATTTTAAGAACGTATTAATTGCACGCAAGAAAATTGACGAAAAATGTTTAAAAAAAATATTTTTCCCGTCATGACAGAAAGTTTAGTTTTTTTTTTTTTACATAATATTGAAGTAGAATATTTGCATGAAAAACATATCAAGAATAAGAACTGAAATTATGAAATTATTAATGTAAAAGGCCTTAATTCAAAAATTTTACATGCACATATTTCACAAAGAAGAACAAATTACATTATTGTACTGCCTCGGAAATATTCTGCTTTATATATTGCACATTCTTTTTTTTATATTTATTATTTCTCTTCATAAAATAGATCTTTTTATCATAACGCTTTTTAGCTTTTTTTTCAAAAAGGGGACGTGGCCGAATTGCCTAATTTGTTTTCAAATGAAGTTTTATTCAATGTCTAACTTTCCAATTTGCACACGTGATATATCAATCGAAAGATAATAATGCAAAGAATAATATTAAATAAAAATAAAAAAAACGATAGGTCGGTCACTTTTTTGTATTAAGTCCTCTTAATCGAATTCAGTTATCTCAATAATTTTAACCTTGAATTTTATAATAATTACCCGATAAATTTTTAACTTTGATATTTCGTCCTACACGATGTAAGATTTTGGAATGCCAGCAATGTTTAAGGAATGCTAAACTTTATAGCAAACTTCATAATATAAAGTTTATTAAATGTTATTAATGCCTATTAATGTCAAAACATAAATTAATTTCTTGTATAAACCTAGAGAGATTAATACACATAAATATAAAACTTTAAGAATTGCTGTGAATTAAAGTTGTTTTAATGGACCTAGGCATTCTGAACTACAATTAAATGATATCTGAATAAGCACTTCATATAATCCCAAGCTTTGCACCTTTTTATGAACGGACTTTGAAAATCACCCGAGTCTAAAATTGAGATCCATTTGTCTACCACAGGAGTCGGTAGCTTTTTAGCTCCGGCGGTTAAACCAATCTACCACTATGATTCAACGTGCCACACAGTAGAGCATTTTTGAAACCACTCGATTTCGACGATAATGCATGCAGAGATAGAGAATATAGAGATCCATAATATAGATTTACAGTTTTATTGTGTTCTAATTTTGTATCAATTCAAGATATTTTTTTATCCTAAAAATAAATAGCACAAAATATAACTGTTTCTTCAACAAAAATAAAACAATTGAAATTGTAAATTTTTGTTTTTTTGTATTTTTAAATATATTTATTAAAATAAAAAATAGACAACACAAAATATAAGTATTTCCCTTCATTATAGTTAATTAAAAGATAAATAAAAATTTTAAGTGCTCTCACCGCTATACTTTCATATCGCAATAGCAGGGGTGTAATTGGTGACTGTCAATTTGACATGATTCTGAGCATTCAGTTGTTAAACAGTTTCTTTGCAAACTCGAAATATTTTTCATATGAGGAAAGGTTTTTTTTAAATTTAGATATGCAGAAGCGTGCAATTTCCTCTCTTTAAATAATTAAATCTCTCCAGCAATGGCATTCAATAATTTAGAAAATAGATATACATTTATCTTTAGAGTTATCAGTGAGATCTTTTTCGTAATTCCGTACATGTCTATAATTCTGAAGATGTTGGTCAAATAAGGTCCATTAGATTTATCAATTTACATCCACTCAAAAATAAATAAATTTGAAGAGTAATGCTGATTGCTACTGAGAATTGTACCACGTGCCACAAGTGTCGCGCGTGTCATAGGTTGCCAACCCTTGGTCCTCCGTACTATTGTCTACCATTTGGCATTTTAGTCTTTAATTAATTAATTAATTGTTTATTGAAGTTTGTGACAAACCTATACGGAACTTTATCACTAACCTTCTGAGACGTCTTTTTTAGGGAAAAATTTAATTACCCTACCTATTTCCAATCAGCTCCAAAAAGAGGACAGGATTCCTTGTTATGCAGATTAGATAAAGTATTTAAGTCAAACGGAATAGTAAAGTAAAAAGCAGTAGGAGAGAGAGATTGAAGCAGGAAGGTATAATAGTGAAGTTAGAGATTTATTATCGGAGATTTCTAGGAGGATAAAATCTCAGAAAAAGCTGAGCTGAGCTGCAGTGTAGTAAATATTGATTAAAGTCTCATTAAAGCTTTATATTAGGAGTGAGTTTAAAATTAAATGTTCAACAGAAATATTGAATATAATTCTGGGATCTCTTATTGCGGTAATCTCTGCGTGATCGATATTCTAATTGTTAATTAATTGGATCATTAGATATTCAAGTTAATTTAAAGGCTAGTCTCTTTTAAACCTTATATAACTACTTTTTTGATTTATTTGTTATTAAAAGTCTTTGATTCTATTTGGGAAAGATAACCAAATAAAGAAAGTTATTTATAAAAATGGCTACTCTGGCTCTTATCTGACTCCAAATTATTCTCGTTCTCAAAGTGAGATCCAAGGGGATCTTCACAAGTTATAGATAAATAACACCAGGGCAGGCAATGACAGATCTCAAAATACGTTCAAGTGAGAAGAACACTATCAAAGTCAGAAATTCTCTGCAAACTTTCCTTCCATGTAAACGCGAGGACACTAAACACCGACAAAACTAATGTGCCCTCACAGAATTGATAGATCTTTAGTGACATTAGAACTCTAGCTTATGTTATGACACGACAGGAACAAAGCTGTTTACGAGCTCACCTCTGACTACTCCGCTACCATTCATAAGGACATTAGAGTTTTGAACGTTTTGAATACAATATTCTAAAAATTTACAGAAAATCTAGTTTTTTTTTCTCTTATAAAGTATACGTTTCTGAAAATTTCCTATTTTTAATACCAAAGACTGTTTTTTATTTAATGCAAATACAATTAAGTCATGCTACTTGTTGAAAAAACCTCAAAATGCACATTAATGTGCCTGCATGTTCCTTAAGTCTATTACCCAAATATTAATATTTTATTAAATCCTTATGAATACAATTAATTAATATTGTAATTATTTTAATTATAAAATATTAATTAACTTCATAAATCGTGGAGATCGTGCTTTATTTACTATTTATGTTAAACATTTATTATTTTTATTTTTAATGGGGATGCAGATATCAAATAATAATTTTGATGAAATCATGTTTCAGAACAGAAATAAAAAATATTAATTAAAACATCTATGTGATCATGATAATTTATAAATCAAAACCAATGGTATATAGCAGCCTCGCCTATCAAATATTCTTAATACTTTAACCTGGTTAAATGTATTAAGTTTTTATGTCTGGAAGGGTGGAGTATGGAATTTTGAAAAATGAGGTAAAAGTTCGATTGGTATTTTTTTCCATCACGTCAGCATGTTTTAGATCGAAAAAGTGTCTCAACAGTAATCTATTTCGTAATTTTTTTAAAACGTTAGGTAAAAGACTGAGTTGTAATTTAGGAACCGCAAGATGTGCTACACCCTTTTAATCAAAGTATTTATTTACATTCGACGATTCAAACACAAGAATTTCAGGAAGAAAAAGAGCATACTGAAAAACATTCTTTAACCTGGTTTAACATTCCATTCAATAAATAATTTCACGATCCATTTAGTTCAACATAAATATTTGTTTCAACACATCAATAAAATTCGTTTTTCTCTCCCACTTCCGCCATGTCTCTTGGCCTTGAAATCAATAGGAGTCGCTTTGTGTAAAAGAATTCAACAATGAAATTCGCTGTATGAGATCAAAATAAAAATAACCGAGTTGTTGTCGAAAGAACCACTTTCTATTTCTTCCATAATTGCCTCAAATGGAATCCAAAAAATGGCGCCTTCATCCAGGCGCAAAACAGTTTAATGTTGGTCTAATTGAAAACTTGTTTCTTTCTTTTATGTTCCACTCTTGGGTATATATATGCCGAAGCTCAAATGTCTGTCATCACTTGCTTCGGATTTTATAGCAAATCACATTCAGAATGATTTCTCAGGTAAAAAAACATTTTTCGTTTTACATTTCATAAATACACCATTCTTAAAAATTATTTTTAAGACAAACTTTTAATTTAAATAATTTTATGAGTTGTGTTAGAAATGTTCAGTGTCAGTTTTTAAAAGTTCGTAATGTGTGACAAATCTATACCGAACTTTATCACTTACCTTCTGAGTCGTCTTTTTTAGGGAAATTTAATTCCCTACCTATTTCCAATCAGCTCCAAAAAGAGGACAGGATTACTTGTTATGCAGATTAGATAAAGTGTTTAAGTCAAACGGAATAGTAAAGTTAGAGCAGCAGGAGAGAGAGAGAGAGAGATTGAAGCAGAAAGTTATAGTGAAGTTAAATTTATTGAAGATTTCTTGTTGGATAATTTAATCTCAGAGAAAAGCTGAGCTGAACTACAGTGTGGTAAATATTAATTAAAGTCTCATTAAAGCTTATTATTACGAGTGAGATTAAAATTAAATGTTCAATAAGAACATTAAATATAAATCTGGGATCTCTTATCGCGGTAATCTCTGCGTGATCGATATTCTGTTAATTAATTGGATCATTAAATATTTAAGTTTATTTAAAGGAAGTGTCTTTTAAACATCATAATACTAGTTAGATATATTTGTTAATAAGTCTTTGATTCTATTTGGATAAGATAACCAAATAAAGAAAGTTGTTTATAAAAATGGCTTCTGGCTCTTATCTGACTCCTAATTATTCTCGTTCTCAAAGTGAGGTCCAAGGGGACCTTCACAAATGTAATGAACTACTCGTACCACAAAATATTCATGTATGTTTCTATAGCTTCCTAAGAGATTTAAAGAAGTTGCGTTATGAAAAAGAAATGAGAAATACTTATTCTTCGCTTTTCAATTTCGAATATTTTTATTCACATAAAGTTTTAAGCAAGTAATACGTAAATGAATAAATTAAGAGTCAATTTTAAAAGATTTTTTCTTCAAAGCGTTCTTATTTTAATTACATAGATTAAATATGACTTTAATAAAAACCAAATAATGTTTATTGCGAATGAAATGATGTTTTCAAAACTTAAAAGATGTTTCTTGTACAAAGTATCCTAAATTTATTTAGTGTACCTCAGTTACTTTAAAGTAGTTCTCTTATCTCTTACAGTTCTTCATCTTTTCTGCTTTAGCAGTTGCTGTTTTGGCAAGTTTACATGAAGTGGTAAGTATAATATTATTCCTAACACAACAATCATGCTAGTAAGTGCTTATGTAATGTTTGCTTCGCCGAGATATTTGCACTCTAAAATAAAGATTTAGGGTTTTCTATATAATACATTACAAATATGAAATCAAAGAGTGTTAAATATTTATAATTCGAGACTGTGTGAAGATTAATATGCATTTTTTTCTTTGTAAAAAACATATTTGAATCAGAAAATTGATGTTACAACTCTTTATTTATTTTTTTTAATTAAGTAGCCATTTTTCGGGCGGTAAAAAACGTTGTAATTTTACGAAAGGTATCATTTGAAAAAAAATTATTAGTGATATAATTTTCTATGAGCATGCATTAAACAAATTAGAGTTTTCAAATTGAAATGAATATCGAATTTTACAAGGAATTATAATTTAAGTTTATCAGCAACCCTAAATATATGTTAACCAGAATTTCTTTCATTCTCTTTAATACATTTTATTAATATTTTAGGAGAAATAATTATCCAAATGATACATAACAAATAACAATACGGTTCTTAATACTGTTTTCGTTATTATGTGTATCGCGTTATCTGTCTTTTTCTACACAGAGTTCGAAAAGGGGTGCACAGCAATAAAAGCATGAAGCGATTTAAGTTAGTATAAAGACTCTTGAGAATTCACTCAATTAATGTAAACCTAATTGAGACGTCAAAAAAGAATATTTTCGGTGAAATAAGTTTTTCAACAGCATTTGCAACTTTCTTCAGGATGCATAAATAAACTGTATTCTTAAAACATAAAAGTAACAAGAATTTGTGTTTAAAAATTGAGATCTACATATGTTATTTTATGCTTCAGTAATCTTGATACAATAGTATTTCTTAGAAAAGTTCCTTCGTATCTAATATTTCTTACACCTAGTAATATCATTGCCTTCTTAGCCCGTTCATCACCATGCTCCTCAGCCCTATAAGTTCGGGTACAGCGTGAAGGAGAAGCATGGCGAACAACACCGAGAGGAGTCTGGAGACGGTCACGCTGTACACGGGAGCTACGGATTCACCGACAACAGAGGAATCCACCGACAGGTCAACTATGTCGCTGACCATGCCGGATTCAGGGCTCAGGTCAAGACCAATGAACCCGGAACCGCCAACCAGGACCCCGCTGCTGTACACATCATCTCTAGCGCACCCTACGGACATGGAAAATACGCTGGAGCGGTAGGATTGGGGTATGCTGGAGATCTAGGATATGCCGGATATTAATTTATCCAGAAATTTGCAATGGGAATCTAGCTTAACACTGTATCTCATAGTTCTTTCATCAATGTACTAGATGAAAAGGGTTTTTCTGATGTCAAATATTTTCCAGTTCGCTTGAAAAGTGTTCGATACGTGTAATCTCAGGAATATATGATTATGGTTTGCGTGATTTGTAAATAGACATGAAATAAATTATTTGCATATTCAAATTTGTTATTCTTTTTTCTATACTTGTTTAAACATATTCAGGTATTAAAATTATTTCTTTAATGTAAGAAATGATGAATCCTTAATAATTTCATTTTTAAAAAGTCGAAAATGAAGATGAATATTTATAAAAAGGAAAAATATTTATTTATATTTATAAACGAAAAAACGTAGAATCAATTTTCATGTTCGGTTTCATTAATTGTTATTATGAATATGTAACTAATTACAATTATATTAAAAAAAACTTCTGAAAAATTTATATATTTTTTTCATTTTTAACATTGAAAAACACACTAAGAATTAAAATCAAATTTCATGAATTTTCAACGTTTAAATTTCTGTCTCGAAGTTTATACTTGCAAATTGAAAATAATATTAATAAATTGGTGATTTTAATATTTCCTTTTTGCATAAATAACATACCATGTTTATTTTTAACAAATATTTTCCTGTGTACGATGTATTTTCAATTTAGTGTAGTTCTCAAGTAATGTGAAACAGATTTTGAAATTCTTAGTCTTAATATTATAGTTTGTCAAAAGTATGCACACATTTTAGCTCTTACATTAAATGAATAATAATTTTAAAAAAACTATAAAAAACACCTTTTTATATAGTTAATCGAACTAAGTTGTAACTTAATCTTTTAGTCACCAAATCTGGAATTAGTCGCCAAATCTGAAAATGGGATCTGAAAAATGACACCAGATGCGGAATGGGATCTGAAAACGGGAAATCGTTAATCTTGATAATCTTGAACAGGACAACGGAACAAAATTAATGAATTATTGTATTGTCATCGATCCTGGGCAAGCGGGCAAAATTTCGAATTAATCTAACTTTTTAAAGTGGTTAAAAATTGAGCACTCATGCGTGTCCTTTCTCATAAAAATGAATTACATGCTTTAAATTACTCTCTCATCCATACTTAATATTAAGAAGTTCTGATCTTTTTTTGTTTAAGAAATTGTTACGTTTTTATAAGTCTCAATGCTTAGCATATATAAATAATACGATAACTAAAGACTTTATAAATTGAAAAAATAATTCTGAATTTATTAATGATAACAAAAATTATCTTAAAGAAATTTTCAACTTTCTTCCTTGAATCCAAGTATTTGATTTCGATTGAAACAGAGATAAAGATATGCAAAATTTATTAAACTGACTGTGTTGATATATCTATGTTAACGTTGCGCTCAAAATCAACACCGCTATTTAAGACTAACTTCAAAATTTAAAATATTGTCAGGTGACCAGCAAGACACCAGATTCCTGGAAACAAATTCACCCTACTCCCTTCTACATTACCGCAGCGCGATTACTTTGAGAATCGAAGGTGTGAATGTACATCAGCCTCTCTATACGGTGGATCCTAAATAAAATTCATCATTTCAAATAAAAAAGGCCGAACCTATAGGTGTGAGTTGTAAGGAAGGAGAAGGAATGTCCAAAAGAATCAAGCTCACCCGAGAAAGGTTTAGAGCTACAAACTGATCCCTCGGGGAAACAACCACTCCCACGTCCAGACTTTATTGGGAAAAAAATCAAAGTTTACATTTTTTTTTAAATTTGAAGACAGTAAAATGACAAGATACAAATTTAAAGGAAACTGCGCTATATACATACATGTGCGTGAACGTAATACAAATATACAAAGCAAATAAAATAAAAATAGTAATAACATAAGGAGTATAAGAGAAGGAAAAAAGAATATACACATGTTTCAACTTTCTTACAAATTCAAAAAAAAAGATTAACCAAACAGACCGAAAGGAGAGAAAAAAAGAGAAAGAAAGACAGGAAAAGAAAAAGGGTGGGGGGGGAAGAGAATTTTTTAAATTTTATTGAAGATATCATTTTTGCTAAAGGAGAAAAAAAACAAGAAATTAACCTTAAAGTATACTCAAATGTTGACTAAGAGATAAACCAGGAAGCTGCAATATATTTTGTGAGGGGAAAAAATAAGGTTTAAAGATTGAGAAGAAAAAAGGAAAAAAATTATTCCCACCAAGGAATTTGTAACAACCGGATGGATTTCTGTAAAATTACAAATTCCAATTTGGAATCAACTCAAACTCAATGGCGCAACAGTCCGTGAGGGGCAGGACCTACTGTGCCTCCCCAGTATACGTGTCCATTGAGCGCTGAGGTGCATAAGCAGATCTCCCTTTCAGGTGATCAGTCTGAAGCGAAACCCCCAGTGTTTTAGTCCCCAAGCAAACTTGGAACTCATTTATCGACCCACTGAAGGGATGAAAGGCGGAGTGGAGTCAACAGCCTTGGAGAATTTTTAACTCTGATTATTACGTGTCTCTCTTTTCCCAAAGTTTTATGAATCGACGCTATAAAGCATTTTACATCAAGATACAGATCAGTGATAACGACTTTTATGTCGGAAATTATGTCTACACACAGATGTAAAATTTCAATGATTTTATGAAGCATTGTGTAGATGCTATTTAATTTCCATACAATCAAACGCACATTATATATTAAGTAATTTGTTATTACACGCGTTATCAATCTTATGACAGACTAAATTTAAAGAGGAAAAAGTTTTGCATTTTAATAATATTCAAGACCAATTACATGACAATTCATTTCTGTTTAACTCTTTTATATCATAATAACATTAACGCATATAAGAAAAGTGAAATAAGCCCAGTTACATTTTTGCAATAAAATTGAAGAACTTTATTCGTTGTTAGAAATTTTAATATCTGTCATGGAAGCGCAAAAACATTTGAATCAAACTTACATTTTCTGTCACATATTGCCAAAGTATAGTTTTTATTTTAACCCTTTGACTCAGTGTTTTTCAAGCTTTCAATAGTTGCAACCCAATATTCAAACATAGTTTTCATCGCGCCCCGCCCATACTAAAGCAATATATTGAATTAAACAATTCTGTACTTTGACGCTAAAGCTACAATACGACTTCCGCCACCACCGTATGTAAACGTCTTCTTAACTCATCCAAAGCGTATATATACGTCTTTCCAAAGTATGATCTTTATTGAGCACTGCTATCCATAAAATTATTCCAAGGGATTTAGAATGCAATAAAAGGACCTTGACAGTGTTTGCAAAGGGTTCACTTATTTCAGAGGATTTGTTCATTCCCTTTCTTCTCCCCCCAATACATCACATGCGAGCACCTACGTGGAAAACGGTGGCATTGAGGAGCAAATCGCTTAACTTTTAATTGGCAGTTGAAGGTTTAAAAATAAGCCGTTCAAATTATCAAGATACGTGTTAAATTTTCTAATTAATTTTGTATACGACAAGCCCATGGGGTCACTGATAATTAATAAACTTATTCTTAACTTAGTAATGTTAAATTAATTATAAAATACGATATTCAGTACATTTATTAATATAATATATCAGAGTAAATATGTATTTTATTTTTTATTATGCCAGAATATATTTTCTTTGTTTACTTTCAGTAAGTAAATAATTTCTTAAATAATCTTTTTTGTTTTCAGTTTTTCAATATGCTCGCGCCCCCCTTGTTAAGTTATCACGCCCATCTGGGGGCACCACAGTTTGAGAAACGCTGCTTTGACTGGAACATCCATTTTTTTGCCGCAGTGAGAAACATCCACATGATAGACGGGTAAGTAAATTATTTTGAATTTTATTACCTTAAGGACTGTTTTAAATGTACTTAACGCTCATGAAATTGAGTAGAAATTTTAATAATTAAGTCTTTATGAGGCACACTATATTAATATATTTTTATCGCAAGAATTGTGACTAGTATTTTTTTATAAAAACTGCCTAGATATTGTTTATATTCATGCAAAAAAAATTTAAAAATAATAGTAACAAAAACGAAAAAATTATAGGAATGTAGATACTGAAAGACAGTGATGAATAAGAAAAATCACCCATATCGTTATTTGAAAAACATCGCTATGTACCACTGGATAGAGTTCAATTGATGTGTCAAGACATTCCACTCCAAATATCACACCACAGCGTTATCTACAGGCGTCAAAGCAAATCATCCCCGCATGAGAGACGGATGCTCCGGTCAGAGGTGTTAAAATCCCGTAATCCTTTTATCTGTCCTATATTTTTGAAAAGATGCATGTGTTAAATGATTTTATTATTCCATCATTCAAAGTAAATTTTATTTTGAGTTTGAAATAGGAATAATTTTAACATAGTAAATACAGTCAGAACTCTATGTAACGAAGTAGCTAAATCGCGGAAAAAAGTTCTTTATATGGAAAATTCGTTATATAGAGGTTCACCTTTCAATATACTTTATAAATCCCATAAAACAAATTTTAAATTCATTATCACTATGTATTAAAAAAAGTAACTATTCACACCTTTTTTTTATTAATTCATGTTTATTTTATATATCTTTTCCATCAAAAAAGAAAGAAAGAAAGAAAAACTGCAAGGAAAACAAGAAAAAAGAATGTCGAAGAATTCACAGTGTTTTCAATATTATGAAAATAATTTTATACTAAAATTAATGAATTTTAAGGACATTTTATAATTTAAAGCATACAATTTATGTTATAAATACATTTTTTAATAATCATAACACGGGGACACGGGACAACTCCACTGAGAATGAAAGAGGATATCGAAGATGTTTCTAGTGAACTGGGTAATGGGGGTTAAAGGTTGCACTTCTTGGATGACACGTCCAGAACTCTATTGATCTCGGCGAGTTAGGATCTAATAAAACCAGTTCAAGATGTATGACCACAATAAAATGTGTTAAAGAGAGAATAACTTGAAATTTTTCAGAAATACTTTAACCCTTTATCTACCGACGGTACTTATAAGCTCCACTCACTTTAAAATTACATAGAATAACCATTTTTACGAATACCCTGATGATACTTTGCAAGAATATTCTTTTAAATCCACTCTTCCAAGATATATGACAGCAAGGGTTCTATGATGAGTATTTTAGTGGGGAAGGCGAATAGTTTTATAGCAGAAACTGCGTTTTCAACGGATTGCGAAGATGTCATTTTTGTTCCGAAAAAATAGTTAATGTGAAAAGGCAAGTGTCTTATTTTTTTTTTATGTATGTTAATGAAGACCTTAGAAAATGATTTGACTATTTATTTTAAGTGAACAGTGTGTATAATTATATAATTAATTTTTCAGTTAAATATGTTTAATTAATTAATTAACTCTAACTAATTAAATTTCCGAAAGTTGAGTATTTTGTTTATGAATATCCCTTAAAATTTTCAATGTAGTGATTCAAAAAAAATATTGCATGAAAAAAACTGCTGTAAATCCTAATGCGGTAGATAAAGGGTTAAAAAAAAGGAAGAACAAAAAAACAAAAGTCATTACAAACAAAATTAACAAACGTTTAATTAAAACAAGAACAGGAATAAAAGTACTAGACGACTTGCTAGAATAGGGATTCATTTCGCCTCAATCGTCTAAGGCAGTGATTCTCAACCACTGTGCCGTGGCACTTTTGTGTGCCGCCAAATTTCAAAAGTGTGCCGCCAAATTTTGCAAATATATAATAATGTTAATATTATTAAATTATATCATTTAAAAAGAAAAATATTTTTAACATGAATATATATTTAAATCCCCAAAAAAAAATAAATTATTTTATTATTTGCTTTGCAACGCGTTTTTCTTAGTGTCAAATTATGATGAAGCGGCGTGCATAGCAATAGGAATATGTCTCAAGTCGGCGCACACTTGCCACTTCTGCGTACAAAACGTGTTGTTTTAGTGATAGTTGGGATTCACAAGGTATTGCATAGTAGTTACTGCACCTTTTCTTTCGTTAAAATTGGCAAATGTATGTGATTTAGTTTAATATTAATTTATTTGCATGTAGTAATATTTTGCATTAATTTATTTGCAGATCCTTCAGAAAATGGATAAATGGTTAAAAAGAAGAAAGTTTAATGATGATAATAGTGATAATGATAACATTTGGGACCAAGTTAATGAGCCAACCCCCGGCACAAGTAAAAATACTTCTTGCTCAAAAAAATACGTTGTCCATCGGAAATATAATGATGATTTTTTGAAATTTGGATTTACCTCTACAATGGAAAATGACATAGGTGTTCCCGAGTGTGTGATATGTGGTTTTAAATTATCAAATAGTGCTATGATTCCTAGAAAACTCCAATGTCACTTGGTGACTAATCATCTTTAGCTTTCAACAAAAGATAAAAGCTACTTTGAAAGGTCTTTATCATCAAAAATTAAGCAAGTAAAAGTTTTTGAAAAACAAGTATGTGTGTCTGAAAAGGCTCAAGTAGCTTCTTACGAAATAGCTGAATTGATTGCTGTTAACTTATAACCTCACAATTTGGCTGAAGAAATTATATTACCTGCTTGTCGCAAAATTGTAAAAACAATGATTGGTGGATCAGCTGATATTGATATTTGCAAAATACCACTTTCAAATGATACAATTCATCGCAGAATTAAAGATATGTCAGAAAATATTGAGCAAAATACTGCAAATTCGAATTTTGCTCTACAAGTCGACGAAACAACAGATATTACAGGAAACGCTCAATTAATTGCATTCGTTAGATTTATTCACGAAAATGATATAATTAATCAATTTTTATGTTGTCGGGAGTTACCTGATTTTACAACTGGTAAGCATATTTTTCAAGTAATTAGTTCATATTTAGAAGAAATTAAAGTTTCTTGGAAGTCATGTATTGGCATTTGCACAGATGGTGCTCCAGCTATGACTGAACATCTAAAAGGATTTGTAGCACATGTTAAAGAACTGAATGAGGATATATTAGTTACACATTGTTTTTTGCATCGAGAAGTACTTGTTACAAAATTTTTGCCATCAGATTTGAAAATAGTTCTGGAACAATGTGTTAAAATGGTTAATTATATCAAATCAAGACCATTAAAAAGTAGATTATTTAGTAAATTATGCCAAGCTATGGAAGCCAAGTACGAATCCTTGTTACTCCATACAGAAGTAAGATGGTTGTCCAGAGGAAAAGTTATATCTCGTGTGCTGAAATTAAAAGACGAAATGAAAATATTTTTTGAACAAAATAAAAATTATGAATTTGTTCATTTGTTGGAAGATAAAATATGGTGTACTAAACTGGCGTACTTATCAGACATTTTTGTTATTTTTAACAACATCAATTCAAGTATGCAAGGGCCTAATGAAAATATCTTAAACTCAACCGATAAGCTGGTGGGATTCAAAAAAACAAATAACTTTATGGAAAAATAAAGCTCAGGAAGGCAATTTAGAAAAGTTTGAGTCAGTCCCTAAAGACAGTTATAAAACTATTAAATTAATTGTTGTTGATCATTTGACAACATTAGAGGAGAAAATTATTCATTATTTCCCAAAATTAGATATTAAGAAATTTGATTGGGTTCATAATCCATTTCTCATAACGTATACTTCTGTATTTGACTTAACTTTGAATGAAGAGGAAGAACTCATTTTGCTTTCCAATAATCGAGATTTAATTTTAAAACATTCAGAAGAATCAATTAATTCATTTTGGATTAACATCAGATGCGATTATCCAATGATAGCCAAAAAAGCTTTAAACATATTATTACAATTTTCCACATCTTATTTGTGTGAATTCGGATTTTCAGCATTAGCCAACATTAAAACTAAAAAAGATCAAGATTGTTAAATGTAGAAGACGATATGAGAGTAGCATTGTCATTTTTACGACCAAATATAAATGAAATTATCAAAAAACGTCAAGCTCAAATTTCGCATTAAAAATATTTTTATTATTAGCTTGTAATTAATCCCTTAATAAACGTTTAGTTATTATTGTAGTATATATTAGTTTATTTCGTATATTTAAAATTTTTGTCATAAACTATTTATGCAATGTGTTGTAGTAAGTAAATAATTTTTATCTTTTTCTTTGTGTGCCGCCAAATTTTGAAATCGTTAAATATGTGCCGCAAAAAAAAAAAAAAGGTTGAGAATCACTGGTCTAAGGCATGCACGTTGTGGCTGCGGACTGTTAGGTCGGTGGTTCAAACAAACACCCTAGCCAAGATCAACACCTTGTCATCGACCATTAATTAATACTCACTAACCTGAATTTTTAATTATAGCTCGTGATGGGCTACAAAGGGATATTCCACGTTTTTAACGCAAGTGTTTTTCTTGCAGAGGAAACAGAAAATAAAAGTACCATGCACAGACTTTGATGGGAATAGGATATATTTTGAAAATGAATAAATGAAGGTAACTAGGCTTAAACTTCAAGCAAAAAATTAAAAATCTGTTAATCTATGAGAGGGATGTGAACCCTTTCCCCACCTTTTGTGTAAGTCACTGCTATACAAAGGGGTTTGAAGTAAAGCTAGAGAACAGTAGGGCAAACTTGGAAAATACAGACACTAAGGAAATAAAAGCACATTTAAGCATATACTCATATTACATTTAATGGTTTTGAATTGGTTCATTTGCATTTTTTTGGAAATGCTCAAGTTTCAGGACAATTGCGTGATTTGTTTGCGTTGTGTGGTAAGCAGACTATTTGTAATGTAAGTTCAACTACCTGTGATATTCCAAGTTGGGATTGCTATTATATTTTAGTTATCTTATTTAAGATTTAACACGCAAAATTAATTAATTTTACATGAAACCTATAAATGACTGCAGTCTTATGTGTTTGTAGTATTCGTTAGCGATAACCGGAGTTTTTATTCGTTCTCCCTTCGAAAGCAGTTATGCCAACAATTGAATAATGGCAGTTAAGCAAATATGGGTAGAAATATTAGGGGTAATATCGGAAGTACCGAAATTTGATGAAGTAATTCTTTCCAACCCTGCACCCGGACCATCCTCTCGTTCTACACATCCCTTAAGTTCATCTTGTTTGCATAAGCCTCTTATGATAACGTAGGCCAAATTACAACAGCAAATGGCTCGTATATTGCCGCTATTGAATTTTCGCAGACAGCAGAGCTGGATCCAATTCCAACACTGAAACCACCTGTGGAAATCGTGGAAGACTTAAAAACGTTTCAAGAGAGCTAGCTAGCTAGCTGACAAGTGCAGAAGGTCTAGCTTCTGCGAAGAAAACAGTTGCCAACGAAGGTGATAGAGAAGGTGTAGGGGCAAAACGCAGAGCAATACCATATGCCAGCAAACACGTTGAACCCTGTATTTGCCCTATTTGTGCAGCTAATATGAAGAAAATTAAGAACAGAAATAGGTGCAATGTTGTGTCTCTTGTTCATCCTGGTTCCATGAGGAATGTGACGAATTAGCGGGTGATTACTTCTATATGAAAGAGTACATCGAATAATACAATTGCAAGTCCTCATTAAATGTTGTTTTTAATAATTTTTAAATTAAATAGTTTAAATAAAAATATATATCTGATTTTCCCCTTTCAATTATTTTTAATTTATAGATAAAACTCTCTTCTTATACAATTTCTTCAGTATAACAAATAAATATTTTTACTTGTAAAATTAATGTGTAAAATGTTTTGTGTAAAAATGCCTTCCTGTCAGGAAAAGTTAAATGAAGTGATTATGGTTTCTTTTACCTTTTTTACACTGGAGTCTGCGCGTATTTCTGGGAATTGTGCCCATATTACCTAAAGTAGATATCAAATATATGCAATTGCAAAGTTGTTGAGATGCTTCTTTGTATGCCTAGAAACCAGAGTTAGAGATTTGTTCATACACCATTAGAAAGATCATATCTAGGAAGTTTGAAATATCTTAATTTCAGAAAAATGGAAAGTGTTTTTTTAGAGTAGCATATTTTCCATTAACCACCTTGATGCCTATTTTGCCATGTTAATAATACTTATTTTGTCATATCTCGTCACTGGAATGTATCTGTTGCTTCCAATGAGTTATGTCTGTGAAATATGTTTTTAAGTTTGCTCAGAGAATAAACGGATGATTAGGAAAATTATTCTAGTAGCCTACATCCCATTTTCCTGATATCAAATGTGTAAAGATTGTTTTCCTGTTGTGCGTTACAGTTGATCTTCCACTTATAAACTTAGACTAATTGATATCTTTGCGATGTATTTAGATCTATGCTTAGTTAGATGACTTCTGTTCCTTCCCACATGTTGAATCTGAATCAAATTCTTCCGAGTGTGGAATCTTCTGAGTTGAAGATTTTAAAGTTCCATTGAAGTACATTTTCAGTTATTTAAAAAAAATGTAAATAACAACTTTCAATTTAAAAAAAAGATTTGGCATAAAACTCAATAAACGTGCACACATTATCGAAGCTTTTTTCCGCTAAAACAAGTTTCTAAAGAAATTCGTTTCTATAATCTGAAAACGTCTATATGAAAAAATCCAAAATTTAAAAAAAAGAGTACTAATAAAATAAAATATAAATATTTTAACAGTATTTGTCAAAAGTTTCTAAAAGCACATTAATTACAATTTTTTTTCCTTTCAATACATTAGCTTTTTAAAAAATATTACTTTATACTCTAATCTAGTTCCTGTTATTCATTCTTCACATTTTATGTTAGCTTATTTTCTCTTGAAAAGCATAAATTTTCCGTTTGCGCAAACTGACGTAATTTCCATGCCATTCGTTAAGTTTCTGTTTAGGAAATACACGTTGAAAGGGTCATTTTCCTTTCATTGTCAAAAAAAATATTTTTTCAATAATTTAGTGTGTTTCTCTCTTAAAATTATTCGTCTTTGCTACTTCAGTTCTATTTGACACTTTACTTTTTTTTTACGAGAAAAATTCATCCGACAAACCTTCCTGAAATGAATCAGAAAAGAATACGGAATTTGAAATAAACCAATGAAGTGTAATTTTAAACAATTTAATGACTTACTGTACATTCTTTTGATAAAGAAATTGACCTTAAAAATGGACATAATTATCGTGAACAAATGAAGCGCAGAAGAATGTGTGGTATGCGTAAAGCATGTCGAAAGAGAGAGAAACACACTTTCACCTTTCTTCAGTAAACTAGTCCTGAACTTGAAACGGAAACCGAAAGATAAACGAATTCACGCATGAATACTTCAACCTCTTGGTCTAATTTTAAATTTCCGCCGTTCAATTTTTGATATAAATACGACAATTCACAGTTTTTCACTATAATTCGATCAAGCTCTTCGGATATACATCTACTACAAAATGATCTCTCAGGTAATGTATTAGATTTTTGTATACTTGCATATTCCACTAGCTCTGAAAATCTTTAACAATTTAGGTTTATGAGATGTTTCAAATATTTTTTTAATAAAGAAATTTTTCAAAATAAAGTTATCAGTAGTTCTCGCTAACGATAAAATCTACTGCTTTTAAACTACAAAGTATTAAATATTTGGAAGTTATAATAATATTTGGCTATTTAAGCAATTAGTTGGTTTGTCACTATCCTTGTACTCCTAAGATAGCATGGTCAACCTCGGCCCAAATTGGTGGACTTTCAAGATGCAAAATATCAGCAGCTGCCAAGTCGCATGATTTTAAGACATGTTAAAGATCCCTAGTGGGCCTGTTTGGATTTGCTGTTCTCTGAAAAATTAAAATACTAATTACGGTTTTCCAACGCCAGAGCTCAGGTGCTTCCCTATGGGGAGGAAACGGGGCATAAAAATTTCCTGCGGGGATTGTTATCCACCTGTATGGTGCCGCATTAAAAAGAGATACCAGCTCCCGGGGAATGTACTAGGTCTGCAATGGTAAAATACCAGTCCGCAGCCCCATTAGAAATAAAAAAAAATTCTAAATTGATTTTATTTGTAAAATAACCGTAACAAAACAATAGAAACTAATAATAAATCATTAGCAATAAAACAATGACATTATTTTAAAACTTAAATATGATTTTTTTTATATGTGGAACATTTACACAAGAGTTTTTTCTCAATCAATGCTGATGTAAAAGTTTAATTGTATGATAAATCTCTATATAATTAAATGTTATTAGTAAGAATATCCTTAGTGAAAATGAAGAGTTAATTGAAATATACTACAATAGTTCTTACCGCACGTAAAAGAAAAGTAACTTCGTTTCATATTTAGTGAACAATTAAGAACGCATTTAAGTTCTTATGTACGTTTTAAAGTAATTTTCGTTTTGTTCGTTACAGGCCTTCATTTTAGCCGCTTTGGCTGTAACTGCTTTTGCCAGTCTTCATGTGGTAAGTGTATAACTGATTATTCTGTTTCTATATTTACACTTAAGTTTTCCTATAATTCTTTTCGAAAAAACAAATATGAATTTTTTTTTGACTATTCAGGTTTCCCTAATAGAAAATGGGATATTACTGCTAATTGGAAAGATAAAAACATAAAAATATACAAGAGCAATTACTGTAAAATTACGTTTAATTCAGAACATTATTTACAATTATTTGAATTACTATTTTATTAGAATTAGTATTATTGAAACTTCATTTCCTAATTGTTATATCTTGTTAGTTGTTTTCCAGATTTTAGTATTAAAACTTTTTTTAATCAATATTTTTATGAATTCAATGATAATTTCTCTACTTGAAACGTTATTTGCCTATGTGAAATGTATTATATGTCTTAAAGTAGAATTAACAATAAAAACATTTAATCTGCTTCCTAAATTTATAGAGTTTCAAGGAGTACTAAATTCATAAATTTTTCAAATAGTAGATTCCACCACTGCAACTACACATTTTCTACATAATGTACTTTTCGTGGGACATTGACATATGAAAAAAATCAATATATATGCCTGTAAAACCTAATCCATATTATTCAGAAAATGTGTATGTACTCATATATAACTATTATAAACCACACAGAAATACACTTAATCCTCTATTATTTAACAGATAAATCTTTAATTTTACTGTTACTATAACTACAGTTATTTGGGAGAATCATTGATGAAACAAATAAAAAATCTTCACTTACTAATATAAAAACCTTTCTTTGTTTAAGTTTTGTAATCTTGTTTTCTTTTAACTAATTTAAAAGATAAATAGTTAAAATAATTGTCAGCAGCGAAATAACAATATACTTACCATTCTTTATTCGCTATGATATTTCATCTTAAGACTCCATTGTATGTTTATATATATATAATTATAAGGTTTTGAAAGAAACTAAAGTATTATGTGTAAAGTATTATAAAGTATTATGTACCCCCATATTGGGGTACTTATTTACCTGATTATCTCTTTCAAAGACTTGAACAAAATAATTAAAATATTCTAAACTAAACAAAAACGGTAAAATATAAACTTAATACACAATCACAACTAGAGGACACGATATTGCACCTGATATATAATTTCATTTGGTGAAATACGAGTAACATATTATCAACAATTGAGGTTTTCAGTAACTACTCACTGTACGATGAAAGTTTGATGCAAAATTCATACATAATAACCTTTTTATTTTACTTGGAAAGCTTGCTCAGTACATTTAACCTCTTATGGGGTTTGCTCGTACAGCATACAGGTTACGTAAAGTTGGCTACGACTGGTTTGCCAATACGCTATATGGACAAAGATAGTTTCTTTCTTTGATTTACGCTTATCGAAGTGATAACTTACTTCTATTGGCGCGTTTTGCTAGAGAGTGAACTTTACTGAACGTCACGCTCGGGAATGTAACGCTCATTCGGCTTTTTTCGCCTTCAGTCGGAAATGCACACCCCTTAAAAATAAAAGGAGGGACGTTTCCCCCGCCAATCTAAAACACTCTTTATTTGTCCCCCCCCCCCACCAATAGGCAGTAAAATCAAAGTAAGCTTCGATCTAAACTGGGATCCCTCACCCCGCACCATCTCTTTCTACTAAATTGAATGCAGAATTAATTCTAATCCTAGTTGAAGCATGAAAATGAAACGTAACATTTTTAAAAAATAAGCTTAAAGAGAAAGAGAAATCTTACACTAGAGTTAAACATGAAATATAGAAAAAGGGCAAATTTTTATAGAACTAAGAAAATATTGAAATTATCATTAGGAATATTGCAGTGATCGTAAGAATAAAAATCTATTTTTGTAAGCGAATCGGAGTAACAATGAACAAATAGTTCTATATTGATCACATTACTTAAATATACTTTGATTCTAAAAAGAAAATTAAAACAATTAAAAATTTAAAATACCAAAATTAAGTATACAGGTATTAAAAAAAGTTACCTTAAAAAATTTAAATACAAAAAAAAATAATAAAATGTAATTAAGAAGACTTTCCTTGCAGCAGCACCGGATATATTTGTAAAAAATTGCCATACAATGACAAAAGACCTAGTATATATAAGCCAGAGATTATGTGATATAAATATTCTGATTAAATCTTTTTTAAAGGTTTTGACCTAGATTCCTCTCTTCTCAATCAGCTACCTGTTTTACTCTCCCCTTGCTTAAATTAATTCATGGATAGAATTGAGTATTATTAAATTACAACTAAATTCTCAAAGCCGGATTGGGTCTTCTGAACAAATTGTTATGATTTTAAATAGGAATTTTGAAGTAAATTTTTCAAAAGACAAATCAAAACCTTCAGTTGATTTTTAAAAACCAAAATTCAATTTAATTATATCAAATGATCCAAATGAAGCACGAGGAAGTACGGAACAACGCTTAACAGAGTTTTTTTTATAGATATTTAAATAAAATTTGAATTTAAAGAAAGTATAACCTATTTCAGCTACCTTAAAAACCTATTGTTTCCTGCTTATAATATAATTATTTCCCAAATATGATTGTATATTTCGCACAAAAATATTTCTTTATGAGTACAGACATATGAATAAATAATTTTATAGGACAATATCCTCTTGTTTTTTATTCACCTAACTAATCCCTGAAATAACATTACAAAATTTGAAGTTGTCACTTCTATCGTGTGGTCGTAAGTACACACACTTTTTTTAAAATTCTTATAATGTATTATTTAGTGCTAGTGTTTTCAAAGTGTGGTGCAGTTTGTATATAGTACTGAATCCGGCATTTTTTGTAGTGAAGGTGGGAATTAGTTAAATGTTTAGTTATAAACAAAAAAGTGCCTTCTTTTAAAATATATTAGGGAAAAAAATGACCGTTTAAGGGGTTGAAGTAGAATATCATTGCGATATTACGAACATACAGTTCACTTGTTTTTTTGGATAATTTAATCAACACGGACAATGTCAAATTACACAAATAAAGGTACTATTTATACAAAGCGAATTTGTAGTCAGAAACATTTTAAGGTAAAATGTATTTCTTTCAGCCTGTACATCATGCTCCCCAGCCCTACAAATTTGGTTACAGCATAAAAGACCACCATGGTGAGCAGCACCGAGAGGAGTCCGGCAATGGAGGACACGCTGTCCGGGGAAGCTACGGATTCACCGATGCTCGCGGAATTCGCCGAGAAGTCCACTACGTCGCTGACCACGGCGGCTTCCGAGCTCAAGTCAAGACCAATGAACCCGGAACCGCCAACCAAAACCCCGCAGCCGTTCACTTGATCTCAGACGCTCCCTACGGACACAGTGGATACGCTGGAGCAGATGGCCTTGGATATGCTGGAGTTGTAGCCGCTCCCATTGGATATGCCGGTCTTGGAGGAGCCGGACTTGGATATACAGGAGCCGGTTTGGGATACGCTGGTGGATATGGGGGTCTCGGTTATGGAGGCAATGGTCTTGGTATCCTTGGAGGCTTAGGATACGCCAGATATGGTTTTTAATTATTTGTTGTAAATATAATTCTGAAATGTGTGTAAAAATTAAAAAAAAATTTATAAAAAATGAACAGTTTTTTCTTTTTTATCCTATTTATTAAGATTATACTCGATTTCACAAAATATGCACAAAAATATTGATAGCTATTACAAAAGCGTGGAGCTTTTAACAAAAATATTCAAGTCTTTGCGATCTCGTTAAGGGTTTTTATAAAGTGGTTATAATTTAATATACATGTATATATGTGCTTAGTTTTTATAAGATATGGATCAGCCGGATTGTGATATGCCGGGTAGTATGGTAGTCTTAGTTTTGGAGGTCTAGACATACTTGCAGTATTAAGATATGAAAGATATGGCTATTAGTTTATTATTTGGGAATGATAGTTTATGAAATTTGAACTAAATGTATATATTTGACAAATTTAAATTTTCCATTTTCTTATTCGTAATTTAAACTGAAATCCTTTTAGAACTGAGTGTAAAAAAATGTATTAAGTAACATAAGTGATATGTGCACATTTGCAATTGTTACTTACACATACATTTTTTAATTCTTTATATATGTTACACTTAAATGTCTATTTAAAAATAAATATAAATTTTAAACCTTAATAAGTGACACAAAAAACCTTTTTACTTGACAAAAACATTTATTTTATTGAATATTATCTGTTTCAATATTTCAAAAGAGAACACTTATTTTTGTTTTACATAATTTTTAATTTTCCTTACTTTTGAGATTCAATATAATATATTCTTTTTAAGAGCAGGGGAAAACAAGCGATGCTCGAATAAGTTAAGGATTGACTGTGAAATCGAATGTTGTTGTAGTTACTTTTCTGGGGTTTTTTTACTGATTACATTTAATTATTAAAGGTTGTTATGTTGTGCAAATCACTTTCCTTCATTCATTTGCGATTTAAAATGGTAACAGAAGGGCATCTTTAAAAAAACTGCTTTGTGCGAGGATAGTACCATAAGTACCCGGCCTGACCGAGAGATGACGGTAGTTGTTTGAAAAATATCACTATATTAGAAAGTATGCGATATATAACCTATAAAGCGTCTGTTTCAAGTTTAAAGACGCCACGTTGTATAGTATTTGTTTGGAAGTCATCATTACTAAACTTACTCAATAAATTTGTGAAAATGGAGAAAATTGGCGTCGTTATGTGAAACGATACTTTTATTTGAAAGGTAAGACCAACCAATATAAAAGTTAAACTAGATTTTACTCTGCATGAGTCTGCTCCTTCGTCCACAACAGTAAAATATTGGGTAGCATAGTTTAAATGAAGCCGGACGATCAATCAATGGGTCAATCAAATGAGGTGACTACTCCAGAAATAGTGAAAAAAAATCCACAATCCATCATGGTACTAGATGATCGTCAACTGAAAGCGCCTGAGCTAACAGACATAGCTGAAATTTCAAAAAGTGCAGTACATCGCATATTATCTGAAAATTTGGACGCGAGAAAGCTGTGTGCAAGATGGGTGCCGTGTTTGTGCTCACGTTCGAGCAAAAACAGTGTCGTGCAGATCTTTCAATTGAGTGTTTGGCGAAGTTTCTCAGCAACTAAGTAGAACTTTTGCACCATTTCATGATGATGAATGAAACATGGGTCCATCACTTCACACTCGAGACAAAAGAACAAACATAATAATAGACTTAAACCAGCGCCAAAGAAGGCGAAGACCCTTTCACCTGCAGGCAAAGTCTTGGCATCGGTTTTTGGGATGTAAGCGGGATAATTTTCATTGACAATCTTGAAAAAGGTACAACTATCAACGACGAGTATTTCGCCAACTTATTGCAACGTTTGAGCGAAGAAATCAAGCAAAAACGGCCGCATTTGGCAAAGAAGAAAGTGTTGTTTCATCAAAACAATGCACCTGCTCACAAATCCCTTATTGCAATGGAAAAATTAATTAATTAAAGTTTTATTTGCTATCTATTTGCCAGATTTAGCCATCTCGGATTATTTTCTATTCCCAAACTTGAAAAAAATGGCTCAGTGGTCAAAAATTTTCCAACGATGTCGACAGTTAAGGGCTATTTTGAGGAGCAAGACAATTCTTATGATAAAAAGGGTATCGAACTTATGGAACATCGCTGTGAAAAATATATAGAGTTGAAAGCAGATTATGTTAAAAAATAAATATATTTTTTCCAAAATTTTTGAGTGTTCTTTGTTGGGTTGGGTACTTCTGGGACCACCCTCGTATTTAGTGATAAAATTATGGACAATAGCTTAGTTTTGCCTAGCAAACAAGAGTTTAATAAAGTGGATAAAGTAAGACTAACCTTATCTGCAATGATTTTTAAATACATATATTTTTTTCATAAAAGAGGATGAACGAAATAAATTTACAGAGAATATAGTACGATAATAATGAACTCTTAGATTTCTTACGTTAAATTATCCTCCTCAGATTCGAAGGAATATAAGTGTTATATTATCAACAGTACAGTTTACATAATAAAACCCGTGACAGAATAAATAACACAGGTCTGAAAAAAAAACTTTTTTTTAAATTGTTTTGATTTTATTAGCTGATCTTTATTTAGTTATTTGCGCTGATTTCAAAAATGAAATGGGTTTTTTTCTGTCACGTAAGGCTTACCTACAAAATAAAGGTAAAATATTTGAAAAAGTACAAAAAACGAAAATTTTGGATTTGTTTTTATTATTTTAACATAAAGTAAAAGAAAGAGAAACAAAGATAAATAGCTTAAATAAGAATAATAGTGATACACATGTGTTGAAAATGCTATTATAAGTCTTTTCAAAAACGTTTTCTTTTCCCATCGAAGCTTCTTTTAGTACTTTTTCGGCTGTGTTCTTGTGAATTTTCCCGTTTTAACATCCAACAGTAGTCTGCCATCATGTTGGCATTCCAACGACCTGGGTATCTGCGCTCCATTTCTTTTATATCCTGATGGAAACGTTCTCCTTGTTCTTCACTTACAGCCCCAAGATTTTCTGGAAAGTAGTCCAGATGTGAGTGGAGGAAATGGACTTTGACACTCATGTTGCAGCCCAATATTTTGTAGTTTTGTAACAATTCAGCAACCAAAGCTTTGTAGTTTGGATTTTTTTTTGTTTCCAAGAAAGTGTTACAACAAGTTTAAATGAATTCCAGGCATTTTTTTTCTTTCATTTCCATTTTAGTGACAAAAGTTTCATCTTTTAAAAGTTTTCTTGTGTCAGGCCCAACAAAGATGTCCTCTTTCAGCTTAGCATCAGATAGACCAGGAAACTGTTCACAAAGATACTTGAAACACTCTCCTTCTTTGTCTAATGCTTTCACAAATTGTTTCATTAGCCCCAATTTTATATGAAGTGGTGGAAACAAGATCTTCTTAGGATCTACTAAACTTTGTCTTTCAACATTTTTAACTCCAAGAATAAGAGCCTTTCTGATTGGCCACGTCTGCTTTACGTTGTGTTGTTTCCTGTCACCGCTATCCCATTCACAGAGAACACTTTGTGTAACCACTTTGTTGACCTAGTAACATAGAAATAAATTTCAAATCACCGCAAATGGTCCATTTATGGTCAGAGTAGCTGAACTTATTAAGAATAAACTGAAGATTTTTGTAGCATTCTTTCAAATGGACTGAGTGTTTAACACGCACAGAAGCATATTGGTTACCATTGTGAAGAAGTACAGCTTTCAAACTCCTTTTTGACGAATCGATAAAAAGTCTCCATTCCTCTGGTTCATACATAATTTTAAACATTTCCAAAATTGCAGGTACATTATTGCAGAAAACTAGGTCCCCCTCTTGCGTAAAAAAAGGGACAAATTCCTTTTTTCTTAATCGGTACCACGAAAATAAAACACCGGAGTTTAACACATGTCTTTCTTTAAGTCTAGACCCTAAAACTTCCGCTGTATTCTTTGGGAGGCCCAGATATCGTACTAAATCGTTCAAATCTGGTTAAGTGAAAAGTTCAGGGTCATTTATACCTGGATCGTAGCCATCATCACTGTCGTTGCTAATATGTGATATTTGGTCTAAATCGTCTAAAATATTGTCCAGGGTATCCGGAGGTAAAAGAATAGGCAAGTCAGGTCCATGAGGTACAGGGCGAATAGCCGAACGCATGATGGTTGGGTATGAAATGTCCTTCCTGTTTTTTAAATTGAAACCTTACACTGAACAAGAACAGAAATAACAGTCATCACTGTGATTTTTAGGCTCACTCCAAGTCACTGGTACTGCAAAACGAAATGACTTCTTAACTTGAAACCATTGTCTCAGTTCTTCAACATGCAACCAAGGTCACGGCGCACGACGCCTAGCAGCCAGTAGGATTGGGGAGGGGGCAGACAGAATGAGACATATCTCGTTCCAGTAGGAACTGGTATTCCGAGTTTAGGTTCATTGTCATAGAAAATAAATAGAATAAAACTGTGTTTGTAAATAACATACATTGTTTAGAAACCTATTCACCATAAAAGATCCATAATTCAGACTAAATTCACCAAATATAGGCTATAATATTGAAAAATCGTACGCATACTGGACCTAAAACCCCCTGAAAATAAGAAAATTTCAGATGAAATTTGTGACTTATCTAAGGGTGATGGAATTTTTCACTATTTTTCCCGTAATCAGTACAAAAAATATAGTTAAACCCACTAGTTAAATATACAACAATTTTTTTCATTCCAGACCTGTGTAATTGATTCAATTTTTTTAAAAAAAGGACATTCATTTATGTAAATTACACATATTTTTATATGTCAAACTTATATATGGCTGTGACGAGTTGCCACCTGTTCATATGTCCACTTAAAAAATTGACTAATTGGAAATAATCTGGGGCTTCACGCTTGCCCAGTACTCTGGCGCCCATTAAAGCAAGACTAGATGTCCTATTTGTTCAATTTTTGAGTATGTTATACTCAAAACAGTAAAACGAAATTAAAGATTACAAAATGAACAATTTGGAAATAAACTAATGAATCAAATTACAATGGCTGATAATTTAAAATACATTTAACACACTTAAATCACAGAAGACTGCAAACAAACGTGAAATATAGACATAAAACATAAAATTTAACATTATTTAAGATACCCGACTATACTTGCAACAGCTTTTTTTATAAAAAAATGTAGATTTTATTGTAGTATTTAGATTTATTTAGTACATTTTAAGAAGAAAAAAGACTAAAATTAATAATAAAATTAATAATAGAACATAGAAATAGATGCTCATATTTCGATTGGTGAAAAATGAAGATTGACAGACACAGATTGAATGAATATTAACGTCGCACTGTTCAGCTACACGAGGGCTTTTTGTCGACGGACAACGTAATTTTGAACCATGGTCAAGTGATGTGAACGACACCTGAGCAGGCACCCCCCTTTCCTAACTACCACACCAACGGGAGGACGTTTCAGCTCTCGACAGATTTAACGTGCATGCTGCCATACACGGCGGGTCTTTAGTGGTACTGGGCTCGAACTCGTGACAAGGCATGCCATGGTCCAGTACCTATACCACTCGGCTACCGCGGCCACGATTGACAGACAGAATGACTGGCTTAATTACAACATACTATAAAAATGCAATCCGACAAAATAAAACAGGCCTTTCAGATATTCGAAAAGCTGTTTGGGGTGTATATTTCCATTGTATAGTTTTTATCTTGTTCTTAATTCTTGACGTAAATATCAAATTCAATTATTAGAGGGCAGTGTGGAAACTTTTAAGCACAACAACAAATTACCAATGGCAATAATAGATGCTATAAAACCTGTATTCAATGATCTGTTACAACCTAAACTACAAAAATGTCTAAAGGGTTAAACACAAAACGATAAGGAATCTATAAACTCATTAACCCTTTATCTACCGCAGGGTTGGGCAAACTTTTCCAGGGTACGGGTTACTTCTAATTTTTCAAGTTGTTGTGGTCCACCCAGTGGCGTAACACCTCCTCCGAATTTTTTCGTTTGTATTTTTTAAAATACTGCATATGTACGGGAATCTAAGCCGCACTTTTCCTCCAATGTTAATGCTACTAAAATTCGAGCGCAGCTTAGAATCGAAGGGGAAAAATTTTTTCGATGGGATATGTAGATCAATTACAGCTTTATGCATGCATTTTAAAAAGTTTGCAATACTCATAAAATAACTAATTATTCACGTCTTATTAATTTTTCTTTTAAATTTCTTTTAATTTCGTAGAATTGGATATCGATGAACTATTTTACACTTGTTTTCATTTTGCACAAAATCTTGTTCAGAATTTGGGGCGCGGCCTAGAAGCGATGGCAGCTTAGATTCAAATAAATACAGTATTTCTAGACCTTCTTATGATGGAATGATTATTAGGTCTTAGTGAAGGGGTTCACCCCAAAATGTTTGGCGATCCACCGGTAGATCGCGATCGACTTAATGCCTTCCCCGGATCTACGGCATTATGATTTACTTCAGTTTTTTTCAAGCAATATATTTTTTTGGATGACAAAATATTTTGCAAAATTATATTGCATTTTTAATACATAAACAAAATACTCAACTTCGGGAAATTTAATCTGTTAGAGCTAATTAATGAATTAAAAATATTCAACTGTAAAATTAATTAATTACATACACTATTCACTTAAAATAATTAGCCACATTGTTTTCTAAGGTCTTCATTAACGTACAAAAAAAATAAGACACTTACTTTTTGGCATTAACTATTTTTTGGAACAAAAATGACAATCTTCGCAATCCGCTGAAAACGCAATTTATGTTATAAAACTATTTGCCTTCCCCGCTAAAATACTCGTCATAGAACCCGTGCTGCCATATATCTTGGAAGAGTGAATTTCAAAGAATATTCCTGCTATCATCAGAGTATTAGCAAAAATGGTTATTCTATGTTATTTTAAATTGAGTGGTACTTATAAGTACCATCGGTAGATAAAGGGTTAATACGTAAGTTATGCCCAAAACATTTAGCTTGAGGTAAAAAGATTGTTGAAATTTCGCATATGAGACAATTATCATTTTTAATGATGGTAAGATGAAAAGACTAAAATATAAGCAATCGCTTAGTCTGACTGTTGGTGATTGTGCACAAAGATTTGTTATATTTATGGATATGAAAAGAATTCAGATTTCTCATTTTTATCTCCGCACAAAGGAAATACTGGACAGGCTGGGAAGACACTATTTATAGCTACTTGTGAAAAATTAAATGAAAAAGAGGAAACATCATATGCATGCGGCGAATTTTAAATTTTAACTTCTTAGAACTATGATAATGCACTGTGTATTCATACTACAAATTAAATGAAATAATTTAATACTTACTATAATAAGTAGTTGTGAATTGAGGTATTAATTGTTTTTAAGTAATGTTTATAGAATGTTTAACTTTATTTTGAAGAAATGAACCCTTTCATTGTATTTTGATTATTTCTTTTTTTTATATATCGTTTCGTTTTTGTACTGCATTGGGAAAAAATATGTTTTCTCTGTTATTCTAATTTTAATAAATGGATGCTTATTGACTACCAAAACTTCAATTAAGTTTTAATTTTAACTTAGTTATATTATTTGAATAGCCGAAATAATATACATTTAAGGCAGTGATGAATTTTTTTGTTTGATATCAATTTTCTCAGAACATCATTTTTTCATCCTGCGCGCATGATATTTTCAAAACAGTTGCATGGAAATTGATAAAATTTGTACTGGAGACTCTGACCATATCTGTACTCAAAATGACGAACCAGTTGAAATTTTTAATGAAGAAATTTAAAATTACAAATAAAAAACAGCAAATTTTGTTTTTAAATTTAAAAATTTAATTTTAAAATTTGATAGTTTACTAAAAAATTTTAAATCATTTTTTCGTGCTTCATCAGTTTTCATACTTCATCATTTTAACCCTTAAAGGGGCACAAAGCTAAAATGCACTCTTCTGTGATAAAGTACTTGATAATTGTAATGTTCTCATCCTCTATAAACATTATTTTGTTACAAAAAAATATCTTAACTAGAGTTTTTTTTTCCTGGGTTGTGGCTAGACGTTATAGCTACTGTGCAATTAAGACGTTTAACTTACTTTTCAGGACAGAAAAATGAATAATTTTACAATTAAATTTTTGTGAAGAATTAACATTTATGCTAATAGCTATTTCAATAACAATTAAATACAAATAGAAGTGCAATAAAATAATAATAGAATACATACCTAGAATATACATAGAATACTCAGAATATGCATTGAAATTGGTATAAATCCACAGTTAATATTTTATTTAATTTTAATATAAAAAGTTAGAAATAGAGAAATATTTTAGGATTTAAATTAGTTATTGCACAAATTTGATGAGCTATTTACTGTGGAACTTTATAATTTTCAAACGTTTTCTCCGAGCAGAAAAGCTATAATGAAAGATTTTCAAACCCGAGAATCTTGTACTACATATTGTAAACAAAGTATGTTTTTATTTCCGACCCCCAACATTTTCACATGATCCTAAGTGCTGGAGTACAGGAAATTGGTCATTGTTCTGCTCTATGTGAGCAGTGGATAGAGCCTCTATCCACATATAAAAGCTTTCCAAAAACCTAAATAAAACCTTTTTTAATTGTACAATTGCTTAATTCATTCAGATGAGAAAAAAGTATACTTAAGACACGTCGAAAGTTTTTCAAAGATCAGAAATTTTATTTATAGTAAACAAAATACACTTTGTAGATTTACACTGAGAAAAACTGTTTTTAAATACCCATCAGAAGACATGAAATGCGAAATAAGTTATCGTGCTGCCATCCGTATTATTTTTATGCGTTTTAGCTTCAATTAATGCAAATGGATAGACTAAATATCCAACACCCGCTTGGAGAAATTTTTTTTAATATGTGGCTATACCTGTTATATAGCCACTGCCCGCTAAAGGGTTGAAGATAACATAGTTTCCTACAACGACTCAACAAAATAAAGAAATTTCAAGTCTTCCAGACTAATGCACTGCTGGTCATTAAAATTGAAATACTAGGAAGGAGTGATCTGACGAGCCCCAAAATCCCATGAAACAAAGAAGAGGTCGGGATGTGCAAATAATTAGTTTTTCTGCGTATTTAGAAAATGCAGGCGAACAGTTGTGTAATGGATTTCTCATTCAGAAAGCGATTTGTAAGGTCGGAGTTTGTTTAGGATAAAATGTTATCACTCGAATAAGAAAAATAAATGCTTACCTGCAAGTGTAGAAATTCGATAGAGGCAGGATCATTGTCGATTGGCAGTTATAGATAAATATTCCCACTCTTAAACTACTTGACCTACATGAATGAAATTTGGTTGACTCGTTCCTTTCGTGGAGTAGGGATCCGTTACAAAAGCGAAAATTCGTACCTCAAGGGGCGTTCCAAGGGCTTAAAGGCATGGGAGGGTTATGCATATATTCATGTCTTTGGAGAATTAGACGTATAGTCTTTTTTGAAAATTTGGTAGGCATATTCCTTTCTTGATGCTTACAAAATCCTTTTTGCAACGGATCTCTAAAAGTGTTTTGCGCAAATCGATCCTGAAGGGGCATTATGTGTGCTAAAGAACATTATACTTAAATATAATCCAGTTTTTGAGCTATTAGACCAACAGGATTGAAATTTTGTAGGCCTGTTCCTTTTATAAATTTAAGATCCACGGCAGAACGGGTTTTGCAAAAATCAAGCCCCTACAGACGTTGCGAAAATTTAAGGGGCGTTACAGATAAATATTGCGAATATTGATGTATTAGACCTACAGACTTGAAGAATGGAGTTTAGAGAAATTGATTCCTATGGGGAAGGATCAGGGGAGTTGCTGGAACTTATTTATAAAAATGTTTCCTTTATCGAACTACTACTTACCATAAAGAAATTTTGTATGTATGTTTATTTTGTTGTATTGAAATACGCTAAGAACGAGTCTTACGGAAATGGACTCTCAAAGGTGGTTATTGTGCACGGGGATTTTATAATTGTTTTCAATAAAAAAAAAGAAAAAAAGATGGTTATTGGAACTTATTGATACAAAAAAAATCTGTTTCTGAAGTATTAGATTTAGACTTGAAATTTGGCAAGCACGCTTGTTTTATTGAGTAATGATCCACGAAAAATTAGCTTTGTTGAAATCCACTTGGGGAGGGGAATACGCGAGCGTAAATTTTTAATGTACGTCAATTGTAGACATTATTCTTTATAAGTTATTTCCTTTTATATTCAAGGGGCAAGAGTTTCTAAATTATTGTTCAAAGCAGTCGAATTCTTTATGCCGAGATATCAATAATTTATATATATAAACAGTATATGTTAATATAACATTATAAAACACCCAGAGGGCGGGTAACAACAAGTTCTTTATATATATGTTCAGTGGCGTAACGGAGAACATTTGGGTCACTTTGCAAAATCAGATGATGGGCCTCCAAGTTAAATTTTACAAAGGGTTAGGTACTTGGTGGTAGTCAGGCTTTGGGACCCCTAGAACCCTGGGCTCTTCCACGATGCGGGATGTACGATACGCCACTGTATATGGAAATAATGTGGTTTAAGTTTGAAGATAGCTGTGAAAATACAAAGAAGTGCTGTATTGCGAGTAAACGAAATTATTTTCAGAATAAACCATTAGCTAAACCAAAATTCTTCTTTCTATACAAACTTCGGTTCTTTTTGTTTTGTTTTTTTGCCTTAAATATTCGCATATGAAATTAAACAGCTTGTATTGTCCAAGCTAAGATCACCCTTAACAATAAAATTTTAATCCTACTTTTGTTTTCAAAACCCGGATTGCTTTACTTGTTACACTCCAACCCCTGCCCCCCACACACACTTGAAAAATATTTCAATAATTCCTTCATAATTTTCCGATTTAATTAATGCATTATACATTTCGTAGGTTGACTTTATAGATCGAGTTTTCTAAATACAAGTTTCTTATTCAAAAAGATTTTAAAGAATTGAAATTTAAATTATTCTACAATATTGTCAAAATAAAAAATAAAATAACTAAACAAATTTTCCTCCCTTTTCAATTTTCAAATTTGCGAACATCGTGAAATATTCCATAAAAAATTTTGAGCTCAAAATTTTTTCTTTTCTTTTTTTTTTAAAAAATGATTTGCTTAGCTCTCAATTTTTTTTCAACAAGCTAATTTGTAAGTTTTATTTTATCAATAAAATCTAACCTTAAATACAATTTAAATTTCGTAATTAATACACTGACGTGTAATTTGTGGTCATCAACCATTGTGAACATTTCAATAATTGGGTCGTGATTCTGAAATGGAATTTGGCATCGTAGTTCCAATCAAGCATAAACTATGTAATCTGGAAAGTGTTAGTCTTTTATTCAGACATACCGAGAAGTATAAGTACAGTGCAAGTGGAGTTCGAAATCATTCGTTCGATGTTTTAACTCATCCAGAACCAACATGATTTCTCAAGTAAGTCAAACCTTCCTCTTTAATTGCGATTGTTTTGGTCTTTTCTGTATCATTTCTTTATAATTAAGTAAGCTTTTATATTGTTAATATAAAATTTTATTGCTGATTTCTTATGTGTTCAGTTCATTCGAAGCATTTAGTCATAACTTAAATTTAAAAATGTATTTTCATTAATAAATAATTTTAAATAATTATGAAAATAAAGATATGTTCTTTCAATAAACTCTTTTCCAGTGTTTTAAATAAGCACAATGACTATTGATTGGAAATAGTGCTGAAAAAATGTGATCAAACACTATGTAATCCCCTTAATTATTACAATTGTTCAAAAAATCCCTCACAAAAACTGAGTAATTTTATCATTTTTTAATATTGGATGTTTCTCATTAAAAATTCTCATAATAATATAGCTGATAACGTAACAAAAATAAAACCATTTTGTTGTATTAAAGTTAAAGAGAAACGTCTGATATTTATTGTGTTTTTTTCACTCAAGTATATTTGTGGATTCGTACAGTTAATGAAAGAATAAGCTATTCACTAATTCAAAACTTAATTACAGAGCAATTCATTTTCTCTAAAGTTTTAAATAATTACATAAGAGATTCTAAATAAGGTATTTATTATAAATAAGTTATAATTTTATTTTGCAGGTTGTAATTTTAGCTTTTTTGGCTGTGACTGCTTATGCAAGTCAACATGAGGTAAGTTCAGAATATTTTGTTTTATTATTTATATTTTTATTTTGGTTTTCAATCCAAATTATATAATGAAGGTTATTGGAGAAAGATTTAATTTTTTGAATTTTTTTTCCTTACAAAACTGATAAAAGTCGGTAAAAAACCACACAAAATTTTATGCTTTTTAATTTTAAATCAAAAACATTTCTAATTTAATCAATAAGATTACCAACAAGAAGAAATAATTCTGTTGCGTTGATGCAAGATTAGCAGAATTATTATTCTTATCAGTGAAAGACAAAGTTGTATTTTATTGAGGAAATTTAAAAATTAACAAGTATTTTATCGTGTCACTCTAAACAAACAATCCATATGGAATTCATAATTGTGATGACTAATATAACAAAATACGATGGATCAGTTATAAATCATGATGTTTTCATGAAAAAGTTTTTTTTTTCATTAATATAAGTTTTCTCTTAAAGCTTTTGGTGGAATGACACAAAAGCCCTCAAAAAGTAAAATATTTTAATCAATGGACTGTGTGTTTTTGTTCTTATCTAATAGGAATCCAAAATAAGCATGGAAATTACATTACACATTCATACTGATTACAGATATTTATTAATACTTCAGTACTGCATAAAGTATTTGATATTTAATTTATGTTGTTGTTGTTTCTAATGCCACCTGTCTGACTTATTCAGACCGGGGCCCACGAAATTTATAATGCTTGTCGTTGGCCTTGAGCACCATACAGGCGACAGTTTGATTTAGCTCAGCCGAATTCCCCGAAGGGACGAGAGATAGCGACACTACCTATCTCCACCTCCACAATTTCTACATTGAACTGAAGGGAAGGGAAATATTCTGCAGTCCCTGCGCTCGTGACTCAGCCCACAAGACTTCGGACCTACTGATTTAACGAGCACGTACTCCATGTGTACTCGGAGGGTATTTGATGGCATCGGGCAACGTGCCCAGGCATTCCGGTCTAGAGTCTGATGCTCTAACCACTAGGCTACCCACGGCCCTAATTAATTTATCAATACTAAATTGAAAACATGTTTAGAATTATTGGTGACTCCTATGAGCTTGTCATATACGAAATTTAATACTTATCTTAATAACTTGTAAGGTTTATAATTAAAGCAGTATTGTAGGTTTTGCGTGTAAGTGCATCATTATTGTATTCAATACATTCTTATTGTAAGAAGGGGCGATGAAAAATTCTGATTAAAAATTTGGGAGTAAGAATTGAAAGTTTGTGAAGCACTGCCTTACATGTAAATAATCTGACATCAGAAAAGGTTCTAAGATTGAATAGGAAGTGCGTATGTGCTAGTGGTTTTCTAAAACAAACTAACGGAAGAATCTAACAAAATGTTTATTTTTAAAATCTTGAGATGAATAGCGAAAAAATCTCTACATAGAATTAACATACACTCCAATTAGCGTAGAGAAGCAAAAATAGCTCTCAACAGCTCTCTTACAAACAAACTCTCTTGCACCTTTTTCAGACATCAGTTGTTAGGAACAAAAACTTAACATATTGACAGTCACAGAAACTTTACATATTCTCCCTCCTATACAAAACCCGTTATAAGGTGGACGTCAAAAAGCTCAAGTTTTCTCAAAGATTATAGCTGACGGTCTCTTTTTACTTTCGTGGAATTTCACACCTGTATAGAAAAGTCTTTGCCTGTATTATATAAAATCTGTGATTTTATTTTTAAAAAACTTCTAAGTGAACACAGTTCATTTAATAGATTTGTCTGGTGAAACAAGTTTAAAATAACTTTGTCAGCATGTGAGTTTTCCTCTGAATCCCTGACTTATGATGTAAATCATTTTTTTTTTTGTCTTCTTTAAATGGTCCTTCAATATAGTATTTTTTCATATCATACTGGAACTAACAACTTATAATAATTACACTAATTTTACTATTTTGCCTTATTTTCTTCATCAGCCAATTCATCACCATGCACCTCAACCATACAAGTTCGGGTACAGCATAAAGGACCACCAAGGTGAGCAGCACCGCGAAGAGTCCGGTGATGGGGGTCACGCAGTTCGAGGAAGCTACGGTTTTACCGATGCCCGTGGAATCCGCCGACAAGTCCATTACGTCGCTGATCATGGTGGCTTCAGAGCAGAGGTCAAGACCAACGAACCCGGAACTGCCAACCAGAACCCAGCAGCAGTGCACTTGATCTCTGATGCCCCTTACACTCATGGACATGGTGGATATGGAGGTCTCGGCCATGCTTGGAATGGGGGACTCGGATATGCAGGCTTTGGCGGAGCTGGATATGGATATGGTGGTTATGGCCTTGGTTATGCAGGCAATGGCTTGGGAATCCTTGGTGGATTAGGATACGCCCGATATGGATACTAATAAACTTTTAGTCATTTTTAATTTAATAATTAAATGTTTTTGTAAATAGTGATATGTTTTAATGTATAATAAAACTGAAGAAATGTGTTCGCTTATAATGTCTCATTGCAAATCCTTTTACCCCATTAGTAACATATCTTAAGGTTCTTTAAGAATATGACAACTAACATCAATGATACCACGCATTTTTAAACTCCTGAATATTAATTTCCTTTTTAAAATAGTTCGTCCATTATTTTTTATTTTTTGTGTTCTTTTTATTATTAAATTCATGATGGTGAAGTGGAGGAGAAAAACGGAGATTTTTTTTTAAGTGTGGCCTGCTTACATTCTTAGAAAGAGAGAGAGAGAAAATGAAGACATTTCTTTGAAGAAAATCAAATAATTCTTAGACTTTTATCTATGAAACCTACTAAAAAACATTATTGAGAAAAGCACCAAGAAATGTACTCTTACCTAAGCGACGCAAAAAAAAAAAAAAGAAAGAAGAAATTACATTTTGCAACGAATTTATTAAGTGTAACAAGTAAATAAATTTGTAAAAATCCCTGGAAAAGTTAATTTGGGTATTAAAAACACTTTTAATGCGTTAAATCGGAAACCTTGGGGTTAGCCTTACGACTGAACCATAGTAAAAGACGGTTTCAATACCAACCTACCCTTCCTTGTAATTGTACTAAAGCAACTGTTGGGCTTAGATAATAAAAAAAAGAGATTTGACGACTGCAATGCAATTTTAGTACACTTAAGCCAAAAAGGGACCAATATATCAACACGGAGAAATAAAAAGTTATATAAATATAAAACAAATTTTTAACACAGTCAATAATGTTAAATTTTTTCGAGATGTAAGAATAAAGAAAGCTGAATGTATGTGTGTCAAGATCTGAACGATATTAACTAAATTTTTTAGTATTAAAATTATATGTAAATTATAACTTAATAATATTATGTATAAATTCTTATTAATTAACTAAGAATAGTATTTCTGTAAATAGAATTCGATTTCTCTTGAAATGGACCTTATTAATTTTAAATTAGACATCTCTTTTAACAAACATATTGTTATTTAATTTATTATACATAATATAAAAACTATTTTCAGGGTAATCGTTTCAAGAGAGTTATTGTTAGTGTTAATGCGGCTGATATAATTAAGAAAAAAATCAAAATTAGAAGCATATGTAATATATTTAAACAAAACAGTTACAACATCTATACATTTTAAAGCACAGAAATCATTAATAATACATAATATTTTTTTTTTAAAAAATGTAAATAATCATTAAAAAAATTACCTAAATTACCTACATCAGATAAATTACCTAAATTAATGCAAGCAATTCCACCTTATGGTAAATGATTAATATGTTGCATATATATTACCATTAAAATTAATATGATTTTCTTTCAGCATTATAGGGTCATTATTATTCAATATCTATATTAACGATATGCCTACTCACCCTCAACCCTCCACTAACATTTATGCTGATGACACTGTCACTCAATAACCACCTAAATCTCCTAGAAAAATTTTTCGACACCTGGAAAATCAAAATTAATGTTGATAAAACAATAGCAGTTTTCTTCACCAACAGGAAAACCCAACCAACACCTTCTACTCTATACTCCACACAACTCCAGTGGTCTCAGAGCACAATACTTAGGATTGACTTTAGATAAAAAAAAAACTCACATGGAAACAACATATAACTCAAACGCGAGATAAATTCCGGAGGGCTCTTAGAGCTATTTTCCCCCTAATTGGCCGGAATTCTGTATTGAATATGTACAATAAGCTACTTCTTTACACTGCCGTTCTGCGTCCAATTTTGACTTATGGATCACCTGTGTGGGGTTATGCTGCAGATTCTAATATTAAAATTCTCGAAGTTGCTCAGAACTCGTTGATTAGAAATATTGTTAAAGCTGATAGATATACAAGAAATACTAAAATTTATGAAGATGTTAAAATTCTACCTTTCAAAAATTACAATCAAAATCTGGTTATTTCCTTTTTTAATAATTTACCTAATATCAATAATGATAATGTTAAAATGCTTACTAACTACATCCCAGTGCTAGATCTCAAAAGACCTAGGAGAATCCTCCTAGACTCGTATAATCCCCCCTAACATTTAATTTAGTCACTCGCAGGGTGGTGAGTGACCACTACCCTTGCTAAATTTTTATTAATTTTTTATTCATCTGCATTTTATTTAATTTCTCTTAACTTCTTAACTTTTTTACTTAATTGCAACCCCACACAGGCTAGACTACTAGACCTCCCTTTTGACTTGTTCCAACGTATCAGTGCAACCAATTGAGTGCCTACTCTCACAATGCCATAGACCAATCACAGCAGGGCTATTCAGACATCATCAGGACATTCCCGCCGAACCCATATTGAAGAACAACTCAGTTCCTGTAACCACGCCTTCTTGCCATGTTCGAACTACCAATAAGGACACTCTCTACCAGGCAGGCCCACCCACATCAGGCCACATCAACAAACTCGATATGGGATGGAGGATCGCTTCGCGTTCCGTTTCCCAGTGACATCCAGCATCCATCCTCCCCTCAACCCCCTCCTCTAGCACTTTTTAGTCTAATTTCTATGCACTCTTGAACTGTGAACCACACTGCTTGTTTTGTTCCGATTCCATTCCTTTTTTTTCAGCTCCTGCTCCCGTCTGCTCTCGCCCGTGTCGTTCGTCATTCTGGCCAGTTTCTCCCAGTTTCGTGTTTGGCTCCACCCATGTCGCGTCCTGGTTGGCTTTGCCTCCTCTTTTTACCCCGCCCCTCCCCTTTTTTTGGGTTCCTTCTCATGTCGCCTTCCGTCCCTCTTTCGCCATCCATTCTGAGCAGAAGCGCTCGCTCGCTATCGCTCGCCATCGATCTTATTTTCGTTCGTTTCTCCCCTAAACCAGGCAGACAGCGGTAAGGAGACGACTCGCCGTCTCCTCGCCCAGCCGGCCCGGCAAAAATACTATAAGCCGCTGTTCTTCGGCATCTTCGCTTGCGGAGCGCCGAGCCGGTAGGCATAGATCCCTCCTCACAGTAACACACACAGCCAAACACCAACAATTAACTTCCAGCTTAAAGGATTAACGTTATTATTTTTTTTATCACCGGCAACTCCTAACTTAAAAATTATTTTCTTAAATTTTTATTACTCAATTAACAAAAAAGGGCAAATCACTGTTTTGAATGTCACTCCCCTAATTTTTGATTGAAAGGAGATTAAGATCTCTTCGGAGAACAGGAGCTCCAATGGAAATGTCAACATCTCTGACTTGGTTGTGTATTGTAACTAAGTATGTGGATTAGCTTTCCCTCACATTTGGTGACCCTAGACTAGACTGCTATTGCTGGACTGCTTCCGGATATCGCTGCCTGTTTTTATGCCACTGTTGGAGTACTAATGGATGTCTCTGCTTACCTCTACTGTGCTGCCGTGCTGATGTTGCTACTTGTTGAAACTGCTGTCTGATCTTCTGGTGTCTCCTGCTGTGCTGATGTATCCACTCGTTGTAGCGGTCGCCTGACTTTCCTGTTCTCTTGGTGTTGTCAAGTCTTTTTCCTGGAATCTCTTGCGTTATTCTTCTCGTGGGGAACTCCAGAATCGGCTTTCTTTCGGACCATCATCTTAACTTAATCATGAGTGTAGCGGAGGATTTGATAAGCAAAATTCAAGAGTTAAAAGGAATAATTGAGCAACAAAATCAATGGTTGCAACAGTCATCTTCTATCACTAATGAAAGCAACTGGATGGAACCACCTCAAGTTTATCGAATTTCTCCCAAATTACCGCCCTTTTGGGCCGATAAGCCAATTTCCCAAATGGTTCGGATACTACGAAATTCCATTATTTCGTAGCCAATTTGGACAGTAGATATGCTGCTGAAAAGTTGATGATATTATCATCAACCCCCCAACTACAAGGATGTACGAAAAATTAAAGAACCAACTTATCAACCGCCTTTCACTCTCCGAAGAGCAGCGAGTACGAAAACTTTTGGGACATGAAGAACTTGGTGATCATAAGCCATTCCAGTTCCTTAGGTATCTTCGCTCATTGGCAGGTGACATCGAGATAAAACCTACACTCCTTCGTTCCTTGTTGTTGCAAAGTCTACCTCTACACGTCCAAGCCATTCTCCAAGGACAATCAAATCTCGAACCAGACCAAATGGCAAATATGGCCGATAAAATCATGGAAATTCCCCTTCTACCATCTATGCCTTCTGTGATTCATTGATTGAATATTAACGTCACACTGTTTACCTACACGAGGGCTTTTTGGTGACGGACCACGTAATTTTGAACCATGGTCAAGTGACGTGGACGACACCTGAGCTGGCACCCCTTCTCCTAACTACCACACCACACCAATGGGAGGACGTTTCAGCTCTCGACAGATTTAGCGTGCATCGCTGCCCTACACGGCGGGTCATTAGTGGTACTGGGCTCGAACTCGTGACAAGGCAAGCAACGGTTCGATACCCATACCACTCGGCTACCGCGGCCACCTATGCCTTCTGTGAAGTTTATTGATCCCAGAGTTGCTTCCGCATCTCCCAGAGTTACGGTGACATTAGAATCACTGGCGGAGAGGGTGAAGCACCTTGCTAAACAGGTGAAGCTCCTGCAAGCACGTTCCCATTCAAGAACCTTGAGTAATTCATTCCACCACAGGTTCAGTGGCATTCCTCACCATATTTTTGCCTCTCAAAGTACTGCAGATTCAGGAATGAGTCGCTATCGACGTTTTCAGGAAAAAGCTAGACCTGCATAAAACCTTGTAATTTTTCGGAAAACGCTCGTGGTAGCCAGTAACGGCGACTACTAGTTGCCATATTGGAAGCAGTTGCCATCTAGTTACCGTACAGCTGTCTAAGAAACAATTTCTTGTTGACACAGGCTCGGACCTCTGTGTTTTTTCATGTTCTTTTGTATCTCCTCCAAAACCGGATCCAAATTTCCAGCTTAAGGCAGCCAATAATTCAACTATTAAAACCTATGGATTTCTGACGGTACCTTTCGACTTTGGACTTCGTAGGCACTTCTCTTGGCGATTTGTAATTGCTGACGTGCCTTTGCCTATAATTGGATCAGAATTTCGAGCTCACTTCGGACTTTTACCGGACTGCAAACATGAGCTTATTTTGGACAGAATAACGAGTTTATCCGTCAGAGAACAATCCACTGGTCATTCTGTGTTGAGTATTAAAATCATTTCAGGCGAATCTACTCCGTATGACCATTTTTTAAAAGAGTATCTAACCCTCACACGCCCTGCAGACTCACCGTTTCTCATTCTACATTTTATCATATACAAACAACTCCGGGTCCTCCAGTCTTTTGCCGTCCTAGATGCCTTGCCCCTGAGCGAATGAAAATTGCCAAGGCTGAATTTGAAGCTATGGTGTTGGAAGGAACAGCTAGACGTGGCGAGGTATTATGGGTGTCCCCGCTCCATCTCGTACCCAAGAAGTCAGAAGGTTGGCATCCGTGTGGCGATTATAGGGCTCTTAATGCTCGTACAATCCCTGATCGTTACCCTGTCCGTCATATTCATGACTACTCGCATCGTCTACAGGGCTGCAACATTTTCTCTGTCATCGACTTGGTCAAGGCTTACACTCAAGTTCCTGTTAACGAAGAAGACATACCCAAGACGGCAAAAACAACTCCCTTCGGGCTTTTCGAGTTCCTATTTATGAGTTTCGGTTTGCGAAATGTCGGACAAACTTTCCAAAGATTCATCGACGGTGTACTGCATGGTCTTGATTTTTGCTTTGGATATATCGACGATATACTTGTTTTCTCTGCAAATAATGACGAGCTTGAGTATGTGGATTAGCTTTCCCCCCACAGGGTTAAAACAATTACCGTAAAATCTGACGAATAACACGCACCTATACTTTCAAGCTGCATTTTTTTAACTTTTTGGTATATTCGCCGTAGGAAGCACATCATCTTTTTACGAAGAAGCTGCGTACAATGATATGTTTTGTAGCCATTTATTCGAGATATTATCCGAACATTTTGGGAAAAATAGTATACTTCTAAATTTTCCAGAAGTATACTATTTACTTATAAGTTTATTATTTATTTATTTAACCCTTTAAGTTCTCTCATTAGGTGTGTAATTTCTTTCAAACAAACAGTATTTTGATATATGTAGAAGTCTAACTTTTTTTTATGCTCATCTCTGTTTTTTTTTTTATTTTTGGACCTATCATTTTTATACCCGGCGTATAACGCGTACCCACAAATTTCGATCTTATTTTTTTGTGTGAAAAATGCACGTTATACGCCGGATTTTACGGTAATTAGAAGTTATTATAATTTAAAAGATGTTATCATTTATTTAAAACGCATACAAAGGTCTCGACATCCCAGTTGACGTTATCACGGACTCGCGGCTGGCATTTCATGAGTTTGTTTCCTTGTGCAACTGAAGACACACAATGATATCACACCATGACACACCTTGATGCACATTAAATTTGTCACCCAACTGGTGTAGTGATTACCGGCGCTGACTGCGGTGCCGTAGAGACTGGTTTCGAGTCCCGGAGAAGGCATGGATGTTTGTAAATGTATAGGGCCTTTGCGGCATGACCACTCCCAGGGTGTTCTCCCTCAAAATTGGGGTGAAACCGAGCTAAATCATTCTTTCACCTGTATGGTGCTGAAAGCTACGGCTAACGACAGGCGTCACTTAGCCCTTTGTCACGATGAATTTCGTGGGCCTTGATCTGGCCCTTGCCGATCAGGTGGCATTGGTAATTACAACAAATCTGATTAGGCTCAAAATGGTCCTGCGGTGTAGAAATTTGGAGAGGGGATTGTCAGATTAGGTGTCGCCCTCGCCACTTGTCCATGGTTCAAAATTATGAAGTCCGTCGTCAAAGCAGCCGAGTTGCTTTATACTGTTGGGCTAATAATCAATCACTAAAATGCGCAGATCCTGAGTTGTACTATTTTCTTTCTGCCACCCATTCAGTATAGTAGTTAGCGATGCTAACTTCTGGGTCGTAGGACCTAGTTTCGAATCCTGGAGAAGGCAAGAATGTTTGTAAATGTATAGTGCGTTTTCGGCAAGGGGGTACTCCAAATAGCTGTCAAGCTGCCTCTTGTGAAGTTAGTGGGAGGAGAAGAGAAGTGAGAGACCCCATAGTATCCTAGGGTGTTCTCGCTCAAAATTGGGGGTGGAAATGAGACATACTGTACTGTCACCTGCATGATGTTCAAGGTGTACGGCTAACGACTGGCGTACAATTTATCCCACCGCTATAATGAATTTCATGGGGCTCGATCTGGCACATGGCGATCAGGTAGCATTAGCAACAATCATAGCAACAGCAACTATTTTTTTTTCTAAATTTTGATTTATTATACTTCTTAGCATAGATAATTTAAAGTTAATTTTTTTTCATATATTTTTCAAGATTTTAAAATGATTCATTGACAAATACTTAGCAACAAAATAAAATACTCGTTTGAAGAGAAAGGCATATGAATTACACATGAACAGTAGAACGTCCGGGAATTCGATTACCCTTTAGTATCCCCCGGTACTCTTTTAGACACCGTGATATATATACATTGTATAAAATAAATGTAATAACTAAATAATTGCTGGACGGCTGTTCAGTAGGGTTTAGTTTTAAAACTCTTTAATGTTATTTCATGTAACTGTGATATATTATGACCTTTTATATTGTTACGAATTTTGTGTAAATTGTGTAAATAATTTGTATTTGGGTGTTTAATGCATTTATGCTATGTTATATTTATTTCATGTTAAAATTGTACTATTCACAAGCAATGCCGCCCTTTAAGTTATAATGACAATTCAATGAGAACTTGGCGAAATCTTAGCGGTAGAGGCAAGTTGGCATCATTTTTGGTGACCAAGTTGGTGGCAAATTTGGCGACCATTTTGGCGTCATTGGCGAGTTCGGAACCCTCTGGGTTCTTCTAAAAAGCAGTGAGCAGTGGATCTCTCCATTAACGTCACGCTCGATGATACGAGCGGTTATATTTCTGAAAGTGTCTGCCACGTCTATAAATAGGAGAGTCAGCCGCAACCCCAGTCAGTCTGATTTTAACCAGAGAATAGTGAGAATTGTTTTGACAAGCGATTAGCTAGGCCGTGCTTGTGAATAATCTTTTACTTAGGTGTATTTTTAAACACTAGTGATTGTGCTTGATTGCTGTTGAAAGTGTTAATACCTTCAGGGATTTATACTGTGAATATTGCTACTGAATCCTGTAATTAAAGGATTGGATTTTCGATAACAAATTCGCATCTCTATTAAAGAACTGTTTATTTTTTGGGGATGGGGGGTTGTTTTGCATAAAATCCTCGAACCCTCGGGTCTACGTATCAATATCATAAAAAAACTGTAACAAAACGAATTACTTAATCTTGTAAAACGGAATGAAACAACAATATTTATAAATATTATTGTAATAAGCAAAATCATAATTTTTGTAACAATGCGAGTTTTTTCATCACTATTTATCATTTTTTGGCATATTGCATTGCATATTTGCATTTTTTGCACACATTTTTTTCACATAACTCATTTGAAATGAAAACAGTGATATTCAATTTTTTCTATACATTTTTCGCATATTATTTTCATGCCAGACACACATTTTTTAGTTTTATTTCCAATACACTCTTTAATGTTGCAGTTTTTGACTTTTAGAGAATTTGTATTTCCTTTAAATTCATTTATTATCACCAGATTTTTCAAAAATTTCTCGCATTAACGTAATTTGAACGTAACAGCAGATAAGCAAATGCTTTGTAACGAAATACTTAGACACAACGATTTTTGTATAAATGGTATAATAACACTGCATTCATGGTCAAATAAATTTCAGGTATTACCTTCTGAAGTTTGTTTAACTAATGGTACCTTCTTAGTGAACTATCTTTTGCTTATTGACTGCTATTTATAATGATAAATTGCTTTGGTATCGAAACGACACGTTCTAGGTATATTTAGTTGTAAAATTTCTCCTAATTGACCTAGAACAGAGATAACGAACCTATGACCAATGGGTCAGACTCTGACCCCCGTAAGCGTTTTAACTGATCCACGATTGCTAGGCAAAAACACATTTGTTTACGTAAATTTATTTAGTGTGGATTATTTATATTCTATTTGTATTTTTCAAGCACTGCATTGACACAAAAGCAATATAAATGCTGTCTATGACCTTCAGTTTGATCATTACAGTTCCAAAGTTACGCAAATGACAACAAATGCATTGGAAAGTATGTAGTATTTGAAATAAAGCTAAAGTTTTTACAAAATATAAAATAAAGTGTACTTTTTTACTTGCATTTTGTTTGTTGAAAAAAAAATCGACAATCCAAAGCAAATAACCATATTAAAGTACTTCCTTCGAATAAAATGCACTTTTGTAAAGTTAAGGAATTCCATATAATGCCCGTTTTTACCCGTTAAGACAATTGAACTTTAAAGATGTTTGGTTTTAAAAATACTCAGTTAAAAACTTTTAAACTTTACTCTGGTGCAAATGGACATTAGTGACCCATGAGCTAGTACTAAAAAAATATGGACAAAATTTGACTTGCGTTTCAAAAAGGTTCGCCATCCCTGACCTAAAACTATAAAAAAAATTTCTGTGTTATCACTATGGAAAAGATTAAAAGTCACAACAAATTTTCTAAATACCTGCAAAAGTGCGGAAAGGGGAATAAACTAAACAAGCCCCGGTGGTGTTAAATTTATTATAAGGATGCACAATATTAATTTAAACTTTTAATTTAATCTTTCATCAGAAATAACGTTTCATTTTGTTTTAAGAAACATTTATTTGCAACTATTTTGATTGATAAGCATTTCATTTGATTCTCCAAATTCACCCATTCCATAGAGAGTAACTATATACAAAATTTGCTTTAGAAACTGTTTTACTTTATACGATATAGTTATAAATATCAGAATATATATTTAAAAAGAAACATAAAATGTATCTAATGAAATGGAAATTTTATTAAACTATAATTAGAAAAACATGAACACACAGTATGGCAGGGATGTAACCACAAATTATTCGTTATTCTTTTTAATAACTGTTATAAATCAAATGTAAAAGATATATTAATTGTAATTTAATTTTAATAGAAATTTTCTATAATATTCTATTTTTACAATTCACTCAGTAATTGAAATTTTCTTATTAAAAATAATCGCGTAGAAATACACATAAAAATGTACATTATTCGTATTATGTTTGAATTTAAAGTAGCAAAAATACACATATCTAGACGAATAATATTATTATATATATATATATCATTTATTGGAGAAATTCTTGGATTGACAGGAGAAATGCAACGAGTAGCCGTTTATCCTATTATATTTTATTTCAATACAGTGGGTGATCGGTTAACGAACAGATCGGTTAACGAACAAATCGGTTAACGAACACTTTCACGAAAGATTTTTGTGTTCCGATAACGAACAATTTCAAGAAGGTTTATTTATTTATTTTTTTTTGTGTGTGTTTGAACTACAAACACATATTCGGAGGTGATCAGGGATACACCCTGAAATTATGGATGAAATTTTTACAACTGCTAGAGATCTGGAATTGGAGGTGAACCAGGATGACATAGAGGAGCTCACAATGGGACATGAAGATGAACTGACGACAGAACTCCAAGAAATTTTGAATGAAGAACACCAAGAAACACATCGAAATGTGTCTCCTTCTGAACAAGAGGAAGACGAAAGAGGATAAATGCCGACATCTGCCATTAAAGATCTTTTGAAAAAGTGGGAAGCTGTCAGAGCAAACGTCTTAGAATGGCCTCCAAATCAAGCTGATGTCAGTAGGGTTGGGGATCTTTACAACCATAATGATATTAATTTCTTCTGGAAAATCATAAAAAAGAGAGAAAAGCAATCGACATTGGACATGTTCTTCAACGCCCCATAAGTATAAAATGAAAAGGACTGATTAATATGCCAGACTATATGTATGTATTATTTTTTTAAAAACTTACGAAGAAATGATACATTTTTTAAAATTTAATTTTTAGGGTCTCCAGAACGAATTAATCGACTTCACATAGAAGTCTAATGTGAATCGATGATCGGTTAACGAACAATTCGGATAGCGAACATAGTCTTGGTACGAATTACGTTTGTTAACCGATCACCCACTGTATTGAGTAAAGCAGTCTGCTCTCCAAGCCATGACAAAGCGAGAGCTCTTTCAGCGTTGATCAGCAGCGAGTGAGTCGTTAGTACACGTGTCTTTTTTTAAGTCCGGCGAAAGTAGAAGTCAAAGTTTTTATGCGGGAGGTGGATTGTCCTGGTAGGAAGTTTACCCCAACTGCAACTTGAAGGGCTGGGGATTCATCACATATATATTTATTATCTCGGCTCTCCGACTACGATTTCGTGACCATAACCACTAGGCTATCAAATCCACTCAATTGAATCTGAAGCAACCTTTAAAATATATTAACGATGCCACAGTATTAGGATTAGTCTTCTCTTTTTTCTTTTAAAATTCATGAAAAAGTTCTTCTTTTCTAATACAAAAATAGAATCCAAAATTACTACTTAAAAAAGAATTTTACTCAGGATAAGGGAAAAAAGGATATTGCTTTGAATTCGACCCAAGAAAAACGATTAATTCCTTTCATGAAATTAAGGTATCCGACTACGTTCGGAACCGTGATTTTAAAAAAGCGCATAAATGGATAATTTTCATGATATTTAGTGTCACTTAGATTAGAATACATGCATAAAATTGTTTTTAGGACATTTTGACAAAAAAAATTTATTTAAATACAATATATATTTCTGCAAAAAATTAACTTAGAATAACCTTTTTTGTAAATTTTCTCCTTTTGTTAAAAAATGCTTCTATTATAATAATATTTTGCCTGTATATAACTCAGACCTCTAAAGCGTGGCTGAAATATGATTTTTGAAAAATTCACATTATTTTCAGAGTTACAACCAATTGAAATAATTATCGGCGTTTTTGTCTTAAAATTTATCCCCTGTGTTGTCGTAAAACATGAATAAACCCACTTCTAAGATATATATTTAAAAAATTCTAGTTGAGCCCTGTACAGAGGTCTGAGCTATTTACAGGCAAAATATTGTTATAATAGAATCATTTTTCACAAAAGGAGAATATTTTGAAAATAGGTCATTCTCTGTTCATTTTTGTCAAAATATTGCACATACAAAATATACAAAATATTGTATATTTTTTTATTGTTATATTATTTTTAAAACAATTGTATATGCATTTTCTAATCTAAGTGGCACTAAATATCATAAATATTATCCATTTATACGCTTTTGGAAAATCACGATTCCGAACGTAGTCGGAGATACCTTAACATACTAATTCAATTTCAAACTGAATTCTTGAATATGCCTGTAGAAGAAAAAAAAAAAAAGCTTGTAGAAATTTTGATATTTACTTAAAAGTTTCTATTGCCGATTCAATATTTAGGAAAAACAATGGTTATGAATAATGAGTTAAATTCTTAAATGCTGACATTATCGTACCTTTGAAACATTCATTGAATATATTTATTCAACTTTTCTATAGCAGCTTTAAAGTACATTTAAGCATTCAGTGATAACAAGTAAAGAAATTTCTTTAGGACAAAAATAATTAAATTTTACTATAAATTGAATAATTTAGGTTTCCTTACAAAGCGGAAAAATTATTAGAAATTAACTCAAATGGCATTGACGAACTGTCAAATTAAAAAGTGCTATTTTAGAATAATATTTTATTTTAAGGAAAAAATATATTACATGTAATTCCTAATTATTAGCTATTTCACATTAAAATGGAGGTATTGAAAGTTTTTCAAAATCCCCCCAAAAAGGTTAAACATTAAACAATATAAGAGAGAAAATGAGTTAAATATTTTATACTTTCTCAATTTCCTTCAATAGTATTTGTAGGAGTTCTAACTTACAACAGGTATTTAAAAGCCTTTAAAATATTTTAAACGCTATAATTGTTACAGTGATTATTTTATTTCAATACAAATTCTCTGAGAATCAGAATGAATGACTGGTTCTTTATCAACATACTTCCTTAACAATTTTCTTCCAATATCTTAATATTACTTTTATAACACTGCTTCACAAACTTTTAATATTTGAGAACCAATTTTCAGTCATAATTTTCATTCCCCCCCTTCTACAATAACGTCGTATTGAACGCAATAATAATGTACTTTGGCGCTACAGCTGTAATACGACTTTAATTATTTATGTAAACCACACAGATTATCAAAATAAGTTTTAAATTCTGTGTATAATTTCGTATATAATAAGCCCCTCAAGTTATTACTAATTTGTTTTTAATTTAGTATTGATAAGTTAATTATCAAATACTTTCTGCAGCACTGATACATTTGTAAGAATATTATATCAGTGAAAGTGTATATTTTATCTTTTATTATGTCAGGATGTATTTTGTTTTGTTTCCTTTCGGTCTATTGATAATTATTTTAAATCTTTCATTTTCGGCTTTTCGATATGCTCGCGCCACCTCACGTAGGGTTACTATGTCCCCCTAGAAAGGCGTACTCCACAGTTAAGAAAACTCTGTTTTATCAAATAAAATCAAGTAATCTTCTTTATGAAGCTCTTTCCAAAAAACAAAAACTGCTGCAATCTACTCTTTGTGACTTCTTAAATATTTTCTAGACTCAAAGTTTGACTCTTAATCTAAAGTTTTACTTCCAATTTTACAAAATACACTTGTAATAAGCATTGGATTAATTTGAATAATTTCTACAATTTTTGTCGCTCGAACGATTTTATAAAAACTTAGTAAAATACTTAATTTTATAAGGCTGAATTTCATAAAACTTCAATACAATGAGTAAAACACTCGTACGCATTGCTCAATCAACCCTCCAAAAAAAAAAAAAAAAAAAGATTTAGGAAATTTCTTTTTTAATATTTCTTCAAAAATGCTCTTAATCCAGGGATTACATTACATCTAATTGTTATCGGATTTAAATTGTAACAATAGTAATTGCAACGCAGGACATTTGTTGTTGTGTCATTGAGCATGTCGTGAACTTGAAATGGAATTCAAAATATCTTATTCAATAGAGCGAGAACTTTCTCAACTGTAAAGCCTTAGAGAGTTTATTTATGGATATCTTTTACAATTAAACATGAAATATAATTAGGAAGAAATTTAAAATCTTGATACCACTTTTTCCAAGCTTTGGAATACTTCAAAATGTTCTCGCATGTAATTTAATTATTTTTTATGTGTAGTTTCTTTTTATAAACTGTTACATCTTATTACAGGGATTGGAATACTTCATTCATACGTCTAACTAAGCATTTCTAATTTAAATGCTTTTAATATTGCTGGCTATCATACTTGAAAACTGTAAAACTGCTTATGCAAAAATTACTGTTAACAAAATGCCTTATTCAAATAGCGCATAAAATAAATACATTAAAAAGATATTTTCTATACAATTATTTTGTGTAATTAATATTTAAAATGTAGATTAGTTTCAAAAATATAAAAATTCTTGCTAAAATACTAGCACTAACATATATTAACCAAGTGGTAAATTTTGAGTATTAATTTGAAAATATTTTGTGCTGAAAAAAGATTATTAAAAAGATGTTTTTTTTTCCTGCTGTAGATCTTTGTCTTAGCTGCTCTGATGGTGAATGCGCTAGCTAGTCTACAAGAAGTATTTCAATGCCTTATAACACTTTTTCAAATTTACACTGTGCTTATTGTGATGTGGTTGGAGCTTTAATTATCATTTCATATTAATCTATGGATCTAAATTTAGATAATAAGAACTTAATAAGCCACATTTTCCGAGTACAATTGCACTAAATTTCTTTGTGTATGTATTTTATTACATTGAATTCTCTTGATTCGTACATCGGTTTGAATTTCTGTTATTAGATATATTCGACATAAAAACATTTAAAAAGATGGAACTGAATGTAAAACGGAACATTTTAAATAAACGTTCCAAGTTAATTTAAATGTAACTGAATGTAAAATCTGTACTTTTTTCTCTTCTAAAATTATATACCTGTGATTTCTAACAATTTATAAACTTATCAATCTACTGAAGCATTTTTTGTCTCCTATCTACTTTTTAACTTTTTAAAATATGTTTTCTAGCCTACCCCACTATCATGCACCTCAACCCTACAAATTGGCTACAGCATAAGGGACCACCATGGTGAACAGCACCGAGAGGAATCCGGTGACAGAGGTTAGGCTGTCTGGGGAAGCTACGGATTCACCGATATCCGAGGAATCCGCCGACAGGTCCACTACGTCGCAGACCACGGTGGCTTCAGAGCAGAGGTCAAGACTAACCAGCCCGGAACCCCCAACCAGAACCCAGCCGCCATTCATCTGATGTCTGATAATCCATACTCTCACGGAGGATATGCCGGAGCACTCGGATTGGGATATGGAGGTCTCGGATATGCAGGATATGGAGCTCTTGGATATGCTGGATATGGAGCTCTCGGAAATGCTGGATATGGAGGTTATGGAAGAAGTAGTCTTGGCATCTTTGGTGGATTAGGATATGCCCGATATGGTTTTTAAACAAATTATGTGATATTTCTCTTGAATTTTAGTGAATAAAATATTTATTTTATTATTTGTGAGTAGTTGTTTTAGACACTTGTTGAACACTTATAAAACAAAACATTAAAATAGACTTTTAATTCTAAAGAGTATGGTAGTTAATCAAAATACATAAAACTCTAAGCATTTTTTCTAAGCACGCAATTTCTTACTTTAACGAATTCTATTTGAATAATTTTTCAGCGCTATGGGATTTCGTTATTCATAATGTCATACCAGAAAGAAAATCCCTTCTTTAGGTTCTCATTTCTTCATGGTCCAGGTAATAACTTCTCTTCGAATCCCAGCAGAAAATAAATTCTAAGGATTTATTTAAAGTAGGAAGTAATGACACTTACAAATGTATGTTTTGTATATGTATATATTTATACATATATATAGAGAGAGAGAAAGTGTGTGTTTTCGCAATAGGATGTATGTAAAAATTTTTAATTGTAAATAATATCATTAGCTAAAAAGATTACGAGACATTCTTCATCTACTAAGGATATTAGTACTTGGGTGTTAATAAAATTATAGGATGAATGTGAAATATACTGGCAACTAAATTCAATCAATATAAACACTATAATCTAACAAAGCTAAGAAAAGCTTTCTCGAAAACTAGAATTATATCAGAAACAGAAATACTTTGCATATTCCATCCACTATGAACCTCTATAAAATTAAAAAAAATGTCTTTGGAGATGAAACCACAATTTAATAGGTTAACAAATGTTGTTAAAATAGCCGACTACGTTCGGAACCGGGATTTTTGCAAAAGCGCATAAATGGATAATTTTCATGATATTTAGTGTCACTGAGATTAGAATATATGCATAAAATTGTTTTAAGAACATTTTGACAAAACAATTTATTTAAATACAATATTTTGGCAAAAAATTAACTTAGAATAATCTTTTTTTCCAAATGTTCTCCTTTTGTGAAAAATGCTTCTATTAGAATAATATTTTGCCTGTATATAGCTCAGACCTATGTTCAGAGGCTCAACTGGAATTTTTTAAATATATAACTTAGAAGTGGGTTTATTCATATTTCGCGTCAACAGAGGGGAGCAATTTTAAGAAAAAGACGCGAATAATTATTTCAATTGGCGGTAACTCTGAGAATAACGTGAATTTTTCAAAAATTGTAGCTGAGCCTCTGTAGAGAGGTCTGAGTTATATACAGGCAAAATATTATTACAATAGAACCATTTTTCACAAAAGGAGAACATTTGGAAAAAGTGTTTTGACAAAATATTATATTTAATTGTCAAAATGTCATTAAAACAATTTTATGCATGTATTCTAATCTGAGTGACACTGAATATCATGAAAATTATCCATTTATGCGGGTTTTTTTAAATCATGGTCCCGAACGTAGTCGGATGCCTTTATGTAGATTTGAAATTATGTAAGACATTAATATTTCTACAAACAATTATTTACCTGCTATAACAAAATCAGATTTACACATGCAGCAAATAATTTTATTGACACGAAGTGTGTCCTGAAACTAAGTACCGTTTCGTTTCCCCGTAATCACTGCCATTATATCGCACTTCAACGCTTCCTCACACGTATCTCTGATTTTCAATCCTTTGACGCCTATATAGCCCTATTGTGTTGGTTTTACACGCGTGAGAGTGTTAGGGAAAGTTCAAAATGTTTAAGACGATTGCCAATAACTATTAAACTCTGTCTGTGAAGTGTTGTCTGTAATCCGCATTTTGAACTTAGTGAATGTTAAGGGAGTTATGTGTGAAAATCATCTTCAACTTGTAGAGATTTGTTGTGAAAATGTAATTAGTGATGGAATTGTGAGGAAATATGTGAAACGATTCAATCAGGGGTGCACCAATGTTCATGGTGAAACACATAGATCAATCTTCCCTTTTTAATCATCGTTTGTAAGAAAAAGTGAATTAGAAAATTCTTGAAAACAGACAGTTCACTAAAATATTGCTCTGAAATGCGTTTTCACAAATTTCAAAAACTGTTCACGGACGGGATCTTTCTTTGAAAGATTCCACCGGTATAGACGTGTAGGGTTTTTCGATATGAAAAATACCTCAACAATGGTAGTAACTATGTAGCAAAATGGTTAACGACGTACTCCTTCATGTAAAAATGAATTTTGTTTTGAAGAAAAAATTTTATGCGAGTTGTTCTAAGACTGTACTTCATTTCCAAACAACCCTCGTATTTTCCCGCATACGAAAAAATAATTATTCACACATTTTTGTAAATTAATATATATTTATTTTATACAACTTACCTTTTAAAAAAAAAGAAAGAAAAACTGCAAGGAAAGTTTCTTGGCGCCTTTATAAACTTCCTGAAGAATTAATTATTTTTCTTTGATGCACAAGCATTTACGTTTTGACATTTTCAAACCACAAGAAAAGAAATTACCAGTACGATGTATCAACACTACAAATGAATGGAGACAAGTTCAAGGACACAAACACTCCACCGAGGGTGAAAAGGGATATCGAAGATGTTTCCAATGAACTGGACAATGGGGGTTAAAAGTTCCACTTCTTCGATGAAACACCCAGAATTTTATTGTTCTTGGTGAATTAGGCATCTTATAAAACCAGTTCAAGATTTATGACTACCATAAAGTGTGTTAAAAGAGAGAAACCCTTGAAATGACCAGAAATACTTTAAATATAGGGTGGAAAATCTGAATCACAAGAGAAAAAGTTCGTTATAGTGATAATTCACTGCACTTTTGTTATTTTACGAAGAAAATCGTGAAATGTTCTTGGTTCCAGGAAAAAGTTCGCTGCATAGAAAAATTCGCAATATAGAGGTTCGTAATATATGGAGGGTTTGACTGTATATACACTCAGAAACATTGAAGGAAGCTACGTACAATCGCGAAACTTTGCAAATAAGTACAGCGTAATGTGAAATGTAAATGATCCAAGTTTTGAGCCAATACGCATCCTCATACACGCCGAGGTGGCACTACCATCAGGAAGAGGGTGCTCTAATAAGCCAGCTCAAATTCGAAGATTCATGAACGTGACGATTAGCGCCGATTGTAGGAAGACTTTGGTAAGCGAAACATGCCATGTAAACGTGCTAGAATACATTTCTAACAGTTAAGCGAGTTTGAGAGAGGCCTGATCATTGGGATGAAAAGTGCAGGCTGATCGACGCAACGTGTTGTTGTCCAGGTGGATCGTTCGGAGTGTGCCGTTAGAAATTGTTGGGAGCAGTGAACACGAGAAGGTACCCACGCGCGGAAAACGGGGTCTGGAGCGACCAGGAATACCACGAGAAGAGAGGATCGAAGAAACGTGTGGCAAGCACTTGTGGACCCAACAGTGACTCGTTCAACGATACGAGCAGACGTAGGCGTAGCAATTGTTCCACAAACAATTTCCAGACGCCTTGCAGAAGCAAATCTTAAATCCAAGTGCCCTATCCGCGCACTCCCTTTAACAGCGGAATATCGGCAACTGCGTCTACAGTGGTGCCAAGCCAGATAAATGTGGAATGTCACAGACTGGCAAAAGGTTGTGTTTAGTGATGAATCCAGGTTTGTTTTTGGGACAGATGATAACCGTGTACGGGTGCGGAGGCGCCCTGGTGAGCGGTACAATTCCCCCTACACTGTTCTACGTCACACTGCCCGCACAGCTGGTGTAATGGTCTGGGGGGTCATAGTCTTTGATAGCCGGTCCACTTTAATAATGATGCATCGAACCTTAACGGGCCAACGTTACGTTGATAATATTCTTCGACCCCATGTAGGACCTTTCCTAAATGGTCTCCCAGGGGCAATTTTCCAGCATAATAATGCTCGTCCGTATACAGCAAGAGTTGCTCAAGACTTCCTATGTCATTTTAAGACTCTTCCATAGCCGGCCCTCTCCTCCGATTTGTCCCCTGTAGAGTACGTGTGGGATCAGCTAAAATGGCAGATGTCATCTTGTCTTTCTGTACATGATTTAGAGTTGGCTGTTCAAGATTTGAGGGCCATTTGCCTCAGGATAACATAAGGTGTCTAATCAACTTAATGCTGGACCTTGTGGTGGCATGTATTGCAGCTGGAGGTGGTCCGACGCGCTATTGAAGTTGCCCAGTATTTGTTTCGTTACACACCCTGTATTCGTTTAATTGTCTTGTTTTTGAGATCAAGTGAATCTCTCGTCTGTGTCATTATGTGTATTAAATTTCATTTCAATCTGATGCTTTCTTCTTGGGTCGCTATTTTCAATGTTCTTGAGTGTATACGTGTGTGTGCGTGTGTAAGGGATGATGAGAAGTGCTTCTCAAAATGAAATAAATTCCAAATGAATTGAAATATAATAATGTATTTTAATTGTATAGTAGAACGTCGTTTATCCGCACGTTTATTTTTCGGAGCGTCAAATATCCGAACCATTTTTTGTGTCATTTACATGTACTGAGATTACCGATTTCTCAATCGAATACGATTTTAAGAATGCAATGAAGAGTGCTGAATGGCCTGACTACTACAAATGCTAAATGATGACGAGATAGTAAGTTCCGCGTCGACGATGAAACGGTGGAAGACGAGGACAACAACAACAACCAATCGATCATCAAATGCTGTCGCGTTTTCTGCGTTACAGAATGCAATGAAGTATGTACTAAACTACTGCTGCTCAAGAGAATCAGAGATCTTGCAGCAAAAAAACGAAGATGCAGAAAAATAAGTGATTACCAATAAAGGTAGAATTGCGACATTTTTTCAATTTTGCTTTTTCTCCAAAATGATGACAATAGTGATATCCGGTTTCCTGCGCATTTTTCGCACGATGAACGGTACGGTGTGATTCGGAGACGACGTTCTACTGTATTTACAACAACATTTACAACGAAATGATTAACAAGAAAAACAACTCGAGCCGTTTTCTCATCTTCCCTGCCGTCAAATGAACTGTTAAAAAATCGCGTTTTCAATGCGATTAGAGACAAATGCTGTCGCGCTATGGAGTGGTACGAAGAACAACAATCAGAGTACTGTCCTACTAAACAACTGCTGCTCAAGAGAATCAGAGATCTTGCAGCAAAAAAACGAAGGTGTACAACATCCAGAACATCTATAGATAAAGCTTGGTAATAGAGGCTGGCACCACACACACATATAGCAGAAACTTATGCTGCAGAAGAAAACATTAACTTTAACACAAATTCTGACACGCTCCCATAGCTTGAGTCAAATTTAGATAGATATTAGAAAATATCTTAACCCTTTATCTACCGACGGGACTTAAAAGTACCACTCACTTTAAAATTACATAGAAAAACCATATTTTTACGAATGTTCAGACGATACTTAACAGGAATATTCTTTTAAATCCCCTCTTCCATGACATATGACAGCACGGGTCCTATGATGAGTATTTTAGCGGGGAATGCGAATAGTTTTATAGCAGAAATTGCGTTTTCAGCGGATTGCAAAGATTATTATTTTTGTCCCGAAAATAAAGTTTGTCAAAATTTAAGCATCCTATGCTTTTGTATGTTAATGAAGACCTTAGAAAACGATTTGACTATTTATTTTAAGTGAACGGTGTATATAATTAATTTTACAGTGGAATATCTTTAATTAACTAATTAGCTCAAACTAATTAAATTTCCCAAAGTTGAGTATTTTGTTCATGTATATCCCTTGTTTTTTAATGTAGTGATTCAAAAAAAAATATTGCATGAAAAAAATTGCAGTAAATCATAACGCGCGGTAGATAAAGGGTTAATAAGGTGAATATTTTAATAAAATGTCTCATTCTTTGGTGAACCCTCACACTTCAGCTAGTGAGTCGGCGACAATTTTTTTTAGAAATTAAAAGCGAATATTGGAAACACTGACACGGTGTTGATATTTTTAGGAGCATCTTAATAAATCATAAAATTTGTTGTAACTTCCGAAAAAAAATTAACGTATATTTTATTTTATTTATGAGTACAATTACCGATAATTTGTTTTTCAGTATTTTTTTTTAAATATTATAAAATGTTTGTAAAACTTCTCATTCATTTGCATTTATTTAGAAATGGGATTTATCTTCATGCTTTTCTATAAAATATTATGTAAGAACTGATTTTTATGTATATTCTACAATTTCTTCATATTACATTTTAATTATGAAACTATTTAAAACAAACGCAGCAGAGACAAGAGAAAATATTTTCATTGATTCATTAATAAATTCAGTTAACATTTTTTTAAAAATAAATAATATAAACTAGCATTAGCATATTTCTCGGGAAACAAATATTTAACACTATTTTTTCAACTTTTTTACATCAAGTTCTTAATATGTTTATAAAGTGGTTGTTGCTACCACGAATTGTACTTTTTTCGTCATGTTATGTAATAAAAACAAAGCATTTGATTGTTCAGTGAGCATAAGTGCATTAAACATTCACCCCCCGCCACGACTATCAGACCACGAATTACTAACTCATGCAAGTAGGTAGAAAAAGCCGATTCTGCTGTAAAGGCGGTGCAGGCGGTTGCAGGCGGTTGTAGGCGGTCGACGGCAGTGCAGAGTTGAGTTGTTTCGTTCCGACTGACGAGTTGAGTTGTTTCGTTCCTGCTGCCAGGTTGAGTTGTTTCGTTCCTACTGCTGAGTTGAGTTGTTTTCTCCTGTTGAGTTGAGTTGTTTCCTTTTTACTGACGAGTTGAGTTGTTTTTCTCCTGCATTGGCTTTGATTTTCGAGTTGAGGGGGCGAATTGAATTGTTTTTTTTTCTACAGCTAAGTTGAGTTATTTTTAAAAAATGTGCACAAAAAATGGAAGTATGGGAATGTTAAACGTGCTCATGGCACCACCTATTGATTAAAATGTACACTAATTATAGATTTTAAAATGATTGAAGAAAATAACGTTCAAATAAAAAAATAAATCCAGATTCAAACTCACGGCCTCAGATCAAAATGTCTCCACAGGACAATGGTTTTTCAGTTACGCTAACCATTATCCTATGAAGGCATACAGACCCGAAGAAAACTTATGTTTATAATCTCATGAATTTAATTTTGCAGGCGAAGCAGACGGTGACATGTTTTAAAATCATTTTCTTGATTAAAATGAAATAAAAATATACTTAATTTATGTTATTTTAATACTGTGTAAATTTTAATTCAGTATAATGATTACATACACACACAGTAAAGATACAAAGTAAAGTGATTATTCAGAAAAATGTGCCGTAGTATACTCGTCATCAGCGTGAACGGGTTACAATTTAACTTGTTTTAGCTTGTCTGATCTTGATTCTACAAGACGGCTTTTCCAGGCGAAGCAGATGGCGACGTGTTTTGAAATCATTTTCTTAATTACAATGAAATAAAAAAATATTTAATTTATATTATTTTAATAATGTGTAAATTTTAATTCAATATAATGATTACACACACAGTAAAGATACAAAGTAAATTGTTTATTCAGAAATCAACATCTTGTATCCCGTTTTACATTACAATCGTATATTTACATTACAGGAGAACAACAATTTGTAAAATTTATTTCAGTGTAATGATTATACATGTACAGTAAAGATACCAAGTAAGTTGTTTATTTACAAAAACAGCATTCCGTTTTACATTACAATCAATTATTTATACACACAAAAAAAATCCCATTATTGGATTTTATGTCCTACAGCTCATTAAATAGGTCTAAATTCATCAACGACCAATGACCATGTGCAAGAGTAGTAATGCCATCACCATTAATAAACTTTTGTCATCTTTATATGACAGAGCAAATTTGTTTTGCTTTATTGAATGTAATGAATGAAATTTGGATCTAATTAAGTTCATGTCAACATATTTTATTTTTTCATTAAAAAGACAAGCTTTGTAGTCCACAAATGTTACTTTATTTTTTATAGTTTGTTTTTTAATTCCTTTTAACCGCTCTTCAATCTTATTGTTTGTTTTGTAGGCATACATTTTCGATTTTAATCCTACATATTCTGTCATAATATTTCCTTTATTTTCATCCTTCATTTTCCCGATGACTTTTTTGTTAACAAGAGGTAAATTATAAATATTGTTTTCATCATAGTCTGAAGTATCATATATGTTAATATCCTCTTTCATGTCACTATAAAAATCATCAGTTTTTATTTCATATATAAAAGAATCGGTGTCTGTATACATGAGCCGTACTTTTGAGTCATAACGGTGCTTCATGTACTCATAGTGAAAAGAATACATTAGAACTTTTGATATATCTAAGATTACCATTCCTACCTGTATTGGTTTGAAAAATTTGATTTGGGTTTTTTTAGATGGACGGCCATTAAGTTTTCAGAAAATATTGTGCGTTGATTAAAATTTGATTTCGCTATTAACTTTCGAGCCTGCTCTTCTGTTGAACATAAACGTATATCTACTCTTCTTACATTTTCCATCGTTTTCCCGAAAATGCTATTATTCAATAGTTTGTAATAATCCTTTTGAAAGTCATTTACAGATAGAGTTCTTAATTTAGTATTATAATCTATGTAATTTTTAAGCCAAGGAGATTGGAAAAATTTTAAAACGCGATGAATTTTTTTCAAGACTAACCCTAATTTTAAATATAGCTTTAAATTAGAATAATGGAGAACATATTTTGTTTTTGGTTCCAAAGTAGTTAAAAGTCTAAGCTTTTTTTACAATTAGGTGGGGGCTTATTTTCAGGAGCAAGGGGAAAGTCTCAATGTTTGTCATGCAAATCGGAAGGATATTCAAGATCTATTTCCAAGATGTAACCTACATCGGATTCATCTGATAAATTTAAAATATCCTGTTCAGTTAAATCGTTATCACTCCAAACAAAATCTTTTAAGGGTAGATATTTACTCATTGCATAAGCGTACAAATTATTTGCGTCAAGATACATTAAATATTTTATCTCATCATCTGGGTTAAAATTAGACATATATCTGTTGTTAGCTATAGCATAACGATTGCAACACTGACTTATACCTCCTCTTACACCCTTTTCTATAAAAAGAAGCATGTCGTAATCTGTAAACAGTTCGATAGCTACTTTAGTATGTAATAACATAGCATCCCATGATAAAGCTGGGGTGGTAAAATACCAACAGGGGGTCAAGTTTATAAGTTTGCATGCATATTTTCCGAAAGTTTTCAAAGAGATCTGTAAACAATAGAACTTCTGTTTTTACATATAAATCACAGTATTCACCAAGATTATTTAAATGAAATTCATTAATTACTTTACATGCATGATTATAATCCTCTACACTTATAGCCTCCTCATTTAGTTTATTGTAAAATTTGCTAATAGGTGGAAAACAAGAATCTTTACACTTTTCAAAACTATCAAAATAATGATACAGAAAAACTCCTTTTCTTAAAAGTAAATCTATTTTTTCTGAGTCAAAATAATGTTTCATATATTTAAATTCATCTTTTTTTAGTGTTTTTATCAAATTTTCCAAACTAGAAGACATGAATTTGAAAGAATCTAAAAACCTTAACTGAAAATCATTTGAAATATTTTTACTGAAGGAAATATATTTTTCTTCGGTGTTCGGAATTAAATTAACCCTCCAATTTGACAGAACGGATTTTTCCGCCCTACTAGAGAGGCTTCGAAAATGGACTGCACGGATTTTTCTGCCTTTTAGTAACGTTTTCAAAAGCGGATTAGCCGCACTTTTCTGAAATCCTTTCCCCCTTTTAAGGTTTAACATCTTGAAAGATAATGAGGGACGGAGGAAGCAACACAGCAGGAGTTTTATGGCTCGCAGGGAACACCGTGTTTTGACCCCCAATCGTAAAAAATCGGGGAGAAATTTCTTCACAACCCAAGAAGTGTGTGTTTCTTTGCTAGCTTGTATTTTAAAAGTTTCCAAAAGTCCCAACGCATAAGTAAAATATGTTACAATTCCCTTTTGGTTTCATATTAATTTCGAACTGTAACAAGTTGGGGCGTGTCAGGGCAATCTGCTATTTTATATAGTTATACAAATTATATCTTTTTTTAAGTATATTCTCTTTCGCTTCATTTTTTTCTTATTCAAAGCTTTCAGTTTTTTGAAACATGATTATTTTATTATAAGATATCGAAAAAATTAATAAAACATCAAACTCTTTAAAATTTGGAACCTTTTCAATTTTCCAACCACTAAAAATGAATAAATTTAAACTTAATCAAATCATTTTAAACATTTTCTTACACTTTGATAAAAATAATAACGAAAAAAAAACTAATTAAGAGATTTATTAGTTTTTTTTTTTAGATTTCAAAGCCTAAGTGTTCAGGAAAGTTTAAGTACAGTGCCTGGTTATATATTGTTAAAATACACCGAATTATATTTGAATTTTAAGTGCTTGAACTTCAGTTTACATCAAAGACATGAATGAAGATTTTCACACATTTTTTTTATAACTTGAATGTTTGAATAAATGTTAATCAAAAATATACGGAAACATTTACAGTAGACATTTATGCATATAAATAAACATAAAAACCAATTTTAAATTCGAGCTATTGAAAAACATTCGAATTATATATTGTTCAAAAATATCTATTTATAAAAAATATACCTCAACATTTATCTTTTTTGAAGGCTAACTTAATAAGTAATTAAAATCTGGATATGTTTTGAAATCTCGACCTTATAAAGCTAGAAATTTTTATGTTAGAAATTCCATTTGAAATTTCGAAAAAAAAAAAAATGCATCCGCGCAGTTAAAAATTATTTACCATAAGTTTTAGCAATTGTTTGAGTATAATAAAAATTTCAAATTTTATTATATAGCTTCTTTGGTATCTTTTAATATATTTCGGCCGTGGTAGCCAAGTGGTATAGGTATCGGAACGTGGCTTGCTTTGTTACGAGTTCGAGCCCAGTACCACTAAAGACCCGCCGTGTAGGGCAGCGATGCACGTTAAATCTGTCGAGAGCTGAAACGTCCTCCCGTTGGTGTGGTGGGGTAGTTAGGAGAGGGGGGTGCCAGCTCAGGTGTCGTCCACGTAACTTGACCATGGTTCAAAATTACGTGGTCCGTCGCCAAAAGCCCTCGTGTAGCTGAACAGTGCGACGTTAATATTAAATCATTCATTTAATATATTTCGAAGATTTCATACAATTCGTTTGAAAACCGCATGCTAAGAGCAAAAATATACTAAAAAAATTGATGAATATACAATTACTATAAATTCTTACATAAAGAAGCAAAACTGAGAAGCTAAAGCGTAGGAAGAAAAATTTTTGAGTATATCTGAAGTAGTTTTCGAAATATTTATTTTAAAGTTTAGAAAATTTGTGTGCGTTATGTTATACTTGATATCAATTAAATGGTTAAAATAATGTGTGTGTTAATATTAGTCATGTATTCATATACTAAAAAAAATTATCATGGTCATTGATGCGAATGTCAAGAATTTTATGTAATTTTAAATTCAGACATTAAGATATTGATGTATAAAATATAAAACGACCATCTAAAATACATGAAAAATGCAGTCTGCTATAAAATGATCTTGACAAACAAAATCCGGCATTTTCGCTTACTATGGCAGAGCCGGCTTAGTCAGGGGCGATCTGGAAAAACAGAGAGAGAACCGCGGTTTTGATGGATGCCGCTCTAGCTTTTAAAGCTCCCAGGAAAAATTATATATATATATATAAATTACAAATGCAAAAATAAATCTTGTAATAAATCTTGTACATCTGTTCATGCACCTCAGCGTCCAATGGTCACGTGAATTATGATGGGCACAGTAGTTCCTGGCCCTCATGGATTGTTGGGCTTCTGAGTTTGAGTCTTAAGTTTGAGGATTACCTTACTTTGGGGATACCCCTTAGATAAACATGTATTTCCACTCATTTGCAATTAAACATTTTTCTTTCAATTACGTTTATTTCAGAAGGAAGTTTGATTTTTCAAATGTATTTGCTTAATAACATGTATATTTGTGTATTATATTAAAAATTTGATCAGTCCAAAATTACATGTTTTTAGCTCCTCTAAAAGCTTTTAGGATTTTACAACTGATCTTACAATCCATATACGTTTTATAGTAGTATATTTAAAAATGATAAGGACATTTTTACGACAGTGCGAGCTGTTATGCCTCGTTTATAAATATAAAAAATTGCTTTCAGCTACAGTTTTTAAAATGTACAGAAATAAGTGGAGCAACAGGATAGTTACATATTATGAATATTTTTGACTGCAGTAAGATATATTTATATTTCAGTTTCTTTACAATTTTGAATAGAAGTTGTAAGCCATTTTGCGAATAGTTTGATGTTGAGTATAAACCCATAGGCTGTTTAATATTGTAAAGTGTTTTACTTTGATACCAGCACACATTAAAATAAGGCTCATTTGCAGTCATATGATCAGCTTCAGTGATATTTAAATTTTCAAAAATAGTCTACCCGTACGAAAACATTCTTTCACAACCGCACACCACATCTCTCTTACTATATCTTCCCTACAGCAGGATATATTTGTGTATACTGAAAAATTTAATACAGGATACATTTACAAGTGTTAAATTTGTTTTTAAAATTTGGTATGAATACATTGTGAAACTGACGGTTAACTTCACTGAACAAAATTGTTTTAAGTGTACTGTTTTGAAAGACAAGATTAATTAGGGAGAACATTTCTCACAATAAAATTTGTAATGACTGATTTGTGTGAAAATGTAGTTATCGATGTGTGACATTTTTCCTTGTAATAAAAGAAACAGAAAGATAAGAAATTTAACTTGAGTAGAAAATGGTTAGAAGTACTGTCATGCGCATTTCAAGAAAAATATCCCCCATTAAAATTAAAAATTATTGACTGAATGTGAGTTATGTCCATCACAAATGCCGATGTAGAAAAGGAATTTTTATTTAATACAAGAAGTTCGAAAAATAAAACACTAGAAAGGAAAATTTAAATTTTTTCCGAAAAATATTCAGTTAACATAAAAATATCTTTTATATGATTTTAATTAAAATAAATTAAAAGTATTGAAATCCTTTTTTATGCTACATTAAATTAAAAATATAACTGAATAGAGAAAGATCGGTTTTATTTCATGAATATAATCATTGTATGTAATATTTATTCTGTTATTGTTTAAAAATGAGATAGGGCCTTTGCTCTTTTTACCTCATTACTTTTTTAAAAAAACAGGAAAGTGAGCGCGTTTTCTTACTCTCATATTCAAAAATTAATACAGGATGGTTTTTTCTGGTTCAAATCTCAATACCAAAAATATATATATATATATTTTTATTTTTAAAAAATGACAGAAAATAAATTTTCTTTGAAGAAAATATAATTATTTTTCAACTTCTAACATACTATTTATTTCATTTTTTTCTCTTTTTTTTTACCTTTCATTTCGTTTTTAATTTTACTGTGACTGAACATATAGGAGAAAGAAACACCGTATCTTTTTCAAAGAGGATTGATCAAGGGAGGATATCTACGATTTCAAAGAAGATTGCCCAAGGCAACTTAACGGCTAGCTGTAAACGATTGATCTCTTGGTTCTTACTTTTTAAAGCGACCGAACTGGGTCGTAAAATTTTCCCCGTTCGACCACCCAAGTTCTAAAGGGGAAAGGAAAAAGTATGTTGCATTTTTGAAGGGAATCGCAAAAATAAGAGTTAAACGCTTTCGGAATAACTTTTCAGGAGGAAGGTCTCCAGTTAGAGAGTTAATTTGT